>OY757927.1:41147960-41476247 GCA_963585895.1 Sepioteuthis lessoniana
CGACAGGTCAACGTAGAATTGCACTGAGTGAAGGATGCTGGGGTGTTTAGGGAACTCCCCCATGAAAAAATGGAAAATAAAAAAAATGGTGGAAAATAAAAAAAAAGAGAAGGAAGAACAGATAACAAAATTTCAAAAAAAGGAAAGAGAAAATGGAAGAAGGAAAAAAGAAATGAAAACAAAGGAATGAAAAAGGACAGAGAAAAAAAAAGGAAAGAAGTGAAAAGAGGCGGAAAGAAAAAAATGAAAAAAAAAAAGGAATGAAAAAGAACAGAGATAAAGAAATGAAAAAAAAGGAGAGAAAGGAAGGGAAAAAGAAACCGAAAAAAAGAAAATGAAAAAAACAAAGACAATGAAAGGAGAATGAATGGAAGAACAGAAAAAGGAAAAAAAAGAAAGAAAAGGAAAGAAATAAAAAACAAGAAGTGAAAAGAGGCAGAAAGAATGTAAAAAAAATAATGAAAAAGAGAAAAAACAAAGGAATGAAAAAGGATAGAGAAATGAAAAAGAAAGAGAGAGAAAAGAATAGAAAAAGAAAACAAAAATAAGAGACAAAGAGAATGAAAGGAGAAAGAAAGAGAGATTGCTAAGGTAATGATTTTTTTGTCACTGCATTCATACCTGCCTCGATTTAAAAAAAAGAATAAACAGATTTAGAAAAAGAAAAGAAGAAAGTTTTTTACGGTTCCCTGTCCGTTGTGGAATTTGAAAAAAAAAAACTTTGTTTGTTTGAACGGTTGGCGGCAAATGCTATCACCTCTAACCAGTCTTGACCACCCCTGGCAGAGGAAAGAGGATAAAGTGGATAGGACAGAGGGAAAGAAAGTAGCAAAGAGAAAGGGCTGAGGGTCAGGGAAGTGGGGAAGAGATCCCAAGAGAAAGAGAGAAACAATGGTTAGAAAGGTGAGGCGAGACAGAAAATGGAGTGAGTATGTGACAACGGATCCTTGAAAATTATTTTTTTGTTGTTTCATTGGGGTTTTTTTTATATAATTGGCCGTTGTTTAATTTTTGTGTGTGGATTATTTTTGTTGCTTTTGTTGGAGTGTAGATTTTTTTTTTTGTTATACCTTGCTTTCTTTTTCTTGATTTTTGGAGTTGAGTTTGCCTTGTCATTTGCTTTGTTTGTTTGTTTTTTACCTTTATCGATTTTCTTTTTTTTTTTTTTTTTTTTGTAAGTTTAATTGCGGTTGATGTGCGAAGCGTTATGTCCCCTGCGCCTCCGCTTCGATCTCAAGTATTGAGGGGTTAGCGAATCATGCAATTGATACGTTGGAAACCAGGAAGACTGTGAAATGATGTGGTTAAAGGAAAATAAATGTTATGCTTTGAAGAAACGGTTAACGACGGGGCTGGGAGGACGAGGCCTGGATGCAGAGCAGTGTTCCGTTGCCCCCCGCCTCCGGCTGGTCGTGGCAGGCCGATCTGGGTGACGGCATCAATTTTTTTTAATATATATATGTATTCTTTTGAAAATCCATAGAGATTACCGGCAAGATGCTGGAATGGCGAAAAGTTTTCCTAGATCAACTGTTACCGGGTTAGAATGAAGAGGCCAGGGGCCACATATGCTGAGACCCACGAGTGGTTTTCTCCCGATGCAACACATAAACAACTGTTGAGATTAATGATGCTCATAATCGCAGGGAGTTAGTAGAGGAAGCTGTTAAGTATTGTGGATTGATTGTTGGACGAAAAATGGAGGTGATTTAAAAGTCTTCCTGGGTTACTGGATATGGGGGTAAGTTGGAAAGTTCCCCGGAATTGAGTACTAGTGACAAAATAGAAGTGTCTAAAAGTCTTCTGAGGTGAGATGTAGCAACAAGGGGGTGAAGGTCAGATATGTTGAAGCCCCTGAAGTTGCTAAATCCTGATGTAGCATTTGGCTAACTGCAGATACTATAATGCTGTTGACTCGTAAAGAGAGGTGTAGAAGGCAGGTTGACAGTCCTTCCTGATCAATTGGTTGTGAGTGGTCAAGAAGTCTCCTTGAGAGTGATTTTGTGAAGTAAAGGAGCATGCCATCCCAGCACATTTTGTGGAGCAACCTCTCTTGTATGTGTTTTCGTGGAAAAAGCAATGAGGGCTCCATTTGAATAATGTGACACCTCGCATGGTGACAGTTGTGTCTGTGTTCTATATTTTCTTATTTTAAAGTTGTGTAATTTATTGTAAATAAATGACAAGGGCAAGGATGGGAGGAATGTGAAACGATGGTGGGCATTCGTTCTGTGGGTGTGAGTTAGCACCAGTCTGAAGATTCCTTTTCTGTTTTGGCGCGAAACCCACACAAAGGGCTTGCACACGAGATTTCTTACGAGACCGGTAGAAGACGAGAAAAGGCAAGGTCTCAGAGCAGAACCAAGAGGAGTTAGTGACAGTCAGGGACAGGCAACGGTCAAAGAGAGGCTACTGCTGAAGACGGCTGCTGAAGCGAGGAGTGGACCCAGAAGCCAGGTCAGACAGCGTGAGATGATGAGTCAGCGTTCATGTTAGCTGTGTGGGAATTTCGTTCGGGTAGACGCTCACGATAGCCATAGAATGCCAGAAAAGTGCCAAAACTTCTCACTTCTTACGCTTAGGGCTAACCCAAGTCCGTTCTTGTTTGTTCTTCTTTCTTCCACTCTCAGTTATCTGTTGTATATTTGTAAAACATGTGAAATGCCCCTGGCCGGAAATGAAAAAAAAAACACTAAACTATCGAATGGCTGATATAAAAAGTTGAGATAGTGGGGACCGGCTGTGTCGAGCATATAGTTACACTTCTTTTTATGTTTCGGAAACTCATCCCCCGAACTGACGATGAAAGTGCCTAGCTGCCGTGACTTTGGTACGGTAGACGGAGGAGGATTTGTCCACATAGGATGAGACGAATTTGCTGCGGCTGTTGTGATGAGGATGCTGATGATGATGATACTGCTTTTGCTGAAGAGGAGTCAGGTGAAGTTGGATATTTCAGCGAATTTGGGAATAGCATCTTTTTTGGTTTCAGCAAAGTCCAGATGGGAGGAGGCATCTTCCGGGTAGGTGGTGTTGACGGTGGTTTGATGGTGTGTGGTTTTAGCCAAGAAGGGATTGAACGAGAGAACCCTGGAAGGAGAGCAGAATTTTTTTCTCCTTATCCAGCTGCTTTTTGAATGCAAGTAATTTTTCAAATTTTTATGGGCCGGGACTAGTGCACCTGGTCTTAGTAAGAGTAGATTTTTCTGGTGGTTTGTTTGTTTTCGATGTTGCTGATTGTTGCTGTTGTAGAGACTGATGTTGTTGATGTTGTTGTAGCTGGAGTAGAAGCTGTTGTTGTAGCTGATGGTATTGCTGTTGTTGTTTTTTTAACATAAATGTGTGAGGGCTCAGGTCGGTTGGTGTTCACCTGGGAACTACTTTCGTGATTGGATCTTCCTCCCATCTTTTCCTTCAGTCAGCCACTTCGCCTTCGACCTCTCGATGGCAACCGAAGAAGTGTCAGGAGGAAGGGGCGGACGTTTCTTCCCAACTGTTGCAGGACCCAATATTCTGACTGTAGGCGAGACTACGTGAGCCTCCTTTTCGCCTTTCGCCGTGGCAAGAGGGAGGATGTTCCGATTCTGGTCGGGCACTTTCAATGAAGCCTTCTTCCTCTGGCAAATTGAAGAAAGGTGACCAATCTCTCCGCAATGCTAATAGGCTGGCTTTCTTTCAGACACAATCACTGACAGCCAACGCCCTTCCAAATCCAACCAGTTGGGAATGGAGTAGGTCTTACAGTCCAACTTTTGGTCGAACCTCCATTTCCCTCGCATACCATCATGTGAAATAGAGATGATGTTGTCGAATGTGGCATATAAGCGGCTACATTTGTGTTTCTGACGTGGCTAGGGCCTCATATATTAATACCATGGTCTGCCGCTGCCTCATATACTCTGTCCTGAAGATATGTTCTTTAGTCTCCAGAGCTTTGCGTGTGAGGGCGACATCAGCAGTCGGTACCAACACATGTGGTCCTATGCTAGTCACAAAATCCAATGCGGTGAGAATACTAGTCACAGTACTTGTTGAGGCTGTTGTGTTCGTGACTACCATATTTGCTTCCAACTGTTTGCTTTGTCAAATCCTTCCGTGCCCACGCTGTGTTTGAAAGAACCACAAATGAGGGGTTGATGCATTTAAACCGGATATTCTACTGACGGTCAGGTAATATGAGTGGCTAGATTATCTAGCAAGAATAGAGAAAACCAATGGTTAACAAATAACAAAAATGGTTTTTATTGAAATACGATTAATAAGCAAACAATGTTTGCTTTCCTGACAAAAAGAAGAAGAAAGAATATTGACAGAGGAAAAGTGACGATGAGGTGCTGTTAGTATGACATTAATGTCTCTAAAGTCTAGGACTTTGAATTTTTGTAAAGTCTGAAGGTTGTTCGGAGTGCCTCGGGTCTAGAATGGAAGGGATGCTTCTTTAGCAGTCTTGAGTTTCTTCTTGGCCCCTTTCCTCATCCTCTCTGGTGATTCGTTTTACCATCCTGTTTTTATAGATCAATGCCTGGACTAAAAAGGTTTCTGATTGGTTGTCCAATAAGAGACAATTAGGAGTCATATTCCCATTGGTCAGCCAATACTAGTTCATGGTTATATCTGACAGGTATAGGGAAAACACTTTTTAGATACTTTGACCAATGGGAACTGGTATAAAGCAATGGGGTTGAACTAAAAAAAGGGCGGAGCACAATTAAATATCCTTTATGACATTGACCTTTAAGATAAGGACTAGAAAAATATGTTTTACGAAATGACCCATTTCATCATAATGATCGATGAAGTTAGTTGACAATGGAAAAATTAGATAAATTCGCTGACCTTTAAAATCAAAAACAATTGTCTCGCACTAAACTGACCTTGAGGAACAATCAACCAGCTTTTTAGTCAATTTAAGCCTTGAACAAAAAGATACTTATTTTAAGAGCCTTTTTGTTTTTGATATATAAAGTAAAAGTTGGCGACCGTAGTCGAGGGCGACCAGAAGGCTCCCTTTTCAATAGCTACAACACCGAGGTGTAGGGGAGTGGGCTACTCCTTTCCCTGGATTGCTCTACTTTACCCTTGATACATACCTCATATTGCTGGGTGTTAAGCAAGGAGGTATCAATTACCATTTTTAAAGTCTTTGGTATGACGCGACCAGGGATTGAAACCCCGTCTCCCGGACCATTGGCGATCATATATTTCATAAATTTTAATTTCCACATATTAATTAAGTATTTAACCGCACGCCGTGCCACACACACATCCAAAAAAAGAGGTGCCGGCTTTTACGGCTGAATAGTGACTTTATAACTATTTCTTTGGTGGGTTTAATGATCTTTTAGGATCTTTTGTTCAGAACAAAGACAGACACAGTTCTTTTATTTTGGTCTTGTTTGAGTTTCTCTAAATTAAACCAGAAACCCTTCTCCTGCATTTGGCAAGAGAAGCCCTTTGCCCGCTGGAGCAAATCGATATATTTGTGGGGCGTCCACTAACACTATTATCTATGGCAGGTATATGCTTTGTATTTTTTTTTATTTTTGAGAACAATGCTAATGTGGGCTAGCTGCACTTGTCCGTCCGAATGTGATCGGTGATGGATCCTGATGAGTCCGAGTAAATGACAAAGGAGTGAAACATACAGAGTCAATGTGGTTAATCCAATGTAATGACAAAATAAAGGTCACGAAATTAAAAAAATCCGGACAAAGTGATTGTCTGGGGTATAGCTATTTGTTTGGTGCTCCAGGCGCAGGATCGTAGTCCACACACGCCCAGCAGTCCCAAAAACACCTTGGCCCTCATCGGCATTTCCCTAAAAAGGGGCGCCTCAAGAGTCAGGCGATAAATAGTATATGCTCAAGTCAGAACCGTATGAGAGAAAATTCTCTTGGATTTTGAGAGACAAACTATTCACCAGATTCCGACCAGAAGACTAGAACTAGTGTTAGATCACAGCATTGATAAGATTAGCTTGAATTCTTAGAAGAGTCCGGAAGACTATTCAGACTCCGGTGAAAGAACACCTGCTAACACTGGTGTGAAACACTCGCAAGAAGTAGAATAATTATTCATGTAAAGTTTTAATGCCGTAATGTTCATTTGAATTTAAAATCCATCAGACAAAAATTGAAATTGAGCGAGAGATAGGGAAGAACAGGGGAAAAAAGAACAAATGAATAAATCTTATCCCCACAAGGTATAAAAAAATGGCCGTTCAATAAACTTAGATGCGGACTTATACAGAGTTAAAACTTATCTATTTTAAATGTGTAAATATTTTCATGACCCACTGAAGTTGGTCTCCCGAAGAATACCAGGTCGCATGTCACAAGAGCACGGATAATAATCGACCCTTACGTCATGTATAGCCACATTATACTGCCAGGAAAAATGACAACTGCAAACCTAATTCAACGTGGGACCCCCCCCAAAAAAAAAAGTTCTAGTGTCATGATAGTCAGGTGTTCCCTTGATAGCCAACACGGGGGACCTTGTGGCATCCTGCGAATGTTAGGTGAAAAAGAGTCTCTGACGAATGGGCAAACTTCTCGAAACCAAACTCTGCAGCAGATATCTCATCAAAGGGATAAATACCTAGGCAGTGCCCCTCGTAAGAAACTCTGGGCCATTCTTGAAATAGACAAGGGAAGCATTCAGATAAATGAATCACAGAACAAGAAAGCTGAGGACGATTCACCAGGCTTTACATCCGAGAGATGACATAGACAAACTATATGTGTCAAGAAAATAAGGAGGAAGAGGACCAGCCAGCATTGATGCATCAATATGAGGACACGAAGACTACAGGAGAAATACCTAAGAAGGATTAATTTCTGTGACCATTAACAGCAGGAGCAAGAAAACGACAGATAGAACAATGATAACTTGGTAATAGAAATGTGAAGAAAAACAACTGAATGGCGATTTCAAGCGACTAACTGGAGAAATCTCTCATGATAAGACTTGAACATGGCTAAAAAAAGGGAAACCATAAGAGAGAAACTGAAGTTCTAACAGCAGCACAAGACAAATAATAGCCAAAATCAGTAATACGCAATAAAATAGCAAATATTGATTATATGGTGATAGAAACGAAACGATTCATCACATAAGCGAATGCAGCAAATTAGCATAAAATCTCAACAATGAATCGTTAATTCAATAATGTTAATGATAGCGTCCAATCCAATGTAAATTGTTCAATTTCAAATCACAATTTTTAAAACTGGTTACCTGGACCAACAAATACATCTTGTGCCCTAAGAACTGACTTTAGATGCTTTCGATCGATTTACAATCTTGATATGCGATTTACACCATTGTCAACACAGGCTACCAGTTTTATTAAAGAGACTCTGAACTGCTTTTGACCTGATAATGTTTTTCTATTCCCACATTGAGAGAGCAAACCCCATTTCTTTATGATGTTGAAACTTTAGTCTTTTCTAGTATCATCCAATCTTTACCGGAAGTATGTGATGAATAATATCATATATATGTGCTTCTGCGAAACAAATGAAAAGGTACACTCATCGAATGGAACCAAATGAGGTTTATTTCCAACATAGTCTCCTTTGTGATCTACACACTTCTTCAATCGGTTTTATTGTGTTTAAATCCTCTTGGTAAAAAACTCAACAGTCATCATCTGAAAATTTCAGCCAATAAACTTTTTTGCGTACCATGGTATCTATCTACTGTAAGGTATGAAAACCTTATAACCCTAACCTAATGATTAAATAATATCACTGTTTTTCTACAAAGATGACTTCACTTTAAATAAACTACGAAGGTTAATATGCCGTTAAAATAAAGGAACTAATCAAAGGATTAGGTATCCTGCTAGACGCAAGAATCATTAATATATTCCACATTCATTTTTCCTGTAATTCTGAAGATGTCAGCACTGTAAAAAATACATAAGTTTCTCAGTACACAAGATTTCTTTGCCGGTACGGGTTACCAGTTTTAAAAAGAGTGATTTGAGATTAAACAATTTACAGTGGATTTGACGCTCTCGTTTCGCCTAAAATTCAAATTAACATCATTAAATTAATGATTCATTATCGAAATTTTATACAGACTTCTCATGAATTTGACGGAAATTCCGCAGCTCGTTCAGTACATTGACTTATTACCTGGTCAGCCTAATCAAATCTTTTATCATTGAATAAATACTTCATTGGTAATTTGTAAATACAACAAAAAAAGACCGCATTTTGATGACATCCCCTCGATGTGACGAAAAATCAACACCATCGGGTGGTATTATAAGACTTGTTGAGGCACTCTGAGTTAGTGTTAATGCCTTTGAGAAAGACATAAACCCATCCCTTACAGGCTATGGTTAAAATAACGGAGCAAAATGAGCTCTTTGGGCAATCGAACTAAGAGAGAGAAAAACTCTAACTAAAAACCTGAGAACAATTATTATTCGGGAGAATTTTATGGCACACTGGTGCACTAATCCTCTATTCTAAGCTTACCAAAAAGTATACTTGTTCTTATGAAATCTTTGACCATTATAAGAATTATCTATGTTGGTTGACCAATGGTTTGCATCTTTAATTGAAGAGTTGGGAACTCATATGTCGAGATAGTATATATATATATATATGTGTGTGTGTGTGTGTGTGTGTGTGTGTGTGAGCATTTTTGCACTTTTTTGATTTATCAAACATTTTTTATTGATTATTCATTCTCACCTCCCTCTCTCACTCACTCTCTCTCTCTCTATATATATATATATATAAGTTATGTTTAAATATATGTTTTATATGTTATATATATTATATATGTATTATATATGTGTATGCATATGTAGTGTCATACCCACACTCAAACCACTTACACAAACCGCATCGCTCTTAGCGCGGGTAAAAAAGGGGCGCGTCCTGCTGAGGTTGGAGCCCTGGCCTCGGTGTTCGAAAAATCAGCTACAGAGCTCAAACAATCAAAACTACTAAAATGCAAGCAAACACTACAAATAGCCACATTTAACGTAAGAACCTTAAATAGAATAGGACAACTCCCAGAGCTAATCACATCGGCCGAAGAACATAAAATAGACATAATATGCATACAAGAACACAGATACACACACACAGAAGATATCAAATATCACGAAACTAGCAATGGATGGTCGCTCGCCACTGTATCCGCATGGAAAAACTCTGTCAACGCCGCAGTGGGAGGGGTAGGATTGCTTATAGGACCTAGAGCACTAAAAACGCTTAATAGCATAGAGAAAATACAACCTAGAATGATGGTAGCTACATTTAACGGAAACCCCAGAGCAACAATCATCTCATGCTACAGCCCCACCAATGTTAGTGAAGAAAATGAAATAGTCACCTTCTACGATGAGTTATCCTCATTAGTGCGTAGCATCCCGAAACACAACATGTTAGTCATTGGCGGAGACATGAATGCACAAATCGGGAAAACGGAAACAACAAATACAGCCTCCACAACACGTCAAATAGAAATGGACAACATCTAACAGATTTCATGATAGAAAATAGACTAGCATGCCTCAATACAAACTACCAAAAAAGAGAGGGCAAACTATGGACATACACGTACGCAAACAATACTAAAGCTCAGATAGACTACGTCCTTATAAACAAGAAATGGAAGAATAGTGCATTGAATTGCGAGGCATACTCCTCTTTTGAGGGTGTGTCCACCGATCACCGAATAGTCACAGCGAAAATACGGTTAAGCCTACGAAAAAACGACAAACGAACAGCGACCACCAAACACTATGACTGGGCCCTATTAAACAACAAAGATGTCAGAGATAAATACGTATTAGAATTGAGAAACAGATTCGAAACACTACAAGAAAAGACGGAGAAAAGTACACCAAACGACGAATACGAAAATTTCGTCAATGCACACCTTGAGGCAGCAGCAAAATACATTCCAACAAAAATTAAAACTAAATATAGAGTCCCATGGGAAACCTTGGCGGTGAGAGAAAAACGTGCACTAGTGAAAACAGCCTCCAAAAACTATCGAAAAAACCCAACAAACACAAATGCCTTAAAACTAAAAACGGCACAATATCAATTAGCAGGAATATATAAAGGAACAGACAGAATACATTCAAAATCAGATAGATAAGATCAGAGACTCGGTAGAAGATAGACAATCTAGAATTGCCTGGCAAACAATAAACGAAGTGAGCAGAAGAAAGAACACAGCCAAAGCAAAACTTAAAGCAGCAAACCAACAAGAAAGAATAAAACTGTGGAAACAGCACTTCGAAAACTTACTTGGAAACCCACCAAAAATAACGCATGAACCAATCACCAGAATAATTAGCAAACAATTAGACATTAAACTTGGACCGTTCACACAAGGAGAACTCGACTCGGTTCTCAGAAAAATTAAAAATAGGAAAGCTGCAGGACTGGACGAAATTCCCCCGGAAGTATGGAAGACCAGACAATTCGACGACATACTGCTCCGACACTGCAACGCAGTATACAATCAAAATCCGATAGATAGATGGACAAAGGGATGCATACTCCCCTTCCCTAAAAAGGGGGACCTCGGATTAGCCAAAAACTACCGAGGCATAACACTTACATCCATAGCTGCCAAAATCTACAATGCCCTACTACGAAACCGCATAGAACCCAAAATCGACAACATACTTAGAAAAAACCAAAATGGCTTCCGAAGAAATAGATCTACGACCTCACAAATACTAACCATCCGCAGAATCCTTGAGGGTGTACGGGCAAAGAACCTACAAGCGACATTAATATTTGTCGACTTTACCAAGGCTTTCGACTCCATTCACAGAGGAAAGATGGAACAAATCCTACTAGCGTACGGCATACCTAAAGAAACCGTAGCGGCAATAACGATTCTCTATAGAAACACTAAAGTAAAAGTACGATCACCAGATGGAGACACAGAATACTTCGACATTGTAGCAGGAGTACTACAAGGGGACACGCTGGCTCCGTATCTCTTTATCATTTGTCTAGACTACGTACTTAGAACATCGATTGACAAAATTAAAGAGAATGGCTTCGAACTGACGAAGAAAAGAAGCAGAAGATATCCCGCAACAACAATTACCGACGCCGACTACGCCGATGACATAGCGATACTGGCAAATACACCTGACCAAGCCGAAACACTTCTGCATAGCCTGGAACGAGCAGCAGCAAGCATAGGCCTCCATGTTAATGCACACAAAACGGAATATATGTGCTATAACCAAACGGGGGACATCTCCACTCTAGAAGGAACCCCTCTTAAACTAGTAGACAAATTCACGTACCTAGGAAGCAGCGTCGAATCAACCGAAAAGGACATCGAAACGAGGTTAACGAAAGCATGGACAGCTATCAATAGGCTATCGACTATATGGAAATCAGACCTAACCGATAAAATGAAACGCAGTTTCTTCCAGGCAGCGGTCACATCGATACTGCTATATGGATGCACTACATGGACGCTAACAAAACGGCTGGAGAAGAAACTAGATGGCAATTACACAAGAATGCTGCGTGCAATCCTCAACAAGTCCTGGCAGCAACACCCCACAAGACACCAACTGTACGGCCACCTGCCCCCTATCACGAAATCTATTCAAGTTAGGCGAACCAGACATGCAGGACATTGCTGGAGAAGCAGAGATGAACTCATAAGAGATGTACTCTTATGGATCCCCACACACGGCCGCGCAAAAGCAGGACGACCAGCACGAACGTACATTCAGCAGCTATGTGAGGATACAGGTTGTTGTCCTGAAGACCTACCTAGGGCGATGAACGATAGGGAGGAGTGGCGAGAGAGGGTCAGGGATATCCGTGCTGCCAGCACGATATGATGATGATGATGATATATATATATAAGTAGGTATGTTTAAATATTTAATGTGTTCCGATGCGTTTAAAGATTTTAATATTTAAAAGAGATTCAAATAATGTTATCACTACTATAGCATTTTAGCTCGTTTTAACAAGGACACCATGAGATCAGTAATGGCTTCCTCCCATATTTAATGAGACAATCTGAAAAATTCTCAATTCGACTGACAGTGCGAGTTCTGCTCCAAATTAAATTGCGATATCGATCGTCAAATAATTCATTTTAGGTATTCCTTTCAGAAATCTAAATCATGCAGACTATTTATTCTGAATTATATAATTATATAAGATTGGCCCTCGACGTCTTTAGCAAACGCTGGAGGTGTGGCAATAGACCGTGCACCTTCTGGTCAAAACCCCTATTTTTTACCTTGTTACAGATAGTCACTTAACGGCAGTAAAGCAAAATAGCGTCTGGCATGAAAGCACATTCGAAGCATCAGTATATTTCTGAATTCCTCAACGCAGAAAAAAAATGCACCGACAAACTTTGTCAATTTTTCCCGAACATTTAAAGACATAGGATTAGTGTCAAAGGTCGATAGGTGGTATCAAATGAAATATTAGATCAACATGGAGATATTTTAGTGTAAAGAAAAAAGAATCATCATAAGAATTATTGAGTAGTTGATACTGTCCTTGATACAAGTTTTGGTTTAAATAATATCATTGTTCTTCTAAAAAGATGACTTCAGCATTAAATAAACCACGAAGGTTGGTACGCCATTAAAACAGGGGAACTAATCAAAGGATCTGGTATCCTGCAAGATACAAACGTCATTAATATATTCCACATTCATCTTTTCTGTAATTCTGAAGATGTCAACGATGTAATAAACATATTATTAAAACATAACAATTGTTATGTTTTAATTAAAAGGTTTTAATTTTGATTTGGGGTGCACGGAAATGGTTCTTTTGAGATATCAGAGTTGAGCCCGTATTAGAATGATTGAAACATGACTTTTCAGCTAAAGGTGTGACACAAGGCCAAAGTACAATAACATTCTATTATTGATTGGCTCACCAATCAAAGAGATGTGGAGCTTTTACCCAGCACACACAATGCCGTAGTTTTAATTGGCTGAGAAATCAAATGTGGACTCCGAGGCTTTTTCTTCCACCCTCCGATTATTACGATACGAGGCCATTGGTTTAGGGGGGCGCTGGCTAATTGGAGCCCTGTAGTCGGGGTTTTGACCACCACTCCATAAAAGAAGACCCTGAAAGGGGAAGAATCAAATTGAAAGTTGGTTCCATCGCTAAAAGACCAAAGCTCTTGCCGGCGGTCTCGCTACCTAAAGTTTTTTGAACTTGACCATTCAACTAAAATTTTCATTGGAATCTACCTAGATAGAGGACTGATTCAGTATAATTAGCTATATACATTATCGTCTGTGAACTTATCACTTTCAACAAAAAAATACCCCAGTTTGAGAGATTCCGACCTTATTATATATACATGATTTTATAATTGTATTATAAATAAAGTGTTTTTGCACCTGTTAACAAGCGTTTCTGAGTTACTGAAATTGTTAACAGCACTGATGTATTTGATCCTCTACAAACCCAGCCAGAATTGAGAGGAGTCTGAGCCAGCTCTTCCACAACTCTTCATCGACTTTCCTACAGATCTATTAATACAAGGAACAATCCCGGTAGAACAAGATGGAGTGACCGTAAATCAGAAGAGAGGGTGCCTAGAAACAGGCACTAAAAGGCAGCCTAAATACAAAATCCAGGAAAACTTTCAAGAGCCCCCTTGGTAACTAAGCGGGTTGCTTGAAATCTAGGGAAACGTAACCAAGAGGATAAAGCCTGCACACACAAAATCTAAAAGAAATACAAAAAGTTGGAGTGCACTCGAGTATGCCAAAATAGAGGGAACAAAAACAATATGGTGAGGAATCCAAAGAACAAACCTCAAAGAAAGAAATCAAAGTGTGACAAAGGCCTAGATGGTAAAGCCAACGGAATACGAGTTAGTCACAAAAAGAAAAGAAAAGGATATAGAGAATATTAACTCCACTCGCACGGTTCAGAGATGGTATGCAAAGTTCAAATAGGAAAGAAAAAAGTGGAAGCGTAAATTGACACTTGGTTCAAAGTCTCTTTTGAAGCTCTAGAATCTATTTTTGACGGTTTAGAAGAATCGGACTTATTGATAACTCAAGCTAATGACCAGGAAATATAACTAAGGGGAATATATCAGTTATTGGTAAAAATAGGGCGTATGAGCACCTTGTCAAACTCTAAGTTAGATCAAAGTTAGATAGATCAATGATATTGGGAGAGAACTGACTACAGAAAAATCGAGCCCAGTTACGTTTTAATCCGAAGCTCTTAATGATGGATGGGTAAAAATACCAGTGAGTAGAAGTGCCAACAGGGCAATTGCTTTTTACTCAGAGGAAGACGTTAAACTACATGCGCTCACCACCATTTCTTGTTCTGCTAATTTTGACTCATCGGAAGAGCAATGTAAGATATTATACCGGGTAATCCCAAGAAACAAATCCCCCTTAGGAAACGAAGTAATGGTGGTAAAGGCTGTAGTTGAGGGAAATGATATGGACCAAATATCAGTAATGTTTGCCAATTTAGGTAATAAGACGGTGAAGGTTCCCCAAAAGTGTACGACTAGGGATTGTGCTTAATATCGAAACCAAAAGACAGGTGAAATACGACCATGCCGGAATAGCAAGACTATAATTAATCCAGATAAAATACCCCGAAAATATAAGGGATTGCTAACGAACTTAATGCAGACTTATAAAGATGTAGTAGCTCAGGTAAGGAATCAGGACAAACGCAGACTGTCCAAATGAGGATAGACACATGGGACCACCCGCCCATAAAATTAAGGCCCTACCGAACCCCAATCCATAAACGGAAATTGGACTAGGAAGCGGTAAAGGACGTTAGAGTCCAGAGTGATATAACGCTCTAAATCATATTGAAGCTTCCCAATAGTGTAACAGAGCAGATTGGCGCTGCAGAGTCTAGCCAAATAGAAAGATTTCGGCGTGGATTTTAAAAGATTGGGGCAGTACGCTGACAAATCGAGAAAGAATGCTTTTATTATTCGAAATGAATGATAAATGGGAAAAGCGGAATGTTTTTTCTAAAATAGCCATAGACGTTATTTTCATAAAGCAAGGAACAGTGAGCAGTGCAGATTTTAGAAGAATAAAATCAGTACATTGATATTTTTAAAAGTGTGATTCAATATATTGTCACAATAGGGAAGAAGCGAGAAATATTGTTTAATTTTTGGCTAGCAGAAAAATACAAAACATACGAAATTGATTTTTCTAACCAGAGAAACAAAAGAAAGAAAGGAAAGCTAAGGTCGGAGAGGCTGCAAACCAAAACAACAGCAGAATAGGAAATGAGTTTACAGAAGGGTCAGCCTAATGCAAGCCAATGACAGTGGGGGGAAAATCAAACTTTGAAAAATAGAAAATTTTGATTTAATTTTGGAAAGAAGTAATCTTATGACGTATGATTCACGTGAGAAGAAAAGGGCCACCCCCTTCAGAGAGAAGGATAGAAAGAAACGTGATGAGAGAGAGGGAAGCAAAACCACATTGAATCAGTCGGAGTAGAAGTTGTATGGAGGCAACTAATCTCCACCTCTGGTGACAGGCACAGAGATTCACAGTTGAGATAGCAGAGAGCAACAGTGAATGAAATTAATTTGTTGAAGATTAATTAAAGGCCGTTTATGAAATACGCCCTCTTGGAAATTGAAGAAACAATTATATAAACTGGGTTTTTTGCCGAAAAGTAGCAATGCGGCGAGAGACCGTTGCGGAGTTATCTCGAAGCAGGAAAGAGCTTCTGTAGAAAGGGCCTTGCACCAGACTCAGAGATAACCAGATCCTCTTACATCTCTGTTATTTCAACAAGCTGAAGATAAGAATTAACGTAAAGCATTGAGAATATTTAGTGAGTCTAAATGAGAAGATTGACCATGAACTTAGACTGACCGCTGCAAGATAGGGACTAGATTCCGAGTTATTCTGCTTCGCATTTACTGAGAATGGAACTTCGAAATAACAAGAATTATTTTGTAATTTTTAATTGTTCCTTTTTCTGACTAAAATCATTATTATTTTATTATTCAGCCCAATGTTTTTTTGGGTTTTTTTTTCTTTTCATTCTCTGGACTTCAAGTCTTATTTATTTCTTTTCTTATCAAATGATCAGCCGGTCCGGTTATTTCGGTTTTCGGCGTAAACACTGGATCCGGTTGTCTGGATCTAAAAATTCACAACGTGGGCAGACGACTGGTTCAGCTGAGATTTGATTTCCCACCTGGAAAAGTCAGATATCGATTGGTCGAGTGAACAGCTTGGTGACAATAGTCCTACAAGAAAAAAAGGGTAGAGGACACCGGTTCTGTGTCGTTTTTAGAGCTCTAAATAATATCACTAACTCCCTGGCATACCCAGTACCATTAATCGACGATATACTACCTCTGCTTGGCAAGGCAACCTATTTTTCTACCCTTGATTTGAGGTCAGGATACTAGTAGGTGATCGAGAGTAAGCCACGTTAGCATGCCATGCAATGCTTTTCCAATTTAGAGTGATACTCTTAGGGCTTGCCAATGCGCTGGGGTTTTCCAACAACTAATCAGTTGTGTAGGCGGGACTGGAGCAGTTATCTATGGTCTGTTTTGATGACGTATTGGTTTTCTCGAACAATGCCAGTGAACATCTTAAACACTTACAGGTTATATTCGAAAGATTGGAGAATCATGGCTGAAGTTAAAATTGCCAAAATACCAGTCCATGAAAGAAAAGATCCGACGTCCGTAGCGAAGACAAGAGAATAAGAAACGAAATATGTCCAAGAATGACAAAAGCCACATTGAATATGATAGAAAGACTTCACCGGCCAAATACCTCAATTGTCTCTCTCTCAAAGACAACAGAAGCAACTATTTCCATATCAATATATATATATATATATATTGTGTGTATTATGTTTCAATAAATTTCTTCTTCTTTGTCCATCGTAATCGATGAGGACCATCTGATTAACGTTATGAATGAAAAAGACATCTGTGAGTGCGCAGGTGGTTAATGGGATCAACCTATGAGTGGAAGAGTGTTGGGCAGTGAGAACAAGGAATGGTGGCGGCAGTGGCTGATGTGGCAGTGCCTTTTCTAAGTTTCCTACGCAGCTCAGTCGCTGCGTTTCTTCTGGTTTCACTCCACGTTTGACAACTTCACGCCACTTGTCTCTATCCTGCGCCAGATATTCCAAGCAATGGAGGACGACACCGAAAGATTTCATGGAGACCTTCAGTGTATCTTTGAAGCACTTTCTCTGGCCTCTTTGGGAGAACTTTCCCTGAGACAGTTCACTGTTGAGCAGTTTCTTCGGGAGGCAGTGATCTTTCATGCAGACAATATGACCAGCATAACGAAGCTGTGATTGCATCAACATAGTGTAAATGCTGGGAAGAGAAGTTTGGGTTAAAACTTCAATAAATAGTTGTTAATTGTTAACAGACTGTTTTCCTTGTCTTTCAGTTGCCAACACCCAAGCTACTTGTTCCAACGAACAGGGTGTCCATCAGAAGATGTTCTGGATAAATTGTGACTTCCTTCATCTGTGGATCTTTCAAACCCAACGTGGGCACACAGGGACTTGATAAGTCAACTAGCCGGAAACACATGTGGTAGTCACGGGACAAAGGCCACAATCGGGTACCGTGGCTAGCATAGGACCACAGAGATAAAAAATTGGATGTGAAGCAGTAATCAATTTGTTTTAGCCATGTCCAGCATATGAAATGAAGAGCAAAATGTCAATCAACAATATGGAGCGACCTTCGAGTAACTTATCCACGCGATTCGGGCAGATAAAAGATGGACTACGCGGACGATATTTTTCTGACAACGATGCCGTTAACCGCCATCACCACTGCTGTGAAAAAAGTTACATTGCATCGGATGATTCAATTTTTTAACTGTTAGACTCTACCGAAAATAAATATTTTGGAAATAAAGACTTGTTCAATCCAATGGCATTATATTACTCCGTATATCTACAATAATAACCGAGCTGATAAACAGGATGCATAAATTTCTGAATGACACTAGTATTATAAAACGCATTGTAAATTGAACGTAATCGGTAATCTATCATGAATTTCGTCTGTGTGTTTTACTTATCTACCACAAAGCAATTTACATTTTTAATATGTATTTCTACAATTTCTCTTTGTATTGATACGTAAAACAAGGTCTGTTTAAAGTGGAGTACCCCATCGGAAGCAAGCCTTTCACGGAACAGTTAAAATATTTCTAAGTTACTAATGTATTCTCTTGAGGAGTACCTCAGGCGCCGTACAATTAATTCATCCCTTTTAATTCTGGGAGGAAGGCTCTCTAAAAGTAATTTTCGAACCCTCATGTATGAATGCCCGGTGGTTCGACAGAAATACGGATACTTCTGTACTACTTGTACTTATATAGCTCCAAAGGCTTGGATGACAAAGTCGGTTAAAGTGAGGTATCCCGCAGGAAGCAAACTTACTGAGGATGGGTTTAAGAATTGTTCACGTTTTTTTTTGCATTCCTCTTGAGAGGTGAGTCAATCGCTGGACAATCAACCCAGCCTTTATCCCTCATAGACGTAGGAGCATGTGCCCTAAGAGAAGGACTCCTGGAACTCTTTCGATTACTCAACACGAATGTCATGTGGTTTTGACAAAAATACAGATACTTCGGGTATTTATACGACTTCCCTCGAATCTAGAATGTGACACGCGTAAACAAAAGAAAGAAATAATAAGTTGGAAAAAGAAGAAGTTGAAAAAGAAAGTAAAAACCTATTTTCAGAAATTTATATCATCTATATAAGTATATTACTACTGTCATTATGTTTGATATGTCAGTATGTATGTATTTACCCAACTCCTCCGCTATGTGGATCATTTTTAAGTAGAACTGATTTGAAATCAGAATTTTCCTTCTCTTAGATCTGTTGCTGCAAGATTTACGAAACCGCATAGAACCCAAAATAGACAACATCCTTATGAAAAACCAAAATGGCTTCCGAAGAAATAGATCCACAACCTCACAAATATTGACCATCCGTAAAATCCTTGAAGGCGTACGAGCAAAAAACCGACTGGCGACATTACTGTTTGTCGACTTTACCAAGGCCTTCAATTCCATACACAGAGGGAAGATGGAACAAATCCTACTAGCATACGGCCTACCAAAAGAAACCGTAGCAGCAATAACAATTCTCTACAGAAACACCAAAGTGAAAGTACGTTCACCGGATGGAGACACAATATTTCGACATTGTAGCAGGAGTACTACAAGGGAACACGCTAGCCCCATACCTCTTTATCATCTGTCAAGACTACGTGCTTAGAACTTCGATCGACAAAATCAGAGAAAACGGTTTCGAGCCGCCGCAGGCATTGACCTCCATGTCAATGCACACAAAACTGAATATAGGTATTATAAACAAACAGGCGACATTTCCACACTAGACGGAACCTCTTTGAAACTAGTAGACAAATTTACCTACCTAGGAAGCAGCGTCTCATCAACCGAAAAAGATATCGACATACGACTAACGAAAGCATGGACAGCAATCGATAGGTTCTCAATCATATGGAAATCAGCCCTGACCGATAAAATGAAACGCAGTTTCTTCCAGGCAGCGGTCGTATCGATACTGCTATATGGATGCACTACTTGGACGCTAACTAAACGGCTGAAGAAGAAGCTAGACGGAAATTACACAAGAATGTTGAGAGCAATATTGAACAAGTCCTGGTGGCAACACCCAACAATGCACCAACTATACGGCCACCTGCCTCTCATCACGAAAACTATCCAAGTTAGACGAACCAGACACGCAGGACACTGCTGGAGAAGCAAGGACGAACTCATCAGTGATGTACTCCTATGGACCCCCACATATGGCCAAGCAAAAGCAGGACGACCAGCTCGAACATACATACAGCAGTTATGTGAGGATACGGAATGTAGCCCTGAAGACCTGCCAGAGGCGATGAATGATAGGGAGAAGTGGCGAGAGAGGGTCAGGGATACCCGTGCTAGCGGCACGACATGATGATGATGATGATGAGATCTGTTGCATTACGAAAATTAAAGTGCCCAGTTAGCTATACTCAGGGCTGGGGAAAGAACAGTTGGATTCATGTCTTTCCCAAGAGAATTAGCGCCAAAAGCTTCGTTTAAAATTGGAATTTAGGTTACTAATTCTATTTCCTCCGGTGGTAATCGTTACATCACGAACTTCTCCCTAGTAAGAAACTGTAAGCTAGCAAAAAGCAACCAGACCAATTTTTAACTGAATTGTGCGGTCTGCATCACACTGAATATCATTTTTAATAATCCAGATTCTCGATATAATGAAGATAACAAGATACTTTATTAGTATCACTGATAGTCTCGTTTTACATTAATTCCAATTTAAATAAATCAGTTCTCTCTGAGTTGATTATTATACGCCTCTAAGTTAGATTTTTTGTATGATTACCCTAAACTAGACCATAATTCTACCCACTGAGCTGCGACCTTCGCATTTTCTCACTGATTTCTTTTCGTTAGAATTGCAACTGTGGTTTTTAAATGAACCACTCACCGATTATTGTTGTCTCAGACTTCAATCTCTCCAAAATATCTGTGACCTACACTCTGCTAAACCTGAAAGGCGTCGCAACAATTCCATAATGCCTCTGCAAAATAGATACATTTACAGACTACTGACGCCTTTGTGCTATCTCATTCCGCCTTTGATGCCACCATACAAAAATGCATTCGGTAAAAAATCAAACGACCTTTTCTCAAACATTAATAAGCTTACATCCAATATGCACACTTTTCAAAACCACCCACTTATTGCGTTCACTCATTGTTAAGTACATAAAATTGCTAGGCTAGAGGTTTTCATATAGATTTCTCATGACTTCGACTTGACGAATATCTCCACAAAATATAAAGTGTCTGCGTCACGAAAATGATGTGACACAAGGTCAATTTTTAAAACTTGTTTGGTTTCAGTCTTTTCCTTCTCTTAGAATGATTGCCTTACCAAGGGTAAGACTCCAGTCTGTCCTATTATTTAACCGTAGGTGGATGGAGAACAGATGGGTTTATCCCCTCCTCAAAGGCATGAACGTGAAGTAAAACACAAGCAGTTCTTCGCCCTTTTGGCAAGGTTGTATTCCCAACACTGAAGGTAAAACCACCCCAAAAAGGGAATGTCTTTCGTATGACACAAAATTGTAATTGATGGTGAGGATACAGTTCTGAAAATCTCTCAGTTCTTCTCTGACTCGGTTTGGAAGTACCTCTTAGGCTCCCGTCTACTAGTCAAATAAATCTGTGTAAAAATAAGTTGTATTTAATAGAACCGCACGCAAAAAACTGAAAAAAACAACTAAACATAAAATGTAAATAAATGATTAACGCAATTCCATAACCTCTGAGCATAAAATAACTCGAGACAGGCAGTTAAAATCAATCAACACACGACGATTACAAGTACACCAAACGCGCCTCTACGAGTTATAAATGACCGACGGACAGTAAAATCACAGCAACCTGAATGACGGTGCCTGTTTTCAGCTGCTGGGGTCAAAGTACTCATATTATTATACCTCTTACGATTGATTAGTATATCAACTCGTCTAGATTAAGGAATCACATTCATTTTACGTTCACATTCACATTGTTGTGTAGTTATTTCTTAAAACTTTGTTGTTTCTTTTACACATACTCGTATGATTTCGAATATTCCGATCTAATGCTAATAATTTATACACAATCATATGGTTTCAAATTAAATAATCATTTATTTGCGCAAAGTTATATGGTTTCAAGTATTCCTATCTAATACCAATAATCTATACACAATTTCATGGTTTGAAGTTACTATTTCTATTGAATAATAATTTGTTTACACACAGTTATATGGCTTCTAGTATTCGTATCTAATACTAATAATTTATCAATTTAAACACCCCTTGGGAGGTTGAATAAACACCATTTCACTTAAATCTTTTATTCTACACCAACATTGATTGACTTAGTACAAATCTTTGGTCTGCATTTGAGTTTTAACCCATTTATAGTCTTACAAAAAATATAACGCATTGCAAAATTATTCACTACAGCATATTAGTTGACAAGCTATAAATACGGTTTCTTCTGTAATATTCCTCTCATCGATGATATGCTACATCGGAGGTTCAGAGGGAAATTTGTCACTTGGAACAGCAACTTTCATGCAGTCTACATTCCATGTCCATATATTCAACTTTCTGACACTTTGTAGTGATCCTTTAGTTCGCTGCTCCTTTTGTATTCGGAATGCTTCAGTCAACCTTTACAGTGAATATTCCAGTCAACGAGTCTTACCCGTCTCCTCTTATAATCTGAGACTTCGACCAAATGGATGGCAACGACTATTCGGTGTTCATCATCCTTCTACAATTTCAATATCACTCTTCTAGTGATACTTACTATAAATCAAATTCGACTTATGGAAGTCTTCAAATATGAAAGCGGTCGTACAATTTCTATATAGACATCTAATGTTAACTCTCTAGCAATTGTAAACAGCATACCTCACATGTACTCAAAGATTGGGTGCAATTTTTAAATGATCGTTTATGGAATGTTTAAAATATTGGGCTGGGCCATAAATAATTTTCGTTTTTCAAAAGTAAGTTGTAACTACGCATTTCAAACTTACAATGTTTTAAATGCAGCAGGAAATGACCTGATTAAAGATTGCCTTTATTGGTCACCCTTATTTCAGTATTGAAAGAGAGCGCATTATAAATCAGTCAGTGATCTCATGTCCCTAAAATGAAGGAACTGAACGTGCATATTCAACTGTAATATTGTAGGAGTTTAAGAATAACAGAAACTTTATAGAAATAGCAAAAAAAATTTCGCTGTGTTTATGGCCAAGGTATCATTACTGACTGCAAAGTCTAAAACTGGTCTTCCAAGTTTCTTTCTAGCGATACGTTTATTGAAAGATGAACCCAAACCGAGGAGAAAAAATACACAAGGAAACAACGGGAGGAAAAGAACGAAAAACAGTCTGACACTACAGCGGAAGAAATAAATCAATATACATATATATATATATATATATATATATATATAGGTGAAAGAAGGGAGACTCAAAAGATACGTCATTCAGAGATGAACCCAGACCAGGATGTTTATCATGCCTCACACCTAAACGGGAATCTAAAGGATCTTGATCGCTTTTAGAGAACTGGAGTGAAATACGCTCAAAAGTTCTCGAGGATTACCATTTGACCTCACTACATGTCAATACATAATCTGCTTCAACTTGAAAAAGATTGGAAAAATGAGCAAGTGAGGCGTTTGGGTTCCTCATATTCTTTGTGAGAAGAATTAGGAAGATCGCAGAAACGACCCTTTTCTCATGAATATCATTGGAGAGAAGGAAAAGTAGGTCTTTTATTACAGTGTTCAACGTAAAATGCAGCTTATTGACAAGGATGAATATCCACTGCCAGTTCC
The DNA here is from genome assembly GCA_963585895.1 of Sepioteuthis lessoniana. Lineage (NCBI taxonomy): Eukaryota > Metazoa > Mollusca > Cephalopoda > Myopsida > Loliginidae > Sepioteuthis > Sepioteuthis lessoniana. The sequence goes on from OY757927.1 coordinate 41,171,434, forward strand.
AAAGACAGGATTTCATGGAAGAAAAGTTATTCTGCGTGTATGGTGTGATCAGCTCAGTATCATTCATTTAGAGTTTTAAAACTGCAATCACACACTCAATACAAACTCTAAACATCTGCAACGTATGCAAGAAATTCTTCAAAGAAAACGCCGAGCCTTTATCCATAGATTTATCGTTGCGCGTCTCTTAAATAACGCGAGGCCACATTCAGCAAAATCACATAGGAAAAAATATTGGATTAATGCTGGTCTGTTCTACCCTATCCAAGATGAAAATTGCTTAGAGCAAAGTCTTTACCAGACCTTTCACCAAGTAATTTCTATCTTTTTCGTGCTCTGAATGACAAAAGTATTTCTCAAGAAGATCAAGTAAAAACGTTTGTGGTAAAATCATGAGCTCGATGCCAAGTGAATTTTACTTGTAAAGAACCAACCAGCTACATGAGAAATGGCAAGACGTGCTTCAAAATAATGGCAAATATACAACTGATTGAAATTAATTCATTGTTAAATTATTTATGTATAAATTATATATTACTGAAACAGAAATTATCTATGACTCGACCCAATACAAAATGATTATGACGAAACTTTTACAAACGCAAAAGTTCCTACAAACCCGATAAGTGTGTTTGGCAAATGTTATAAATGGCGATTTATTCATTAGGGTTTCAGTGTTACAGTGGCAACCATAGGCTTTTGCAAACGTATCTCATATATATATGTGTGTGTGTGTGTGTGTGTGGTTAGGCAACAGCCTTTCATTTAAGCATGCTTGATTGAATAATAAAGACGCATTTTGTCTATATAATTTTATTAAGATCCTTTCAAGTTTCCTGATAAATGTCTTGGTTTCAGGTGTGAATTGGTGGATGAATTTACCAAAATTGTCACGAGCGCTTTCGGACCTTTCATATGCCATCATCAGGGGTTGATTGCATGTGTAAAGAGTGTTTTTAAAGAATTTTGAAAGTTTTATGGTTTTTATAACACAGCAAAACTACACAAACGCAGAGTTGGATAAAACTGAGATGGTGATGAATATAAAAAAAAAAGAAGGCTATCAACGGAAATAGAATATTATCAAGAAAATATAGAATATTAAGAAAAAAATCTAAAGGCATTTCAAAACATTGTCGCTATTTTCAAAATTAATTCCATTGATTTTAGGGTTTTTTTTGTTTTTATATGTAGGGCTTCTAGGATTTGTAGTCGTTGCTTATTTATTTCGTGTCCTATTATAGTAGGGTTTTCAGTTAAAATTTTTCGAAATTTGGATTTGGGAACATGTTATATATTGACCCTCGACCGAGCCGTCGATCAAGAGATGCACATGGGTAAATAAGCGGAAGAACAGCAGAAACAGGTGTACGTTAAACAATGATATAACCAGGGCACAGACGGCTTGAGTCAGTTGGAGACAAGATGCCGAATTGAGAGCCAGCGGCAGACGGAGGGCTTTGAGCCCTCAATGACCCACGGTTGAGCAACCCTGCCAAGATCAGAAAGAAGTACTGCTGGGTCAATATAGCAGTCTGTCCCCGTCTCCAGCTCATCTCTCACACACAACCAACATCAACCCTTTCGAGAATAAAGTGTGAGAAATTATATTTTTATAAAGAAGTGTGTTCGTTCGTTCACAGAAGTTCGTTCATCGAAGTTCGTCATTATGTTTGATTATGTTCTGCTTATATTTATATTTGTATATGTATACGTGCAGTTGTATTATGTAGTTGTATGTGGCTAAACAACATATTCATATTTGGTGCCTAAGGCCAGTTCACACCCACATGGCATGATTTCGAACCTGAGTTTAAACCTCAAGGAAGCGGCCGATATCAACACATCAAGAAAATTAGAAATGAAAAGTTGAAATGAATCTGAAAAAAAAAGAAAAAGCAAGAACGAAACAGAACGAACCAAACACGAAAAGAAAGAAGAAAAATGGAGAGATAGAGGAAAAGAACAAAGAAAAATGCAACAGACTGGGAGAAAGAGGAAAACCAGAACAGACCAACAACGAAAAACAGAAAAGATGAAAAAAAAAAAAAAAGAGAAACACTCCAAGACTGTAAGTAAATTGCTCATTCGAATATTGTTCTCTCTGTCGATTCATATTAGGTTTTTGTGCTGAAAGAATTTAAAATGATTATTAAAAATAGAGTAATAATAACAAGTGGGAAATAAAAATGAGTCTTGTTGGCTTATATATTAATTTTATTTGGCCTTTCTAAAAGATAAAATGGAAATAATTTTAGAAAAAAAAAACCATTGAGCCCTACATATAAAGCATAGAAAAATGATGAAAACTATTATATGTAATTTTGAAACGTAATGAGGGAGAAAGAAAGAAAGAAAGAGAGTAAGAGGAAAATATACAAGCAGGTTGCTGTGAAAAGAAAAGAAAAAAAGGTGGCCCCTGTGGACAGATATACAGTCCCTGTGTTTAAATGATTGACGGGTCCTAATATAAACTTCTACTTGGGTTTTGAGTTTTAATTTTTATGAATGAATTTGATAGTAAACAAAACTTTTATGAATGAAATTTTGAAGTAACTTGTGAATGCTGTTCTAGCGCATGGTAATTTGAAATTAGGATTTTAATCCGAGATCTCGGAGGATTTTAATCCGAGATCTCGGAGGATTTCGGGGCATCAATGATGTTGTCTGGAGAATACTCATATACCTTTGAATCCGTAGTTAAGGCTGTGGGATGGGTTTGAGTTTGGAAAAGTTGTGGAAATTGGAAGTGTTCTGTGAAGTCTCCCTAAAATATGATCGATATCTTGGGTATTGGTAGAAGCATACCAGATTTTGGAAAGATCTTCCCCTAGAGAGGGGTTGAGAATCTTGTCGTACTGGATATTTTGTGAATTCCCCTAAGAATGGATTTGGAACCTTATTGAAGTACTGACTGGTTAGTGGCTAGACTGAGTTGTGATGGTCCACCTGGAATGGGGTTTGGAATTTGAAACGGGATTGGAGATAGGGAGTATATGTGCAAAATCTTGACGATCTCGTTGTATGTACCGGAAAATTTGTGGACTCGGTTTTGAATTGTTCTTGAGGGGGAAATGTTGTTGGCCGACTGGATAAAGGTTTGGGTTGTTTTGGAAAGACCCCCCCCCACCGGATATTTTAAGTCATCTTTGGAAGTAAGCAAGAAACTAGTATTGTGTTATCGTGTTCTGAACAAGTAAAAATGAAGAAATGATGGCTGGATACGAGCCATGCTTTTGAAGAGATGCTTGCTGAAAGAAGAAAAGTTTGATTAATGAACCATGCTTGTTTTATGGAAATACTTGTTAGAAATTGAATAAATGTGGAGGCATGAACCCATAGTTATTATATTAAGGTAAAGACAGAGAGAAGATTATGTTCTGCTTATATTTATATTTGTATGTGTATATGTGCAGTTGTATTATGTAGTTGTATGTGGCTATACAACAAATAGAATGGGTTTTAAGATGTAAGGCTATAAAGCTAGAATCATTAAGGTGCAGAAAGAGTTGTAGTGGTAAGACCAACGTAAGCATTATTTTCTTTGGAGACACAATCTCCCAAGGGACATTTGAACGTATATGCGACGTTTGTACTATCAAGAAGTTCAGTGGAGAGGGAAGTGTTATTAGAAATAACTAGGTTGGGGGTTTTAAATCTATATGTGTGTGCATGTGTGTGTGTGCGTGTGTGTGTGTGAGAGAGCGAGAGCGAGAGAGTGAAATGAAGTGAATCAAAGAAATATGTAGAAAGGATAAATGGCAGAAAGATATATAATTGGTGTGGATGAAGTTTATTTATTACTAATTAATTATTTATGTAGACACGTGTTTCAACTATAAATTTGCAAACATACAAAAAGCATACTATCAAAAATTATTTTAAGTATAAAAATATAAGAATGAGATAAAATAATGATAAAAGAAAAACATTAAACACGTAAGCCGAAAGTCGTCTTCAGGGCGAATATTATTGATTTTAGGAAAAACGAGTAACACAGGAAAAATATATTCGAAATTGATTACGTTATAAGATTACGGATAAGAAAGGAAAAGCATATGCAACCTTAACACCATCTAAAACGGATGATTTTAAACAAATACAGGTAATTATTAATCGCAACACTCCATCAAAATCAGAAAAGACTTTTTAATAAATTGTCTTCATGAAAGTCATTCCAAACATTATATCCAAATTTCACGGATCTTTTACCTTATTTTCCAGAATTACAATATATCTTTTATAAAATCCTTCATAAAAAAACCGTAAATTTCCAGAAATTTCCATTTTTAGAAAAGCTAAAATACTGTGACGAGATCTCCGCTTAAACAAGTGTATGTCGCACAAAACAGCCGAAAAACTAAGGAAACATATCTGATACACAATCAACAACCATATCCCTTATCTAAAAGGAAAACTACAATCCTTATGTACATATAGCAAAAATGATTGTATACATTTTTATTCGAACTATTGTGAAAAGTGGTATTCTCATATATTTTTGCCCGAGAACCCTGAGAATTTGCTCTCCTTGTTTCGTAAATGATGAAATTGAACACAACAAAAACTCTTTCTCTCTAAAACAATATCCTGAATCTTTCATTCATCGAGTAAAATCAAAAACCCTTAAAATCCATAAACATATATCCTATTATAAAAATAACCAAATTAACTCAAATATTTACCCAATAAAAAGATATGATATTTCCTCAAAATCCCACAACTGCCCTCATTGCAAAAAACTTAAAACATTTAGTCGTAAAAACCGTTACTCGAGCAACAAAAACCAACAATTTTTAAAAAATAACCCAAAAAGACAAACTCTTCCTCCGACACAGGTACATATAAAATCTGTTGTCAAGGATGTAACAAACTATACGTATATATATACAAGGATGTTACAAACTACATATATATATATATATATATATATATATATATATAGTGTTTACTTTTAAAATTGTTCTATAAATAGTGTCAGTACCTTGACATTTAAGTACATTAGCACTGGTTTGAAAATTAGTTCTGTTAAGTTTGGGTTGCATGTCTCTAATATGTTGTGCTTCGAGAATCTGTAGTTTTGCTACACACTGCAACGGCCCAGATGCTCTTCTTCTTACAAAGTAGTTATGTACATAGAAAAGTTACATCACTTTTGTAATACATCCTCCCCTGATGATGGCCCAAAGTCGGGCAGAAAGTACTTGGGAAATAAACAATTATGGAAAATATACCAATCAATTACCGCCGAATACTATAAAATCAATACGGTAATATGAAAGGATCAACAAGAAAATATGTAGACAGATGTCTATTATATTCAACGAAATTTGTATAAATAAAGAAATGCTGCCAATATATATATATATATATATATATATATATATATATATATATATATTCTAAATATCAGTATATTTCATGTATTTGTATATTGTGACGAAAACGTTAGAATATCACGTTGTAGTTATTTCTTGTTAGAGAAAAAAGAGAATAAAGCAATTTCCACTCCAGTTTAAAAGTTGTTAATGATAAGGAATTCAAAAAGGTAAACATTTTTTTCGATTTTAACTTCATCCTTTCAAGATGATGTAGTTATTTTTATTTTTATTTTCTAGAAGAATATTTCTGGAATTTTCTCAAACCTCGGTAAAAAAAAAGGAGTGAGATTTTCCATCACCAACAGTTGAAATGTCTGTAAAAAATAATTATAAACACTGTGTGTAAATATGAATATAAAGAAAATGTATAATTTCCTAGCAATAAAAACGTTTTGCCGAAAAAGTTTGATGGGAACCAGGTATGAATATTATTAACAATAAAAATACAAATCAGGAGGGGAAAATAGCTGGACAAATGAATATGTAAGTTTGAAATTAAAATATATTACTTGACTTATACTAAGTTAAAACTTACAAATTTTAAAAGAATAAGTACAAACATTTTTTGCGATCCGCTAAAATTTGTTCTTCCTCGGAGGGAGACAATGTAACATCTGTGAAGAGAACATAGACAATAATAAACCTCTACGTCTAATTTAGCCACATTATACAACCGATAAAAAATGACAAATACAATACAAATCAACGTCTGACTCAAAATATAGATCTGATTAGTTTGGTTCCGTTTGGTTTTATGGCATATCAACCCTCGTGGGTTATTTAATACCAAATACTGTTTATATTTTTATATTAAATATATGATTAATAAATCCGTGAGGGTGTCCTCGTGGTGTAATGGTTAAAGCGATGGACTGCGGAATCGTACAAAGCGAGTTCGTACTCCAGTCGCCCTATTATGTTCACTTTCGGGCAAATACCCTTGGGAAAGGTATGAACCCCCTTATCCTCCCAGCTATGGGTTAAATAGTACCACTACTGTTCTTCTAGGAGAATGGCTTTGGCATTAAATAACCTAAAAAGCGTTGATATGCTATTAAACAAAGAAACCGAAACCTAATAAATCCGTTTTGTTGATAACATTTTTAAACGAGACTAAGCTCATTTTTTGCATAGTTAAATAGTTTCAAGTATTGCTATGTAGCAGTAACAATCTAACATCAGACATTAGTTGAAACACTTTTAAAAAGATATACATGATATATAAGACATTATTTTGTCGGTAATTTCTGTTTTGAATTAGTAAGAGCTAATTTTTTAGCACACTATTATTGCTATTGTTTCTACACGGATAAATTGTTTCATCAGATATACTCGACCTCACAGCTCTGTTCGACCACTGTCCTAAACTCATCAGCAGTTTGACCTCTCAGTTATGCACCACCGCTTCTTTCCCTTGCACAACTCCACAAATTGCTATACCTTCATCTCTGCTCTCACCCCTACTGCAGCTGTGCTCGACCATTGTGCTCGACCCATCAGCTATGCTCAACCACTGTGCTCGACCCATCAACTAGGCTCAACCTCTCAGCTGTTCTCGACCACTGTGCTTAGCTTTTCAGCTGTGATGGACCTCTGCGTTCGATCTCTCAGCTGTGCTTGACCCCTCAGCTACGTTCGACCAGTATGCTCGTCCTATCAGCTATTCTCTACCTGTGAGCTGTATTCGATCATGTGCTCGATCAATCAGCTCGGCTCTACCCCTCAGCAGAGCTCGAACAATCGGCTCGACCTTTCAGTTGTGCTCGATCTCTCAGTTGTGCTCAATAACTCTGTTCTACACATCAGCTATGCTCGACCTTTCAGCCATGATCGACCACTGTGCACCATCCATCAGCTGCTCCCGACCTCTCAGCTGTATCAGACCACTGTTTGCTTAACCTCTCAGCTGAACTTGACTTGTGTGCTCGTCCCATCAGGTCTTCTCTACCTCTCAGCTGTGCTCGAATCTGTACTTGACGTATCAGCTGCGCCCGACTTCTCAGTTCTGATCCACGACAGTGTTCGACTCATAAGCAGCTGTTCTCGACCACTGTCCTTAACTCATCACTCATGTTCGACCTCTCAACTGTGCCTGACCTCTTTAATGCGCTCGACCATTGCGCTCCATCACCAGTGTTCGACCCATCAGCTGTGGTCAACCGCTGGCCTCGACCCAACAGCAATGCTAAACCAAACAACTGTGCTCGGCCTCTCCGCTGTGCCCTGCCACTGTGCTCGAACATGTACCTGCCCTATCAGCTGGGCTCTACCTCTCAGTTGAGCTGTGTTTGACCACTGTTCTCGACCCATCAGCTGTGCACTGTGAAGTCACTACTCTAACGTGCAGAATAAGCAACAAGAATAACAACACTTACCGGTTTAGCGGTCCCAGCTAGCATCCAGCTGGCAGAAAAAAATAAAATGGGCGGTAACTCACTACCGAGCCCTTTATTTCCCAAAATTGTAAGAAAAACTACAATGTTAGGGGAGCATAAAGCCCCAAAGGTTTTGACGGGGGAGGGGGGAGACTATTATATCTAGTGGCCCCTAGCTAGCCACATTCACCGACCCAGAAGCACAATACAATAAAAGACAGCCATGTATTGACAAGCGCGCTGCAATCACCAAAATACACCATTCGCTCAATGAGAACCTACTGAAAACCAGGTCAAATGAATGATTTATTTACAATGTAGGTATATATACAGTGAAGCAATGATGATGGAGAGGAGAAAAAAAACCAAAATAATTGCTAAAAACAAGGATAAAACCCTGTTTGGTTACCCTCCCATCCCCTCGTCTATGATGTAGAGAGTCGACTGTTTTCCGATATCCGAGCGGACCGAAAACAAGCCGAACTATCCCTATGGAGGAGTGGATCTAAACTAATGGGATAAAAGAACCGCAGAGGAAGGCAAGGCGAGGAATAGGTAGCATGGATTACAGTAATGTGGGTCCAAGATCCTCAAAAAGATAAGACTAGAGGAAGGTTAAAGTTATAAAAGAAAGGGGAGGATCTCGGAGACTAACAACTAAGTGATGGGGCCAAATCACCATGCTAGCTACAGCTAAGACCGGGAGAAACACTACACAATTCTCAACTTGATATGGAGGATCGAGCAGCACGAGCTGCTTGGGATTGATGCTGGCCGTCCACTCCCCGACGTGACTCCAGAACGGGCGAACTCGCTCGCAGTTTTAGAAGGCGTGCAAAGCTGTTTCCTCTAAACCACTGTCGCAGCGAGGACGGTTGGGCATGTCTGCCAAGCACGCTCTGAAAGCCCAGTCGTTAAGGGGCAACGCGAGCGAACAGTGCTTCACCCCTACGCCTACGACGACTTTTGGCTTCGGAATTGGATTTCATCAGAGGAAAGACGACTCTTACCTTGTGTCCCCACGCCGTATTCCTTGACAAGGATCTGCCCATGTAAGCCAGTCTTTCAGCAAGCCAGTGGATCTCCAGATCCGGCACCTCTAGACCCCCATTTCTAGGACGTTGGTTGCAGACTTGTGTACGAGCCATCAGACTTCGACCTTTCCATTGTAATTTGGAGAGGAATTGTTTTAGCGTCACCCGGTGACCCCTAAACAAGAAAAGTACGGACAAGTGGTAAAGAATCAAGGGAATGATGTACTCGGCGCACACCTCTGCCCTGCCTTTTAAGGACAATCGCCTTCGAAGCCAGGTACCCACCTGCGCTTCTACCTTGGCCCGTACCTCCGACCAATTTCACTTCAGCTGGAGGCCGGGCCTAAATCACACTCTGAGGATGCGGACGAGTCCGTCACTCCAGCGGAAGAGCCCTGGCAGGAGAATGCGACTTTTCCATGCACCCAACCGCAGACCTTCACTCTTATCAAAATTGATCTTGGCACTTGCTACTTCTTCGTACCTCTCAACCGCCTTCTTCACAGCCAGTATGTTCAAATGGCAGGACACAAAGACAGTGATATCATCGGCGCACGCAGAGACCTTCGCCCTAACACTGCCGGTAAAGGAGACTTCACACATGGCCGGATTAGCCTTCTCATCCCTAAGCCTACAGAGCAGGGGCTCCAAAACGAGGACATGAAGAAGAGGAGACAAGGGGCAACCGACCGCTCGATCGCGAACGCTACCGAACGCTTTCCGTTCACTTGTACCACTGCCTTCGGGTTGTGATACAACATATTGATCCATTTGGTTCGAATCCAGCGGTCTCCAAAACCGTCCCCAAAAACAGATGGTCCACCCTTTTGAAGGCCTTGAACTGATCTAAATTGATCAGCGCGACTTCGATATCATCTTTTGACCCCTCAAGGATCTCGCAAACCAGATACAAGTTGTCTTGGATCGATCTTCCCTTCACAGCGTAGTTCTGCTCCGGTCCAATCAGATCGCTCATGACAAGCTGCAAACGGTTAGCTAAGACCCGGGCCAAAATCTTTAACTCTGTGTTTAGCAGTTATGCGCCTGTAATCGTCTAGCTCCTCCCAAACATATCCTCCACTTTTCTTCAGCAATGTGATCACACCCTTGGTAATGCTACCAGGAATGGCTCCCTGGGCAAATAAATGGTTAAACATATCCGTCAGAATAAGGAAAAACATGTGCGACATCCTCAAGAACACTTCTTAGAACAAACTATCTAGTCCCGGCGATTTGTTGAGGCTGACCTGTTTCAACGCATCACGGACTTCGCATTCAGTAACTAAACACTTGCAGTGGGCGCCTGTGATGGTGTAATGGTTTGCAAGCTCCACTAGCAAACTTACACGAGTGAGTTCGAGTCTCATTGGGTGCCCCTTTCATATGGCCTTGTGCCATATCTAAGCAAAAAGCTTAGTAAATTACAACTAAACACTTGCAGCTAGCCGCTTCAGCCTCCTAAAGGCGGGGTAAGTCAGCTAAATAGCTGCGAAACTCCTGAACCGAAAGGTCAGGACAGCGAGCAAAGCGATCACGAAAGTGCGCCCGAAAGGACCCGCACATCTCACGATTCGACCGCAGCGCGTGCCCATCCGGGGACTTGACCAACTCGTTGTACCGATGGGGAAACCTTCGATCTTCTTCCTCATACACGAACGCGTTACATTTCACGTCTTCGTTAGAAACCTAGCTCTAACTACAAAACCCTTGTAATGCTCGCTAGCCTCGCACTCAAGGTCCCACTAAGCTAGATCTACGAAGAAGGAATTCCACCTCTTCACCGCCCAGGAAAGTTTATCGTCTAAAGACTTCGTCTTCTTAGCCCTATCTAGTTTGAGCTGTCGGCCGTATTTGATATCGAAGTCCCTAATCCTATACTTATTCCCGGTAACCGCCCCCACTTGCGCCCGCTGAATTAAGGTTTCCAGCCGTTCTCGGAAGTCCCGTATCTCCAGTAAGAAGGTATTGAATTTCCAGCAGCTAGCCATACTAGGCCTATTGGCTGACTGCAGACTGACCCTAACAAGTTTAGGATCAGTCTGCCCTATCTAGTGGAACGTGGGACGAGTAATGAAGTCACTGTCAGCTCTTCTAACTAACACTATGTCCAGGTAAGATCAAACCTAGTTAGAGGCCGAATCAGCAAGTGATCCAGATGAAACCTATCGACCAAATCGTGCTTAGCCAGCAAGTCGATCAGGCTGCTTTCACATCTATCTGACCCACTAGCACCTCGCCCGCCCCTATCTAAGTTGGGATCAAGTATCACATTCCAATCACCCATTAAAACTGTTTCGAATCGTCGAGGAACAGCTCCAACCGTTTGAAAAAGGAACTTCTTTCGCCAACACTATTGGGCGTATAAACCGCAACCACTCGGAACTCGAAGCTTTTAACAACATCGGCCACAACTAGCCGGCCCTCGTCACCAGCAAAGAAAAAATTGACATTAAGGCCGCGTCCAACTAGCAAAGAGACCACAGCGTTGCAGCGGCTGCCGAATGCTGAAAAGACCACAAAGTCGCCCTCCAGCACCCGACAATCCTCTGTACAAATGAAATGAGTCTCTTGCACTGCGGTAAAAACCACCCAGAGGTTCGAAGGTTCACCAAGCAAGTGAGTACACTTGCTTGGATCCCTCAGTCCCTTCACGTTCAAACTGGCAATGTTCAGAGTCATTCTGACACATTTACCTACTCAGTGTCGACGATGGTCCAGAAATTCTCGGGTGTGAGGGTGCCAACGCCTGTCTCAGGGCCACTCCTTCAACACCCATGGCATTTATAAAAAGAGGGATGAACATATATCGGGACCTGTCCCGCATAGAATGAAAACATTTTTCTTGGACGAGTGCTCCAATTCCGCCAGCCTTACACCTGCGTGGTTTGGCTAGCCTTTTCCTGGAATTTCCATACCTCCTGAGTACGGCTGCCTGCTGGGCGGATGAAGGTGGTCACCATGGGTGCAAAACTAAAGCTAAACGGATTCGAAACCCTCTTATTTTAAATTTTTTCTAAGTCCAGCAGTGGCTTTTGTGTCTTCTGGAGCTGGAAATTCAAGATGGCCTCCAGATTCGTGGAACATAGAGCCATTGCTGCTTGTATGGAGTCCTTACTTTCTGTTGGCGAGATTGATTGTACTCTGCACGAGTTTTCTGTGTCTGCGTTGCAACATGTCCTCCGATTGTGTTCGAGTTCGAGGATTGTGACATTGTTCAGGAGGAGAGAAGGGAGAGAGAGTGTGTGGAAAATAGCAAGTGGGGCAGGTGGAGGGCTAGTTGAATGGATTGGATGATTTTGTGGAATGGGTGGATGCATTTGTGGATGAGTTTCTTGTATTTGGGAGATTTGTTGATCGGGGTGTTGTTCTTGGGTGGAGGATTGTTGGGATTGAGTAGTTTTGGCCCTAGAGGTACAGATTTTTTTTCGCCTGCCCTTCCCCACGGTCTCTTCTTATCTTCAGGTTCTGTGATGTGTCCATTCGAGTTTCCTTGGGGGTCTGGATGTCTTTTGGTCTGGGGGATGTGATTTTCCTGGGTGCTGCTGCTGGAGGATTCTGTGTTGCTGTCGAAGGGGTCTCTGTTGAAAGGGTCTTTTGGTTCACTGGAGAAGTTGGTGAATTTTTCCTTGGAAGATGTTGGGACAGTTTCCTTAGGCACCGGCTTGTTGGATTTCACCGGAGCTTTCGGAAGGTCTTCCCCTTTTTTCCTCTTTCTCAAAGTGACTTGTGTCCATTCGTTGTCAGTGTTTGTGTTTTCAGCTTCTGGAGTCGCGTTAGTGGTTTTGTTCCCTGCTTCCTTCGGTTACTGCATGGTATCTGCTGTTTTTAGGGTAGACTTTTGCAAGGTGGTCGATCTGTTTGCTGTTCCAGCAGCGCAGCTATCTGCCCTCCACTACCACCATCATTTGCCTATCCCGGAAGTATAGTGAGTCCGGGGTGGTCTCGAAGCCTTCCCTGTCAAGACAGCTGGTAGGCATAATCTCCGTGTGTTGTCCCGACAATGGCACGAAGTTGTGCCATCTCTTCCGCTTGGCCGTAAGCGCTTTAGAAGGAGGCCACCACGTCTCCAGGAAGGTTCGCCGAGACATTACAAACTGTTACACTGATACGCTGTGTACACATGTACTCCAGCTGGAGTCGAAAGAACTTCGTTGTAATGCAGCTCTCCGCCAGCTTGGCTGTCAGCACTTTTGTTGGCAGCAGCATATCCCAAGTTGCGAAGCTTCGTCGGCAGAAATACTGCCCTGGTATGCTTGCTGTACGCATTAGCTCCTCGAGTGTATCCTTTTTTAACCCTGCAAATCTCCTCGTTTTAATGTCTACGACAACGAACGAGATCTAGAGGGATCTAGAGCTTCGGATATTTTAGGGATGGGCATGATAACATTGCCTCCGGGCTTTTCTGACAAAGTTTCCAGGAAGCTGGTGTTGTATTTTCTGTCGGTCTTTGTCCAGGTTGAATAGGACTGCCCGAAGGAGCTGTTTCTAAGGTTTTTCCGGGCGAAGGGACTGGAAAGGCTGGCCTATTGGCCGTTCGTTCTTCCGGCTTGACTGGGAGCGCTTCCTTACTGAGCTGAGATGCTTCCTACTGTCGACCCTCAGAAGGTTCTCGGGAGGCCCAAGAGAGGATTTTGGAATTATTTGGAGAACTCATTAGAGGCTGGTCCCCCATGGAGAGGAGAGTAAGATGCTTATGTAATTGAAACAAAACCTTACGAAAAAAATAGAGAAAAATGACAAACTAAAGATGGCTTAAAAATAGTGATAAGACTGAGGCAAACCGCGAAGTTATTTATTTGTTTTTAGAAACAAATAAACATTCGCAGCCAGTTGTCACAGAGATCAGTTGTGACAACTGGAGCTAGTAAGCAGGAAAAAGGGATGTGCAACTAGCTTCCAGGTGACAGACTAAAAACATGGGTATACTGAACCACATAAACGCAACCTTTGATTAACTTGAAAAAGTGGTCAAAAACCACAGGCAGTAACAAACTCAATACCGAGCACGTAACATGACTGAAGCAACCCAGTGTATACAAACACTAACATACCAGTTCTCTGGGCGAGCAACGAATCACTGTCCAGAGAATGGACTTAGCCACTTGAGAATATTGGAATGCCCCATTGTCAATCTCACCTCAATTCGTAACTTGCTCTTTTACGCATATGAGTACTGAACCATAGCTACCGTGCATTACGAAAGAATTCAAACGTGGCGCTGTTACATCTCAGCTGCGCTCAACCAGTGTGCTCGACCAATCGGCTATGGTCGCTAATGTACTCTACCTCTCAGCGATGTTCGACTTCTCAGTTATGTTCGACACCTGCGCTCTATCCATCAGCACTGCTCGAACATTATGCTCGACCCATTAGCTATGCTCGACCACCGTGCTATCTTCGATCACAACGCTCAATCTCTCAGCTTTGCTCAACCACTGTGCTCGACTCATTAGCTATGCTCGACCTCTCAGCGGTGCTCGAAAACTATGCTGGGCCTGTCAGCTTCGCTCGACCTCAGTGCTTGAACATGCAGCCGAGCTAAAACCTCTGAACTGTTCAAGACCCTCTGCCCCACCCATCAGTTATGGTCGATCACTATGCTCGACCCATCGGTTGTGCTCGATTTCTTAACTATGCTCGACGACTATGCTAGACCTCTGTGCTCGGCCCATCAATTATGCTAGACCTTACAGCTACGTTCAACCTCTCAGGTGTGCTTGACCACTGTCCTCAACCACTCAGCTTTTCTGTAACCATTTTTATGTTGAATATATTCATGAATCTTACCAAATTTATGATAACTAAAATGTTTACGTGAACTATCTACTTGTTGTGTGATTCGATTGGTGACAGAAGCACAAGGATTTAATCGTTGACCAGTGATCACCACGTGGTAAAATAGAAACTGACTTTAATTCTTATCAACAAGAGTACATATATTTTATTATTATTATTATCGGAGGCTGGTCAGGGGTATGGGTAACTTGATATCAGGCCAGTTATCTTGATGAGGGAAAATTGTTGTTCATCGCTAATTTTAACTCCAAGTAGAAGTTACCGCTTTATTATTTAGTTCTTTCCTCTCAAACGACATGAGCCATACCCGTCCATCTTCTTTCTCTGTCAGCCTCCGTCTGTTTCGGTGTCTTGATCCTATCACCTATTACTGTATTTGTATCTCTCGGTTTCTGGGCATGAAAAATTTTGTTTTTCCATTACTCCTTCCACAATCTGACTAAAAAAACCACAAAGTCTGGTAATATCGTATATAACTGCTGAGTTACTCAGAGTTATATTTACTCAACCACTTTGCTATGAGCAAGATACAACATAAGGTTAGTTTTTAGCGGAGTAAAGCTAGTTTAAATTCAGTGTTTTCATTCTCCCAGACCGGTTGCCATACCAGGTTAAAGAGCATGTCTGACTAACTATTTATCCATAACTGGAGAAGAATAGTCGGATTCGTATATTTCCCAAGAGTATTAGGGCAATGTGAGATGCTAATAGCCTCGTCCAGAATTTGAAATCTGGCCATTGCGTTTTTTTCCAATGAAAATAAGCGTTATGCCTCTCTAGGTTAGAAGTAATGATGCTTTGGTCCCGAAACTATATCTGACCACTGAGTAATCATTTGATGATGGGTTTGATGGCAGCACGGCCATCGTTTTTTTGGGTTTTTTCGACAGTATATATACATATATATATATGTGTGTGTGTGTGTGTGTGACCTAGAGTTGTTATATCTTGGATCGATGTTTTTCCATGAATATGTTATTAGTATATGTACAAGTGTAATAAAATAACTTCGAATATAGCATGATAGGAAAATATACGGTTATTTTCTTAAAAATATGAATCAGACACCAATAGTTAAAATGGCTTTACTAATAAATTGTCTCGATAATTTTCAAAAGAAATTTCTGGCAGGGAAGTTAGATGGTACCCACAAAGAAAGTTAACAAGAAAACACAAATAATTTCTATCATGTCTGCAAGTAGATATCTTGGTTATGATATCTTGGTTGTGGGTGAGTGAAAATAAATTTGATTGATCGATAGCCGTGAAGCATGATTGAAGTTAAATACGAAGCACGTCATGATACCTAACAGTTTTGTTATAACAAATCGGTTGTGTAGTTGTGAACTACCAACACAGCTGCAATTTGCCCGTTCTTCTATACAGCTTTATATTACGGATTACGATTTTCTGTTACAACGAGAAAACCTATGTATAGAAGAAAAAGGATAGAGATAATTAACAAGGGAGATTAACAATTTCAGATCTTTCGAATCGTTTTCGAATTCTCTAAAAGTAAAAGGATTTTTCAAGGCGCCTAATGATATTTAACGTTTTCTTGTGTGTGTGTGTGTGTGTGTGTGTGTGTGTGTGTGTGTGTGTGTGTGTGTGTGTGTGTGTGTGTGTGTTGTGTGAATGTACAAATATGAAAATAAAGTATTCGGGGTGATTTTATTTATTGATGTATCACTTGCCATCAGGGAAGTTACTATAGGATGTTATATCTTCTGAATTATATTTATATTTATTTCCTAAAATTAAACAGAAAATGAGAAAGCTATCAACATTGTTTCCCCAAGTGTCTTTCTGTTTCAGAACTGTGTGACGTAAGTAGCGTTCAAAATTTATGCGCGCGCACACACACACACACACACACACAAATTAGATGTTACAACATCATATATATATATATAGATATAATGTTGTAACATCTATATATACATTTATATATATATATATATATATAAAGGAGTAACATCTAATCTGGTATGTATGTGGTGATTTACAGCTTCCAAAAAAGATGTTATTGAGAATTAAAATTGCGCATACACTTTTATATGTTTATAAGGAAGCGTATAAAATTAATTTTGCATCTTTCTGATTAAATGATATAATTCAATAATTAGAAATCAATCGATCTGTGGAACGCTTCACAGTTCTTCATAAGTGAGTACAAAAAGCACGAGCAACTCTACAGTTCTTCTTAAGACCAGCCATATTTAAATATTACACAGATTACATTGATGAAATTTGAATCTTATGCTTTTTCGAAAATTATTGTTTTGTAATTAAATACTAACTGTAAAAAAATTTCTGAGAACTAAAAATTCATGAGAATGTTTCAAACTAAGAGGTACCTTTTTAACATAGTATTTTAAGTGTAAACCAAAAAAAGAAATTGTAATAAGAATTTTTTTCAATTTTAATTCAAAGTTTCTCTTTATTGTAAGAACACATTTTTATTTCTTACCTTCTTTTTATTGTAACAACGTATATAATGTTGCATTTGTAGATGATAAAAGAGAAAAAAATAACAAAAATTGAAGGAAAGCGTTGTTCATCGATGACTCAAAAACTGA
Organism: Sepioteuthis lessoniana; assembly: GCA_963585895.1. Classification (NCBI taxonomy): domain Eukaryota; kingdom Metazoa; phylum Mollusca; class Cephalopoda; order Myopsida; family Loliginidae; genus Sepioteuthis; species Sepioteuthis lessoniana. Next base: position 41,188,599 of record OY757927.1, read on the forward strand.
ATATTTAAACGAAAACTTTTCATATTTCTTTGATGGTTGGTTGTTTGGGTTTCATGGCGTATCAACCTTTATAGGTTATTAAACGCCAAATTCTGTCTATATGTATGTACATTCAACCAAAGATTTCTGAACGAATATTAAGACCGGGACATTGGCCCAGCGGTTAGAGTGTTCGCCAATGGCCCGGGAGACCTGGGTTCAATCCCAGGTCGAGTCATACCAAAGACTTTAAAAATGGTACTTGATACCACCTTGCTTAACACTCAGCATTATAAGGTACGGTTCAAGGGTAAAGTGGAGCAATCCTGGGAATGGAGTAGCGCCCTCCCCTACACCTTGGTGTAGTAGCTATCGAAAAGGGAGCCTTCGGGTCATCCTCGACTATGGTCGCTAACTTTACTTACTTACTTAGTAGGTAAAATTTTCTATGAACAGTATTTCATTTGTTTGCACATGATTAACCAGTTTTAATTTGTCATATTTTTCGTACAACCCTTTTCCTCGCAAGAAGGACAGAACGTCATCTATTTCGACGTTTTCGAACAATTCGGTTAAACTAGGTTTAAATGTTAGGTTATATTTCACTGAATTATTTGTTTTGAAACTGAGTCTTTGTTTCTCTGATTTGCTTTTGTAAGAAATGAATTGTGGATTGGAGTTTTTGAGAGAAGAATTTTCTGAAAATGTCTCGGCTAGTACTTCTTCTATGTCTTGTAGTTTCTTCTGTTTGGTTTTTTGTGAGGTGGTTGAGGGTGGTTGATTGAGGTTTTCCGGAGATTTTCCTAATTGTTTTGGTTTTGGTAGAGGAGCCTAGTTGGTTGACAACTTTTCTTCTTGGTTTCCTTAATGAGTTTTCTTGTTTTTACCATGAGGAGTTTGAAATCGTTGAGATTAGTAGTGGTGGGTTGCTTATACAATTTACGGAAGGCAGTCGGATAGCTTTTCTGCAGGCATCGTTGAACCAGGGAGTTTTGTGTTTATTCGAGATTGAGGTTTTTGTAATACATTCATTTGCTATTGATATTAATGTGTCAGTAAAATGTTTTGTTTGGTCTGTGGTGTTATGATCTAGGAAGAGTTTTTGTTCGCAGAGGGTTTCAGTTTGCCTTGTGTAACATACTCATGTGACGATGCATGCAGAATCATAACAACGACACAATAAAGACGAGCGACACAGTTCTTTAGAAAAATATACCTCTCACTTTATTGAAAAGGTTGTGTGCGAGAGGGAGTTGGAAACTGAACAGAACTGCAACATATTGACCTCCACTCTTATGGCCATAACAGCGTTTCTTTCCTGTTCTCCTGAACTGCTCAACCGGAGGACTGGGGTCCCAGCCACTCTGGGACATGCTCCTCATTCCAGGATCTTCTCTCCAACTGCAACTGCTCAATCGGGGGTCCTGAGAGCCCCCTCTGCTGAGTGCTGGTTCTCTCTACCACATCTTCTCTCCAACTGACCTGAGGCTCTGAACTCCAACTGCTCAAGCGGGGATCCTGAGGGCCCCCTCTGCTGGGTGCTGGTTCTCTCTACAGCATCTTTCTCCAACTGACTGACTTCCTGTCTTCACCCGGGTTATATAATTGTTCGACGTACACCTTCTTCTTGTGGGCGTCACAAATCGCACTCAATTCAACCCGTCCACGGTCAAGGTTATATCCTGATAATCCTCGACCGGATGCACCTGTTATTTACACAGGTGCATTTCCTATTTTGACAGCTTGGCCGGGGTCAATATGCAACACTTGTTTAGTTTCCAATAAGGAAATCTTTCATCATGGAGTGGTTGTAGGATTTCAAGTAGGATGGGGAAGTAGTCACTACCACAGAGATCGTCATGAACTTTCCATCCATAGTCCATATAGCTAACGGGATCGCATAAAGTGAGGTAAATGGCTGAATAAGAACCTGTGAATGATTTGAGGTAGGTATGGGATTTATTAAGTATGCACAGGTTATTATTTTGCATAACTTTCTCTAGGTCTTAACCTTTTTTATCAGTTTTTTGGCACCCCATACGGTGCTATGGCTGCTTAAGTCACTCAGTAATAGGTAGGGTTTGGGTATTTGCTGGAGTAATTCATTCATTTTGATGTCACTGATGGGGTCGTGTGGAGGAATGTAAATTGAGCAGATGTAAATTGGTTTATGTAGTGTTGCTTTGACAACAATCGCTTGGAGATCGGTGTCTACATGAATTTTGCTTTGAGGTATGTCTTTCCTAACTAGGATTGAGACACCTCCATAGGCTCTGTGTCCATCTTTGTATAGGTAATTGTTTGACTGAAAGTGTTCTATGTTCAACTGGTTCTTATCTTTGAGGAATGTTTCTTGAAGACATACTACTTTGAGATTAAATTTATTTGGGAGTAGTAGCAGTTCTTCATAATTAGCTCTAATTCCTCTACAGTTCCATTGTAATAGACATTTTTTATTGAATTTAATCCGGACAGTTCCACAGAGTTATTTGGTGGTTCATTATTAGTCTTTTGCTTTTGTTGATTTATTCTTTTAGATTTTAGATTTAGTTAATTGGGGGCTGCTCTCTGTTTCCATCTCTTCTAAAAATCTGAATTTGTTCATTGCTTCTGTATTTTCTGTTTCTTGTATTTTTGGTTTTGGTGTAGGGTTTTTTTTTTTTTTCTTTAAATGTTTTTTTACTTGAAGAGGAATCCGTAGAAGCGGGAGGTCGTATTGGAGGTCTTCTGTCTTTTGATCTACTTTTAGTTGGAGATCTTGTTACAGGGTGTTTTATCGGTCGTGTGGTTGGTGTTATTGTCGTTTTCTCCTCTTTATCGGTTTTCCCCAATCGGGTCTGTGTTTGGGCAATCGGGTCTTTGTTTTCTGCAAGATCCACTGATCTAGTCGATGCATCTGTATCTCTGGTGGTATCAAGAGAGGCTTTGATTTTATTGATGAAGCTTTCCCATTCGCTTGGCTTAATGTTTTAACAATCGTCTCATACTTGTTGTATGGAGATTTGTTAGGCTGAACTGCTTGGAAATATGTAGTGGTCTTTGAGCCTACAACTAATTTACGGGCTTCATAATAAGGAATATTATTCCGGTGTTTTAGAGTTAATAATTCCTTCTCTTGTCTCCAACTCTCACAAGATGTTGCGCACACCACATGATCGCCGCCACAATTTGCACATTTGCATGGGAATTGACAGTCATTAATGTTGTAGTCAGGATTTTGTTGACCACATTTCCTGCACACTTCACATCCTCTACAATTATCCTCATGTTGGCCATATTTTTGGCATTTGTAACATCGCAATGGGTTGGTTATGTATTGCTCAACTCTCTCCATTGTATAGCCAACTTTCTTTTTCGGGTATTTTGGGGGTGTTAAACTCCATTATATATGTATTTGTCTCAATTATTTTCCCTTTTTTAATTGACACTCTTTTCACTTCAATCACACCTTGCCTTTTTAGCTCTCTTTTTATTTCTTCGATGGTGCATAAGGAGAGTTCTTTACTTCTCATAACCCCCTTACTCATGTTCAGGGATTTGTGAGGGTAAGTTTTGACACTGATATTGTGAAACTGTTATTTTCGGTAGAAAATCAGCGTGTTTCCTCTTTTCTACCTCGACTAGCAGAGTTTGATTTTTTAATTTTTTTACAGCAATTGGTGTTAGGTTTGTCGATATAACTTTTTCTATTATGAATGGTGATAAATTAATAATCGGAGCACAGTTAGATTCAGTGATTATGAATCTAGGAAAAGTGCTTCTGTTTCATGGTCTGAAGAGTCCGATTCGTTTAAATTACGTGTATTTTTTTGTTTGAGAAAGAAGCTATATCTTTTACATATTTTTCACTGGTCCTATACTCCACCACCCATCATGGAGTCCAACTTGAGAAGGGAATGAACCAAGGGGGCAACCCATTCGCCTTGGCTGAGACGGGGATACAATACCAGTATACTCATACAAAGAGTATGATTCTGAGCCTCTGCCAAATTCTGCTTTTAAGTACACAACAATCTAACAACGGTCATAAGTCTTATCTCTCAGCACAACTGACTCTCAGCCCTCACTTTCTTGCACATATGGAATAAAGGGTAGGGAATAGTTCCGCAAAAGTAGATCGAATAGTTCCACAAGAGCAGATTCTATGATACGATCGGGAAAAAGCAAACATATGTGCTAGGACATGTCGGGATCAGCTGATTGATCGGATCGGGCCCAATCCCACCACCCGTCAGACCAAGTAAGGGCCTAAGTGTTGTGTTGCAAGCCACTGACCACTCTGTCGCCGGATCAATGACTGCTCAACCACCAGGGTTCCGTCCTAGCACCTAACGGGTCGCCATCCACGGCCAACAGGAAGCCTCATTGGGGGGAGGGGGCCTTACCTCTCTGCAGAGGTGCAGTCAGCGTATTCTACAGCCCCAGCCGACAGGGCGTTATTTCTTTGAACAAAATTCACTAATTTTTAATCCGTGTAACTCAAAAACTTTTTAAAAAAGCTAAACCATTGATAAAATAAATGAATACATTTTATTTGAACAAATACGCAAAAATGTTTGCCTTTTAATTCTTAGCTTCGTTTTATCGTTACATTTTTATGGAAAAAATATATAAACCCCTGGATAAAAATATAGAACTACCCTCAAAAATGAAGAAAAAGATATTGTTTACAATTTTTTAATCATGAAAATTAGATATATGAAAGACAAGTCATAAAGACAATTAAATTTAAACTATTAAGAAATTTCCATTCATTTTTTATTTGTATATTAGCATTTATGCTTGAATTAAAAATTTTGTTTTGACATAAATGTAAGAGCAATGAGCAGAAATATAGAATATGAAGGCAAATTCTTTATTTAATATTTTATAGATCCGCCATTAGCTTTGATAACCTCAAAAATTCAGCTCGACTACTAGTTTCTAAAGTTGAATCGAAAGTATTTTTCCCATGCGTCTAAGATTGCGTTTTTGAGTTCAAAAATTGCTGATTAGTGTCGACTTCCTTCATAAACTTTTACAACAATCAATCCCCACGAATTTTCTATATGATTGAGGTCTGGAGAGTACTCTGGGTGGTCAAGAAGTCTTATTTTTTGTTCAAGCAAATACTTCTTTGTTATTGATGCATTTGGGATGGCAGCTGAAAAATCCATTCTTCTCCAAGTAAACGACGCCTTTCTTGTGCAAAAGATAAATCATTTAGCATCTTCACATAAACTGCTGCTTTTTGTCGACCACTGACAAATTGTAGTTTAAGTTTTCCTGAAGAGGAAAAGGCGCCCCAGATCATAAGAGATCCTCCTCCTATATACCTTGTTGAGTAATTCTCTTCTGGAAAATTTTTTGCGTTCATTCTGAACCGTCTAAATTGAATTTCTTTTCGTCCGAGAAAACAACTTTTTGCCATATATATATATACTGCTGTCAAGAAATTCGATGAGTGCTACTGGTAACATGTAATCCAGGAGCTCTTTTCTCTTAATAGGCAGCTAAACTGGATTTCCGACAAAACTTACCTGATGAGGAAGATGGCTAAGACACCAGACAGAATGAAAAATGTGGTGTTATAATGTCGAGGAGAAAGTTGGAGGAGACGAAGTTTCAAAGGTAGGTGGAGAGATGATGACGAGTTCATATCACAAAAGGAAAAAGTCAGACACGTGGTCACAAAAAATCCCACTCACTTTATTATTGATACTGCAACTTCCTGCTAGACCTCACACAAAAACAGGAATACGTGAAGTAGATCGTAACCCAACCCCGAAAATTAGGTCGTTACTTATCACTCAGCTGGTAACAAACTGACCCTTTCAAAAATCTACAACTTTCATGTGTGACTATCTCGGCAAGTTCTCAGGGTTAAACTTTTGTTGTCGGCCACACAGCTGGGTAAAAGGATCCTTGGTAATTGGAGGCGGCTACAACATTACAAAAATAAGACCTGTCAAAGAGCGAATAGACCTTCTTGTTGGATTAATAGCCAAGTATTGCACTCATGACCTGATGGATATTCAGATTATCATAAATAATCCATCTAATAGAAAGACACTTTGATTTAAAACCTGCCACTCGAAAACATCCAATGATATAGGCTCTCCTTCAGCCTCTTCATTTGGGGTATTTTTTAAAGCTTGATGAGTAGGATTGACAGTCTTTCTCATTATAAAAAGCTTCAGTTACAGCTTCAAGTTATTTGATATCATGGAATAAACAGTGCAATGCGATGACCATATACATATTCAAGATGGCATGTAATATATCTATAATCAGAATTGTGTTTACAGATTGTAACGCTTACAGAGAGCGTAACAAATATCCGAAATAAAGCATATGTAAGCAATATTACATAGAAATAAAACTCATTTTACAATAGTTTCACGTTTTCTCGAGCATCAGAAAATGCTACATTCTTTAGGATCTTAAATTGTGATTACAAATTGGCACATAGAAAATATGGAAAATAAAGAAAATTGGATTTTACATTATATAATATTTGTAAAGAAAAATTCGATAAAACCACAGGCTCAACAAAGACTTCCAATAAGATGTAAATAACAATTTGATTATTCTCAACGTCTATTGTATTCCGTTATTTATTGTATTCCGTTATTCAAATCTGAGTTTTTTTCTCATTCAACATCTTTAGCAACAGAAATTTTATCATGTTACGATCTTGAGACTAATAAAGTCATTCTAAGAGAATGGCTTTGTTGCCCTTGGACCATTTTTCATTAGTTTTTGCTGTTTCTGACCTTTATTATTATTATTATCATTATTATTATTATTATTTTCTGAGAGTTTTTTACTCCAGGGTAAGCTGATGGTTTCTCTTGGAAGTCTGAGTGACAGAAAGTCTTTGCAGGTTTCCAGGACTCTTCTCAATATCCTGGCCGATCTTAATAATGCTGTAGCTTAGGTGGTTTCCACTCGTCCTCTTATTTCCAATTCCTCCTGTACCTGAACCAATTCTTTGGTGACTGTACCGCGCGCACCAATTACAATTGGTATTACTGTCAACTTCATATTACATAGTTTTTTTTCAGTTCACTCTGAGTACATACCTCTCTTTTCGCTTCCTTTTATTTTCACTCTGTGGTCAACCGGAACGGCAAAGTGCACTAATTGGCATGTTCTCTTTCCCCCACTTTTTTTTACTGTTGCTAGGTCTTGTCGTCTGGCCGAGCTTAGGTGGACCGTTTGTATCTCAAAATCCCAGTGGTTTTTGCGTCTCATTTTCCAAGACGTATTCTGGATTGTGCATATACCATTTGTTCAAACTTCTTGCACAAATTCCAGAGGTTCACATTCCTCAACCAATCTTGTCAAATCTTATACCCTTTTGCTCTAATTTACTGCATTCGCTTATTATATAATTAATCGTTTTTTCTTTATCCCAACATAATCTACATCTACTATTTTGTTGCGTCTTGTCTATTTTTGCTCGAACATAGTTGGTTCTTATGGCGTTGCTTTGTGCTGCTATAAGAAGAGATTCAGTTTCTCTATTAAGATTTCAAGTTTTCTCGCGTGAGATTTCGCTTGTTTGTCGCTTGAAATACCCATGCAGTTGTTTTTCTCCCCTTTTTTGTTTCCAATGTTATTTTTGTTCTGCTGATGTTTGTGTTGTCTGTATTGTTTCTGATGGCTGTAATTAGTCTTCCTGTACGTTTTTACGTAATCTCCAAGTCATTGTATCTATGCATCAATGCGATCTTCAAAGCTGGGTAGTCCTCTTCCTCCTTCTTGATACATACAGCCTGTCTATGTTATCTTTGGGGTTCCTTATGAATCGTCATTAGTTTTCTTGTTCTCTAGTCCATTTGTTGAAGTTTTTGCCCGTCCACTTTAAGAATGGTCCCAAGTATCTTACAAGGAGGACAGATCCGGCGTTTATCCCTTTGATGAGATTTTTGCAACTTAGTTTTGTTTGGAATAGTTTTTTCGTTCTTCTGAGATACTCATTTTTAATTTTTTCTTTCATCTCGATTTGTTTGATAGTGTCCACTTCCAATATTCCCAAGTATTTGAAAGTTTCCTTTTCTCCAAGCATTCTGATTTTTATGTGATGTTTCCCGCTTCTCATTATTAGCACGACACATTTTTATATGTCCAATTCCATCCCTATATCCTAACTAGATATTCTCACTGTCTGTATTAGGGTTTCCAATTCTTTTCCATTTTTGGCAAATAGTTTGATATCATCCGTGTACATTACGTGATTGATTTTTTCTCGCGATTTGTATCAGCCCGTGCATTTCCTCGGTATGTGATTGTGTGGCATCATCGCAATCACAAATAGTAATGGTGATAGTGCATCTACCTAGAATATACCTTTTTGGATTTTGACCTCAGCTAAGGTTTTCTCTCTTGCCCTCAGTTCAACTCTCCCGTCTTCCATGGCTTTCTCGCTAAACTTTATGACTTTGTCGGGTATCTTGCACAGTTTGAGACTGTCTATGATCCTTTCTGTTGCTACATAGCTACATTTTCTATCTTCTTTTGCTGTCCTTGAGAATATGTTGATCAATATATAGGAGCTCTCCTGTTCCTCTGGTTCCCTTTCGGTATCCTTTTGGTTCCCTAGGAACAATTCCCGGCTTATAAACAAGTAGTAAACCTCTCTAATTTGTGCCGTTACTATTTTCCACATCCTAGGTAGACACATTATGGGTCTATTATTGTTTAGGGTGGTTCATTTGTGGAGCTGTTTCTGGATGAGAATGCTCTTTCGTATGGTCTTCATTCGCGTATGTCTGTTTCTTCTAAGCATTTTATTCATTTCGATAGCCAGTTTGTCATGGACAGAAGTGATCTTTTTAAACCAGAATCCTTGTATGCCATTATGGCCAGGAGTTTTCCAATTTGGTATTTTTGAGTGTTAATTCAAGTGAATCGTAGAGTATTTTCACCTTCAGGCCTCCTTCGACTCCTTGCAACTCATTTTTCGTGTTATTTATCTCTTTGTTACCATATTTTGCTCCAAAATTGTTTTGTTGCGGAGCCGATAAGCACGTCGACCCCGCAAATGATTTAAGTTAAGCATGCGAGTAATGACAGCCAGAAGAAAATGTAGGAAACAAAGGCGAGGTAACAAATTTAACAAAGATGACAATTTATTGTCATATTTACAAGTGCGTATGTAAAGTTAGACGTTTGATGTTCGGGTAGCTGACGTTGGTCGAGTCGTAGTGGTATGGCTGGATGTTCGATGCGGGTAGCGGACGTTGGTCGAGTCGTAGAAAGTTGCAGCTGGACGATCGTTGTGGGTAGCTGATGTTGGTCGAGTCGTAGAGGTACAGCTGGATGTTCGATGCGGGTCGCTGACGTTGGTCGAGGTTGGTAAATCGATGTCCCAGTTTTTGACAGTGTGTTGGATTAACCGGGGGGTGTCGATGTGGTTGCTAGCCCGTACGTGAGCTAGACGCTGCAATGCTAGGGCAGTCCGTACAGCGAGTCGTACATTGAGTGGATGCTGCATTACTGGAGCGTCGTGGTCGAAGTTGGTGTTGGCAGCTTGGTCGCGGAGAGTCGAGCGAGCGCGGTGATTAAGACTTAATTGTGTCTTAGAACTGCGGACCAAGAGAACGGACAGGGAAACTGTGGCTAAGGTTTGCCAGGCCTTAGCACATACGAAGTCGAACGAGCGAATTGGTGAAGCTATGGCTTTGCCGTGCCAAAGCTGTGCGGACGTATCGGAGACGATAGCTATGGCTTTACCGTGCTAAAGCTGTGCGGACGTATCGGAGTCGGTAGCTAAGGCTTTGTTGTGCCAAAGCTATGCGGTATCGAGCGAACAGGCCGGTAGGTTAAGATTGGCGGTATCTTAGCGCTGCGCAGATAGGGAAGCCGTAGCTAAATGCTAACCCGTGCCTTTAGCGCTGCACAGCTAAACAGACGAACGGACAAAGGAACCGACCGAATGGTTCAGACCTGTCTTAGAGCCCTCGTCGTGTTTGCCTCCGGACCGTCTGCTTCGACGAGTCTGTAAGGACCGTCAGAGATACTCCAATCTGCAGAAGGTGACATCTAAAGAACCTTATAAGGACCTTTTTGCATATCTAGTTGATGGGATGCGAATATGACCACGAGTGGGACTCTGCCTTGAGGCAAGTTGAATGCGACCACGAAATGTAGGATTCAGCCTCGGAGAGCCACGCTGTAAGAGCGGACTCCTAACAGCGTCGAAGGACCTCTGTTTTTGTTTTTTGTTTTTTTTCACCGCAGAAGCCGTGTTTATATTAAGTGAACGCTACGTCACTCTGCTGGGCTATGTAAATAGAAAATTCTTCTTTAAAAATGGGTGTAGAAATAAAGTCCTTCTTTAGCCTGATATAGGCTACCGAATATAATTCATTCCATTTTAATAGAGTTACTTTTGGCAGAAATGTTATAAAATGAAGTTTATTGCCTTTTCGTAGCTGTAACCACAGGTCAGGGTCGTAAAAGGCTTCATCATTTCCGGTCGTAGCCGCATGTTGTGTTTGTAGGGTGCGAGTAATCCGATCTGTTTATGTTTGTGAACGGATCGTGACAGTTTTGCCTTCATCGCATCTGGTTTATGGTATGTCTTTACACATTCTCTCACCACTTGGTGGTAGAATTTTCTTTCGTTGTTTTAGAATGTCCTGTTTTGTTTGTATTGTTTTATCCTATGTCAGTATCTTTTTAGTCTTCTTTCTTTCGCCAGTACCTTCTGATTTATCCCTTCGAGTTGTAAATTTTGTTCTAATTGGGTTGCTTTGCTCTTTTTGTCCCAACATATCCTCACGTTTTTCCTCTGCTAAGCATTTTTGCTTGTTGATTCAGATTTCGTTTTTGTGTTTCCAGCCTTATTTACCATCCAATTTCTATTCCTGTCCTTTAAGGGAACACCGATTTCATCACAGACTAATTTCGCTTCAGCGTAGATTAGTTCTTTCAGTTCCGTGATGTTGTTCCTTGAGAAGTGTTCATCATCATCTTGTCGTGCCATCAGCACGGATATCCCTGAACCTCTCTCGCCACCCCTCCCTACCGTCCATCGCTTCCGGAAGGTCCTCAGGGCTACATCCCGTATCCTCACAGAGCTGCTGTATGTAGGTTCGAGCTGGTTGCCCTGCTTTTGCTCAATTATGTGAAGAGGTCCCAAGGAGTACATCAATTATAGGCTCGTCCCTACTTCTCCAGATGCGACCTGCATGTCTGGTTCGTCTAACTTGGATAGTTTTCGTGATGGGTGGAAGGTGTCCGTATAGCTGCTGCTTTGTGGGATGTTGCCTCCAGGACTTGTTCAATATTGCTCGCAGCATTCTTGTGTAGTTGCAGTCAAGCTTTTTCTCCAGTCGTTTAATTAGCGTCCACGAAGTGCATCCATATAGCAGTATCGACCCGATCGCTGCTTGGAAGAAACTGGTCTGACTTCCATATGACCGAGAGCCAATTGATAGCTGTCCATGCCTTTGTTAGTCACGTGTCGATATCTCGGTTGATGAGACACTACCTCCAAGGTAGGTGACTCGTTCCAAACTATGCAGTAGTGTTTCGGCTTGGACGGGTGTATTTGCCAGAAACGCTATATCATCGGCGTAGTCGGCGTCGGTAATTGTTTTTGCGGAGTACCTTCTGCTTCTTTTCTTTGTCAGCTCGAAGCCGTTTTCTTTGATTTTATCGATCGATGTTCTAAACACGAAGTCTAGACAGATGATAAAGAGGTATGGGGCTAGTATGTCTCCTTGCAGTACTCCTGCTACAATGTCGAAGTAGACTGTCTCTCAATCTGTAGAACGTACTTTCACTTTGGTGTTTCTATAGAGAATCATTATGGCTGCGACTGTTTCTTTTGGTAGGCCGTATGCGAGAAGAATTTGCTCCATCTTCCCTCTGTGAATTGAATCAAAGGCCTTGGTAAAGTCGATAAACAATATTGTCGCTTGTAGGTTTTTTTTGCCCGTATGCCTTCAAGAAGTGTTAATGATTTGTTCAATTTCTAACTTAGCTGTTTTCCGGTCTTGGTTCCTGAGAGATGGTAATGTGGTCTTCTTTTCCGTCAGGATAATCTTCAAAATCTCAACATTCCGTTTTTCTTCTTGTGTTAATGTTTCTTCAGTTATGTTTGGGTGTGTATCGATTATTACTACTTGGCGTTTCGATTCGGTTGGAGGGTTCTGATTTTTCAGTATTTTGTGTCTCGGTTACTGTATCAGTGTCTAGTTGACATGTTCTCCTATTTATTTGTTGGTGTTTTTCTGATATTTCAAGGTCAGAAAACCACTTTTCTTTATTATCGTCCAAGCTTGGCCAGCTAGTCTCTGGCTTTTCTTAAAACTACCAAATTCTTCCCAGATGTCTATTATTCTTTTTCTATACCCCACTTTGCATAGGGGTGCTTCTGAAATAGTTTTGAAATGCAAGTTTGTTGTCTTCCCAAGTCTATTTTTTGCGTTGAAGTCTCTGATTTAAGAGGTTGCTTTGTTCGTCGTTTGTGTAGCTGGCAAAAAAAGCCTACATTCGCAGGATGCTGACAGGTTCCTCATGTTGGCTATCAAGGTAGCACCTGCCAGTGATGAAATCCGGAGCTGTTGTCTTGGTCCCACGTTGAATTATGTTCTTATTAGTCATGTTTTTCATGGGCAGTATATTATAGCTATACCAGATCCCGGTGTTGTTTATTATCTGTTCTCCTGACACTGATGTGGCCAAGTTCTCTTCTAGTAAGTACTCTTAAGCGGGTCACAAAAACGAAATAGAATAAAATAATAAATTAAGTTTTATTATTGTATTACACCATGCAAGTTTTTCAAACCAGCGTTAGCTGACGATCTATCATTGAAGTCTGAGTGATAGCATGACTCTTCAGGTCTGCAGGACTCCTCTCGGCATTCCACTGTTTGCTAGGTTCTCTTTTCTTTTTATTTTTTTCTTTTCTTTTGTTTTTAACTATCACTAAGTCTGGTCTTCTGGCCGATATTAGATGACCTGTTTGTATCTCAAAATACCAGAGTATTTTGTGCATCGAATTCTCTGGGACAGTTTGTGCTTATACCATTTTGGTGGTATGGTCAGATTTTAATTTCTTGCATAATTTCCTGTGGATCATATTCCTCACCTAGTCGTGTTTAGTCTTGTACAGTTTTTACACTAATTTACGGCATTGGCTTATATGATTAATCGTTTCGTCTCTATTACCTCATAATCTACACTTGCTTTTCTGTTTTGTCATATCTATTTTCGCTTTATCATAATTGGACATAATGGCGTTGTTTTGTACTGTTATTTGAAAAGTTTTACTCTTCAAGTTTCCTCTTCTTAGCCATGTCAGTTCTTCTCGTGTGAGATTTCATTAGTTTGTCGTTTGAAATAACCATACAGTTGTTCACTCCTTGCGTTAGCTGGTGGTCTTTAACAAGAGTATAACTGACAGCAAGTCTTTTCACGTCTCCAGGACTCTTCTTAGTATTCTAGCCGATCTCAGTAATGTTGTAGTCTGGATGATCTCTATTCTCCAACTAAATTTTATTCTTCCACTTTCTTCTCCAAGCTCCTGGGGACCGTAGCGTACCAACAACAATCGATGTTACCGTCTCCCTCATGTTCTACAGCTTTTTTAGTTCTCTTGCAAGGTCGAAGTATTTGTTTATCTTTTTACTTTTAGTCTGTGGTCAACCAGAAAAAAATCCACAGGTTGGCGCTTTCTCATTTTTATTTATTTATGTGTTAATGAATACTAAGTTTGGTCTTCTGGACGGGATTAAGAAATGTTTCTCTATCTCAAAATCCTAGAGAATTTTATGGGTCTCATTCTCAAGGACTGGTTCTGGTTTGTGAATATACCATTGAGCAGTAAGTTTCAATATCTTTTATAATTCCCAGTCATATCTGATCTTGTACTCCCTTTGTGCTAGTTTGTTGCATTCGTTTATTATGTAATTAACTGTTTCATCTTTTTCTTCACTTAATCTATTCTGTTGCTTTAATATAATTGGTCTTTAGTGCGTTGTTTTGTGCTGATTTAGAAAACCGGGACATTGCTACGAATAGGAAATCCTTGTGTAATTTTCATCAGTCTACCATTTGAAATCTCCATACATTAGTTTTTCTTTCTGGTTTTTGTTACATTTCTATCTGGTCTTATGTTGCCAATGTTGTTACTAACTGCTGTAATTACTTTTTTTAATGTAGTTTTCGGTCCTTGTATTGATGCATCTACGCTCTCCTCAATAATTGTACGTCCTCTTCTTCCTTCTTACATATAGTCTGCCAATACCATCTCCGTGCATAGTCATCAATTTCCTTCTCCTTTGGTCCTTTGTCTGAGTTCCTTCTTTGTCCATTTTAAGAATGGTCCCAAGCATCTTACAAAGGAGACTGCCCAAGTGTTTATCATCCACGTACATGAGGTGATCTTTTCTTTGTAAATTTTAAGCCTGCTATACATTATTATTATTATTATTATTATTAGAGTTTTTCTGATCTGTTTTAGTTGATGGTCTTTCACTGAAGTTTGAGTGACAGCAAGTCTCCTCAAGTCTCCATGACTCTTCTCAGTATTCTGGCCGTTCTTAATAATGCTGTAGTTTGGATGGTCTCTACTCGTCCTCTAAATTCCAAGTCCTCCATTCCCTTTAGTAATCCTTTAGTTACTGTACGAAAAGCACCAATCACAATTGGTATAATTGTCACTTTCATGTTCCATAGTTTTTTCAATTCCCTAGCAAGGTCCAGGTACTTATCCTTCTTTTCACATTTTTTCAGTTTTATTCTGTGGTCAGCCAGGACAGCAAAGTCCACAGTTTTGCAAATTATCATTTTTTTTGTTGATTATTATAAAGTCAGGTCGTCTGGCCGAGATTGGGTGATCCGTCTGTATGTCAAAGTCCTATAGGAGTTCATGTGTGTCATTTTCTAGGACAGATGTTGGGTTGTGCATATACCATTTGTTCGTATGGTCAAATTTGAATTTCTTGCAGTGGATCACCTTGCCCACCATATCATGTCTAGTCTTATACTCCTGTGCTAATTTGCTGCATTCAGGTATTATGTGATTGATGGTTTCGTCTCTATCACCGCATCGCCAACATTTATTATTTTGTTGAGTCTTATCTATTCTCACTTTGATAATAATGGTTCTTATGGCGTTGGTTTTTGCTGCAATAAGGAGAGATTCTGTTTCTCTCTTAAAGTTTCCCTTTCTTAGCCACGTCCAGGTTTTCTCGTGTGAGATGTTGTTTATTAGTCGTTTAAAACGCTATTAGAGTTGTTTTTCTTCCCATTTTTGTTTCCTAGTTATTGTCCTTCTGTTGTCCATTGTGTTGTCAGTATCGTTTCTGATGGCTGTAGTCAGTCCTCCTTTGTGTTTTTCTATGTAGTCCTCGAGTCGTTGTATCGATGCGTCAACGCTGTCTTCAATGCTGGCAAGTCCTCTTCCTCCCTCCCTTTTTGATACATTCTCTGGGATGTAATGCCTTGTGCATAGTCATTACTTTTCTTGTTCTTTGGTCCATTTGCCTAAATTCTTCACTGGTCCACTTCAATAAGGGTCCTGAATATTTAACGAGGGGTACAACCCAGGTATTTATTCCTTTGATAAGGTTTCTGCTTGACAGTTTTGTCTCGAGTAGCTTTCTAGTTCTCCTGAGATATTCTTTCTAATTTTTTTCTTTCATTTCCACATGTTTGATGGTGTCAGCCTTCATAATGCCCAAGTATTTGTAGGTTTCATTTTCTCCGTGCATTCTAATCTTGTCTTGATTTGGTAGTTTCATTCCGTCAGTCATATGTCGTTTGCCACTTTTCATTACTAGCATGGCACGTTTTTCTATGCCAAATTCCATCCCTATGTCCTGACTGTATATTCTTTTTCAATTTTTCCAAATAGTTTGATGTCATCCATGTACATTAGGTGATTGATCTTTTCCTGTTATCTACTGAGTTTGTATCCGACTGTATATTTTCTGAGTATGTGGTTATGTGGCATCATGGCAATTATGAATAGTATCGGTGATAGTGCATCTCCTTGAAAACTACCACTTTGGAACTTTGCTTCACCTAATCTTCTTCCTTCTGCTGTCAATTCCACTCTCCAGGTTTTCATGGTTTTTTCGATAAAGTTTATGACTTCATGTGATATTTTGTACATTTTGAGGCAGTTTATTATCCAGCTTTGCGGAACCATATCAGATGCCTTTTTGTAATCAATCCAGGCCATAGCTAGATTTTTCCGTCTGGATCATTTGCAGCATCATTTCTGTTCCTCAAAGAATAATCCGCGGTTTGTTAGTGAGTAGTAAATCTCTTCTCTTATTTATGCTATTAATATTTTCCACATCATCAGTAGACTAGTTATGTGTACTTTTGGATCAATGTTGTCTTTTGTTTGGTCATCCATTCGAGTACGTGTGCTTCTAGTAGGCATCTGTTTATTTGTAGTGCTAGTCAATTGGGAATAGAGGTGAACCAGAAACCATGTATTCAATCGTGGCTTGGCGTTTTCCAATTTGATATTTTAGTGTCGTTTTGATTAAATCGATTATTATTATTATTATTATTATTATTATTATTATTATTATTATTATTATTTTATATTGTGACTAGCAAAATAGAAACCCAACGGAATATTGAACTTTCTGCTCAACTACAACTGTTTTATTTAATTGTTTGCTTTTTGTTATTGTTGTAGTTTTTTTTTTTTTTCAGTACGGATTCTAGATTAAGTATATACCCTTTTACGTATTGTACATTTAAATTTCTTGTACAATTCCTTATAGATCATATTACCCTCCCAGTTGTGTCTAGAGTAATACTCTTTTGCGCTAATTTGCTGTATTCACTAATTATATAATTGATTGTTTCAGCTCAATCACAATTTACATTTAGTTTTTGGTTGCGTTTTATCTATTCTCGCTTTAACATCATCATCATCATCATCATATCGTGCTGGCAGCACGGATATCCCGGACCCTCTCTCGCCACTCCTCCCTATCGTTCATCGCCCTAGGCAGGTCTTCAGGACAACATCCTGTATCCTCACACAGCTGCTGAATGTACGTTCGTGCTGGTCGTCCTGCTTTTGCGCGGCCGTGTGTAGGGATCCATAAGAGTACATCTCTTATGAGTTCATCTCTGCTTCTCCAGCAATGTCCTGCATATAGTTGGTTCTTATGGACTTGTTTTGTGCTGCTGTTAGAAGAGATTCAGTTTCTCTAAAGGTTTTTCCCTTTCTTAGCATGAACAAATTTTCTCATTGGAGATTTCGTTTGTTTGTCACTTGAAATATTCGTACAATGGCTTTTTTCGAATTTTTATTTTCTACTTATTCTTGTTCTATTAATACTTTCGTTGTTTGTGTTGTTTCTGGCCGCATGTAATTAGTCATTCTTTGTTTTTTATGTAGTCTTCGAGTCGTCATATCGATGCCTCGATGTTATTTTCAATGCTGGTGAGTACTCTTCCTCCTTTTATTCTGGTCACGTATAGTCTGTCTATGTTATCTCTGGGATGTAAAGTCTTATGCATCGTCATGGGTTTTCTTATTCCTTGGTCCCTTTGTTTGAATTCTTCCCTCGGCCACTTTAAAAATGGTCCAAAGTATCTTATAAGGGGGTTAGCTCCGGTGTTTATCCCTTTGATGAGATTTCTGCTATATAGTTTGGTTTCGAGTAGTTTTCTCGTTCTCCTGGGGTATTCTTTTTTGATTTTTTTCATCTCCACTTGTTTGGTGGTGTCTGCTTCCAATATTCCCAAGTACTTATAAGTTTCCTTTTCTCCGAACGTTCTGATTTTTCTTGATTTGGTAGTCCTGTTCATTCTGTCATTTGTCGTTTTCCACTAATCATCATTAGCATGGCACATTTTTCTCTGCCAAATTCCATTACGATATGTTAACTGTAAATCTCCACTGCCTGTGTTAGGGTTTCCAATTCTTTTTCATTTTTGGCACACGGTTTAATGTCGTCCATGTACATTAGGTGGTAAATCTTTTCTTGCAATTTATGAAGTTTGTATCCACCTGTACATTTTCTAAATATGTGTTTGAGTGGCATCATCGCTGTTTATTATTTTACTTCGAGTTTTTTACACAAGTTTTAAGTGATGGGTTTTCACAGGAATCTGAACAACGGCAAATCTCCTCATATCTACAGGACTCTTCTGAATATTCTAACTGATCTTAACTATGTTGTGGTCTCGGTGGTTTCACTTGTTCCGATAATCTTCAATCCCTCCAGTATAGTTTCCAAGCTCTGGGAGACAATTGAAAAGGCACCAACTACAATTAGTATTACTGTCACCTTCATGTTCCACAGCTTTTTCAACTCTCTAGCAATATTTTATTATTTATTTGATTTCTTTGATTTTTACTCTGAGAATTTTTTATCAACAATCTGCAGGGATTCATATGAATCTTTATGTAGTAATAACGTTCTACACAGTTCTAGAAAAATCCGAAATGTAAACATTGACCGTTGCGTCTAGTATTAAAACGGCAAAGCTCAACAGCTGAACAGTGATTTGTGATAATACCTGTTAAATGTCAATTCCTATAATTGAAATCATACATCAGAATATGAATAATGAACGCCTGGGATTTTTGGGGTATCCTGCGGCGTCCCCAGGAAAAATATTGCGACGCCTCGAAGAATCGTACGACACTCTTTGAGAATCTCTGACGAAGTTTACTAGTAGGATTAACCAGTAAAAAGTATTCATTAACACTCTCATCACCGTATTTAACTGTAGTCAAATTCCTTACGCTGTGCCATGTGCAAAAACCATCGAATTTTATCCTGAATTCAAGTGATAGATAGATAGATAGATAGATAGATAGATAGATAGATAGATAGATAGATAGATAGATAGATAGATAGATCCTAACACCGTGCGGTCAGCAAAAGTTCTCGAATTTCATACAACATTCCTGAGTTGGAACGTAATGTGAAATTCGAGGGGTTCTGCACACAGCATGGCGTTAAAAATATTTGCATAGTGCTGATGATATTGCAGAGTTGGTACAAGGTTGGTTGGTTGGTTGGTTATTGATTGGTTGGTTTTATAGCGTGTCAATCTTTGTTATGCAATTTAATACTGAAATCATTCTTTTTGTGCGAGCAATTACATGGTTTTAAGTAACTAAGAATAATAATCATTTGTAAAAAAAATTATCACGTCAAACATTTATGGACAGAATTAGAATTCAGAGTTTCCTTCACCTAAACTAGTTGCCTAACCAGGGCTAAATAATTCAGTTTGCCCTACAATTTGCCCATATTTAGGGGAAGAAGCCACATCACGGCGTTCTATACCAAAGACTTTCTTATGTTGCTGCTAAGAGCAAATTCTAGAGGCCTATTTCAGAATTTTTGAAAGCGACAAATTTTAGTTTGAGATTTTGCAGGTTATCTTCTGTAGTCAGTTAAAGAGATTCAAACAAAACTTTGCTTTACATTTGGAATTACTTTTACCATTATTCAGTTGAAGAAAGTATATCATCTATTTATTTTATATTCTTTGGACTAGACTATATTGTTTTATTGTACCGTTGCGGTACTAAAGAGAATTTAGACCCTGCCGTGGTAAAAATTCACGAACGAAAGTCTGACACCCTTTGAAGTGCACCCCAAAAATGGGGCTCGTAAACTTTCGTCTCCTCACATCTTGGTGGCTTGCGCTCAACTATATGTCTTTTACTCCTCACGTACGCCCACCACTCAAAAAAAAAAACACAAGTCGTCCCCTTCATTCTGCTAGGTGTCAGTGGGAGAAACATCTACTTCCGCCGATTCCACACATGCGCAGAAGGTTTCGAACCCCCAGATTTTTCAAGTCATTTTTAATTACGACGAATACTTTGACCTGCCTCTTCAGAGACTGTCTGATTTATTTATTTGTTTATTCAATTTCAATTTTCTATGAGACATTCAATTATGTTACATTACTTCCTCATGACAATTCTAAAATTTTTAGCCTTAGAAATTTCCAAAACTATTTTCCTAGCATTTTTAGCTCGCCTATATACGTAATCATTAAACCATTTATCTTTTGTTGTTAATTTTGGTTCGTCTCAACAATCCTATCTAACCGATACTTCTGTCATTTCTCCGCGACGACCATAAGAATACAACAAAAACAATAGAAAAAATACAATTCAAAAGAGTAAAATGAACAAAGGAACGTGCTGCCCGTTAAATAGTCCACATTTCCTTAATGTTTATTCTTTCTGTTCTTGTTTCATTGTCTCTTTCCCTTTTTTTTTCCCTTGTTGCTGATGTCAATACAGTTTTCTTTTTTTTTTTCTTGCTTTTTTGTTCAACCAAGTTTTTCTTTCTTTCTTTCTTTCTTTCTTTCTTTTTATGAATGTCTTTTTTAATTTGTGAAGAATCATTCTTTTCTCTCTCATTTTTTCTTTTCTTTCTTATACATTTTTGTATTTTTTCTTCAACACGTAGCTTGTATTTCTTTCTTTTCCTTTGATTCTTCTGGGTTTCTTGAGGGGTATCCATTCTTCAACAAGTAGTCTTGTATTTTTCTTCTTTTTTCGGTTGTTCTACTGTTATCTTTTAATTCTGATTTTTTTTTTTTTTTTTTTTTTTTTCATCCTTTCTTCAACACGTAGTCATATATCTTCCTTTTTCTTTCGGTTCTTCTACATTTTTTCTTCTTATTTCTGTCTTTTCTTTAACTCGTGGTCTTGTATTTCTTTCTTTTCCTTCGGTTCTGATACTGTTTTTTCTTTTGCCTTTTTACTTCAACACGTGGTCTTGTATTTTTTTTCTTTCGGTTCCTCTACTTTTTAAAAATCTTTTCTTCAACACGTGGTCTTGTATCGTTCTTCTGTTTTCACCTTTCATGTTGCTTCCTCGTGTTTTCCTCTTTCACCTTGACGATGTCTCCCCTTCTTTCCTTCTGCTCTTATCTCTCCCAAGAAACCACGAGTTATTATATTTCTAACCCGTCCGACGGTCTATATATTTCTCATTTTTCTTTATAGGCCACCTTTTGTCTCCTTTTCTTCGTCTCGTGTTTTTCTTTTGTACTTTCTTTCTGTCTTTTCTTTCTTTTTCCCTCGTTCTTCTCTTGTACTTTCTTATCACTTTATTTTTCTACTATCTTCTTACAGAAAGTTTCTTTTCCTGCTTTTTTCTTTTCTTTCAATTTTTCCTCTGTTTTTCTTTCTTTTCTTTTGGTTTTCCTCGTTTTTTTTGTTTTTTTTTTCTTTCTTCTGTTTTCAACTTTGTATCTATATGACCATAAAGTTCAAACTAACCAGGGCATGTGGGCATGGAAAATTGAACCGCTGTGGTACGAAAGAGAATTTAAACCCTGCCGTGGTAACGAGCGCAAGAAACTGTTTAACTACCCAAAGGTTTATTCGCTACTACCACTTGAAGGTAGCTGCCGGTAGAAAGAAAGAGAGTATAGATACTGAGACGGCCGCGTAAAACTAGACAAAGAGAAGCAACATATCCTGGTGAGAAAAAGATGAGCAGACAGAGAACTTGAATTTTTTTTCCTGGTTCTAATATGCTTGTCCGTTGAGTCGTGTCTAGTTTAAGGCTCTCTTTAGAGTGCAAACTCCAAAATGGAACTCGTAAATTTTCGTCTCCTTACATCTTAGTGTCTTTAACTCCTCACGACTTGCCGATCACTCCCAAAAAACACGAGTCGTCCTCTCCCTTCCGCTTGATGTTGGCAGAAGAAACATTCGCTCCTGCCGATTCCACACATGCACAGAGTGTTTCGAACCCCCAGGTTTTTCTAATCATTTTAGATTACCATGAGAGTTTTGGCCTGCTTATTCGGGGACTGTCTTCTGAATTTATTGATTTATTTATTAGATTATTTGTTTATCTATTCAATTTCAATTTTCTATTAGCCGTTCAATTACGTTACATTATATTCATTAGGAAAGCAAACTCTTTGGTCTTCTTGATTTATCGATAAACAAAACTTCTAAGTTTAGTTAAAAAAAAAAAAATGATTTAAAGTAAATTCAACATTTCTCACTTAAATTGTAAAAGAAAAATCTTAAATTATCTTGAGTAAAAACTGGTAAACTTTATTTAACCTTTTTCAGTAAAAGTTGATATCCACCAAAATCAACTAAATATGCTAAACGATAAATATCGAACGTCATGGAACAGTGGATTTATACATTTCCCAAGAGCATCAGTGTCAAGTCAAAAGCTGGCAGCTTTGCGAGGATTGCATTACCTACGATGATAATTGTTATGCTAAGCTCGTCTCCCATTCAAATTAATATTCTTAATTTACGCACACTTATAGGATTTCTAATGTTTTCATCAAATGGTAATAGTTTATACATGATTACATGATTCCGAGGAACTATTTCTATAGAATGAAGATAATCATTTCTTTGAGAAACCGATCTATTTGCCAAATAGATGGTATCCTACGAGGAACTATCTCTTTTAATCTGAGTGAACCTGGGAGTAATAGCAACGAAGTTGTAGGTAACGCAATACTGCACTCTTTAACCTTGGTCAGGCAACCGGTCAAGGAAAAAGAGAACTCTGAATTTAAACTGGCAAAACTCAGCTTAAAAAATTATCTGGTCTCGCGTTCTGGGGATTCTTGTGAGCATGAGGGATATCACTTCAGAAATATACGTATCGATTCATTAGGAACGGCTATTTCGAAAAAAAATCTTTGTTTAGATAATTTTCTTAATTCACAAAAAAAACACCCATCTTTTCAATAACAATCTCATTTTCAAAAAATACTTTATAATGATCAAAGCGGTATTAAATGACTTAATTGGTCAACTCAATCGCATAGGAAATTTTCTTTCTTTGCTTTTTCTTTCTTTCTTTCTTCTTTGATTTATCAGTCATTTTGGACCGTGAAATACGGAAAATATCCAGAAACCTGATATAAAAGTTTAACGAAATAATCCCGAGATAACTTGGTATTCTGGATAGTGGATATGCCGAATTAACAGGTAATAGATCAAAAGTTTTCATTGCCAATCCTTGGTAAATGATAAAGGTTTTATTTGAACATAACAGGTACAACAACTCAGGGTCAGAGTGAACCTTGGAGTAATAAAGCACCAGGACTAGAACCTCACCAACAGATGCTGCTTAGTATCATACTCAAGACATCTGTTGGGGGCTGGGGGGGGTTCTTAGCCTTCTGCAAAGATACAGTCGGCATATTCTACAGCTCCAGTCGTCAGGGCGGAGATAGATAGATAGATAGATAGATAGATAGATAGATAGATAGATAGATAGATAGATAGATATCCATTCATACTCACAAAAACTTTTTTTAAAAAAACAACCTCAGATGGCAGTTGCAAGTGCACTTTTAACGATCTTATATAAGAAAAAAAATCATAAAAACAGACGGAAAAAATATGCGCAAAAAGTAGGAGAAAATTAAAGGTAAGAATGAGGGAAAGATACAAAGAAGATACAGCAAACGAAACTAAAATGTGAATAAAAAGGTTGCGGTAAAAGACGAAGTAATAGACGTTTATTAAAAGAAAGAAAGAAAGAAAGAAAGAAAGAAAAAGACTAGATCAGACGGAGCGAAAAAATGAATGAAAGAAGGATGAAATAGAGAAAGGGAAAGAAGGCAGAGAAACATTTAACCAAAGGAAGTGTTTAATAACTGAAAAGATACGAAGTGTGATGTGGGTTGCGGTAAGAAAGAAAAAGGAAATTTTTCAGTCTTCTCTTTTTTTTACTTCCTGCTTTTTGACTTTTTTTCCCTATTAATTCATTTGTTTCTCGTTCTGTACGTTTTTTTACCATGTGTACCTGTGATTTATTTTTGTAGTCACTCATGCTTATTCATCCGTATTTCGGTCTGTCTTTTTGTCTGTCTCTTTGTTCTGCTGCCTGTACGAATGTCTTCATTCCAGTCCCCTCAATCTGTAAATACGACGAGAAACGTTATATAATAAATACAATGACGTCACATGTGTCCGTTCCGTACAAAATTGTCAGCACAAAAACGGTGAAGACCTACGAAAATTGTTATTACTACTGCTATAACAGGTGCTGTTGTTTTGTTACTGCTAACAATACTATTTCTAATACTAATACAACTACAATTGCTACAGCTGTGATCTATCTATGCTTGTAGTAGTAGTAGTAGTAGTAGTAGTAGTAGTAGTAGTAATAATAATAATAATAATAATAATAATAATAATAATAATAATAATAATAATAATAATTTCATTTAGCTCTTTTTTATTTGTTTTTCATGTTTTATTTTTATTTTATTTTTTTTCTTTGTTGTTTTTTTATAACTGTTGATGTTTTTTCTTTTTTCTTTTTTTTTTTTTTTGTTTTCGTTGTTGTTTTTATTTTGAACATTACGAAATTGATAGATAGATAGATAGATAGATGGATAGATAGATAGATAGATAGATAGATAGATAGATAGATAGATGTTTAGATGTTGCCTTAATAGGGGATTTTTATTACGCTGACCGATACTTAGAATTTACGCGAATGCACACACACGCACACACATACATACATACAGACACATAAATACACACATACACACACACACACACACACATATATGTATGTGTGTAAGTTTGTGTGTGTGTTTGTGTGTGTGTGTATTATATATTTCTTCTTTTTTACATGTTTCTTTTTTATAATTAGAATATTTTGAATAAATATGACCCATTTTTATATTTGTTTATATGAATTGCTAAATTTGTTGAATCCGTTTTCAATTGGGACAATTTCTCCATTATGTGTCTGCGGGTGTATAGCGGGTATTTGAATGTATGCGTCTTATGCACGTTATCTGTACATGTATACGTGTCCCCATAATGCTTGACAATTTTACGAAGGTATAAGACGTCTCGCATATTTTAGTGATTAGCGAGCTAGGCAACAAGACCATTACTAATGAGTTTACTTCTCACTGAATGTCTTATATTCCGGGTTTTGTACTACAACTGTGCCATAGTCTCTGTGTGACGTAATGGTTAAAGAACTAGGCTACTTGACCATTACTAATGAGTTTGATTCTCACTGACTGCTTCATAAATCCGTCCGTAATATACAATTATGAGTAAGGCTTCATCTATCATACTTTTCAAGATTTTTGTATCTCTTATAAAAAGTAGAATCTAAGATTTCCTACTAAAGCAAAAGGTAGGAAATCAGATTACTCGCCATCGATTTTGTACTAAACAAATCAATTGCTGAAATTTAATTTTCGACCGCTCGACCCTGATAATTTCAAAAAACAAGCCCGTTGTAGGAAAAGTGTCAACAATAAGAATTTAGATTCAGTCGAATCGTCGCCTTTGTTGTCGTAGTTGTAATAGTAGTAGTAAATAAACATAGTCTGTCATCATCACATACACTGACCAATAACGAAAAAAACAATTTTGCCCTATACTGCCATCTCAAGTCTTCTGCAACCATATCACCATACAGTAACGGGTGCTTCTGACCTTATTGCAATATAACATGCAATTAATATATATATATATATATATATATATATATATATATATATATATATATATATATATATATATATCAGCAAAGAAATTGAAAAAATGAATATTTCTTTGTAATAACTGACTTTTTAATTTTTAATTACCCTCAATTAGATCAAGTTTTAATGGGGAAAATATTTTTAAGACTTTTAAAGAGTTGGTATGTTATTACAAAAAAAAAAAAACGTCGAAAACAGTTTTATATGGGGATTATTTTTTTTATATCCGAATGTTTTGACCGAACTATTTTTTATCTCTGCTTATCGTGACCACCTAACGTTTAAGGTCACATGCGGAAGATGTGGGATAAAAGAATTATATCTATATTTATTCTATCAACTAAATATCGTGCGCACTAGTTTTTGCAGGACTCGTCAGTTTAGCATAATTTTACTTTTATCTGTTAATTTACTGACAGTAATTCTATTGATAGATATATATTGAAAATATATTCGGTCTATATTGAATATTAAATTAAGTATTTAACAATATATACTTAATACATATCAAATATTTTATACTGTGAATTAGATATTAAATATTGGTATAATATTATGATTCTGATATTATAATGGTAATGGAAATTCAAATGAATTTTAACATAGCAAGGAAAATGAACTTCAGGAAAGAAAAATTTATCCGAATAGAAATTTGATATGGAAAATGTCATTTAAAGGTCAGTAAGGCCACCACTGGCAAAAAAAAAAAAAAAAAGAATTTATCTCAAGAATCTAAAACACGCATATACACATACAAAAAAATATCGCAATTAATTACAGGGAAGCTTTCAACATCTTCCTATGCAAAATCTTGTGGGGAAAATATTTTTTGTGATTTTTTGTGATATCAAAAGAATATAAAAAGTGATATAAGAAATATTACGAAATATCCGAATCTGAATACAAAACATTATTCTGCACAGCGTCACAGTGAGCTGCTGTTTTTTTTTTAAATAACGTATTGAAGCTATTGGCGTGTTTGAATAGCATACTAGACCAACTAATTTGCTTGAATAATTCAGTAAGCAATTGACCTATTTGTACTGGAGCAATTAGCTTGTTTGAGTAAGTTATTGAAACAATTGGCGTGTTTGAATGCCTCATTAGGGAATTGGCTTTAATTCAATAATGTATTGGAACAATTAGTTTGTTTGATTAACGTATTTGGACAACTGGCTTATTTAAATAACATGTAGCAATTGTTAAGTTTAATAGCATACTGGAGCAGCTTTTTTTCATAGAATATTCAAGCAAGTTTGAATAAGATTTTTCATTAATTGGCTTATTGCATTGAAGCAATTGGCTTGATGTACTTGCTTGAATAATAAATGAGCAATTGCCTTTTTTGAAAAACCTATTAAAACAATAAACTTCTTTGAATAACTTATTGGAATTAGTGACTTTTTTTTAATAGCACATTGGAGCAACTGGCTCGTTTGAATTTATTGGAATAAAAAGGCTCTTTCTTCTGAGTAAGGAAATCGATTGATTTTCCTGTATGTCAACGTCTATCTTCATAATGGAAAAGGGGCACAAAATAAACGCAAAATAGGAAGTACTTAGCACATGCAGGACGTATTTAAACTGAAAAACTAAAAAAAAAAAAGAAAATAATTGACTGTCTATATTAAGGCTTCTCATTGTTGAGAAGTAAGTAAAATTTTGGTAGGCTGGATAAAAACACAAGGGTCCACATGGGTTGAATTTACTTGTTTATAGATCCCTTAATAACAGAAGAAATATCGCTGAGTCGTATAGAGTAATTGCCAGATATTATACTGCAAGTAGAAGGCTTAATGGATTGTGATGCGTTCAAAACACCCGGGTCATTTAAATAAACAAACGTGTTGACTCTGATTGAAAAAATACGGATCCTTTCGATGACGTTAACAACGCATATAATCATATTTTCGCGAAATTTGAAAATAACTATATTTTAAATGAATTATTTTATAAAAAATGTTGAAACCTAAATATCCTTTTTTATAATAGTTTATGAGTTGTCTTTAGAAAAAAAGGATAGTGATTTCATGATAAGGATATAATATAGATTTAAAAAAGAAAGAAAATAATGAAAAAGTACAAAATACAATGCCTGAAATTTTGATTTTAACAGATCTTTAATGAATAAAATTCAATTTAATCATTATTCACAAGAAGACTTTGACTAAAAAAGATCCTGATCTTCACTTTTTAAGTCAGTTTCAGTTTTGCCTGGTATTAGTTGATGTGAGTGTTATTATATGATTTCAGATTCTATTTATAATAGTTTTTCTTAATTTTGTAAAACTTTTAATCTTGAAACCGAAAACATTTTTTTAAATCAACTTCACTCATCATGGCATCTAGTGAGTCTCAGAAAAATATCGATAATATTCAACTAATTTATTTGGTTGACTGATTGATGGATTTTAATAACTCGTCTGGGGTTATTTTATGTCACGAGATTTGGGAAATGCGAACATTTTACGTTTATATTTATATTTTTATTGTAGTTCCTAAAGAGATTTTTTCATACGATTATATGATATCACGTATTCCCATCTTATACAAACAAATCTCAAAAAATCTATTTGACTCATAGATTAGACCCTAACAGGCATTACCACTCTGGATCAGAGGAAATGAATGGGTACTCCACACTCGCCAGCGCTTCAGCACTAGAGCTCCACCCTCAGATGCAAATTAGTGTAATAAGTCTTATCCCTATGGAGACGATACAGTCAGCAAATTTTAAACTCTACCGATTGTGCGCGTCATCCATTTAGGGGTAAATAGAAATCGAATTTGGCAACAAGGCTTGCATAAAATAAAAAGTTTGAAAAGCCCTAGTCTAGATGCATTTGATAAGATTTGAAACAAATATTTAAAAGAAAGGTTGAATTTTAACCAAGAAAATAAGTCAACCGATCAAAAAATGTTTGAACCGAATAAGTGAACTAAATAGTTCCTTCTGGCGCTAGTGATCAGTGTTCAATTTCAATTGAAAGCTAAGACTTCAAATGTTACTTTTCTAGGCGAGCAGGCTATAAGCACTGACATTTTATTATGTAATTTGCTTCGCTTTGCAAAAATTCATTTAATTTCTAATTTTAAAATTTAACTAAATTGAAAACTTCTGAATCGATACATATTTTTATCACATTTCATATCAATAAATCGATAAACGAAATTTTTTTCTTTAATTTCAACTTTTTCCCTCAGGATCTGGTTATTCATACTTTCTTTGTTTAGCCCTCATTTAATTTTTTTAAATATATTTTCAAAATAACGCCTATAGACTGTTGTAACTAGCTAGTCAACTTTGTATTTCAAAGTTGGTGTGGGTCACAGAGAGAGAGGAAGAGGGAAATAGATTAGAATAAGTCAAACTGATAATCAAAAGGTATCAAACAATGAAATAAAATAAAATTTTAAATATATATTTAAAAATAAAATTCTCGAAATTAAAGATTCAATCCCGATGATTATTGATCACATCTCGAAAGTTAATCAATGATAGTCTTCTTAATATCTACAAAGATGTGGTCTAATTGATTCTTCCTATTACCGCGAAGGTCTAAAATTGACAATAATTACTTGGGGATATTCATTTCAGTTTTTACAGCTAATTTAATCTACACACAAATTATGATTCGACTATTATTATTTTTATCATTATGTTACTCCTCGAGAGTTTATCACATCAGCCTTGGCAAATGACCATTCACTGGAGTTTGAGTTACAGCAAGTCTCCTCAAGCCACCAGGACTCTTCTCAGTATTCTGGCCGATCTCAATAATGCAGTAGTTTTGATGGTCTCCACTCGTCCTCTTATTTCCAAGCCCTCCAGTCCCTTTACCAGTCCTTTGGTGACTATACCAAAGAAGACCAATTACAACTAGTATGAACGTCACTCATGTTCCACGGTTTTTTCAATTCCCAAGAAAGGTCGAGGTACTTATCCTTCTTTTCGCTTTTATTATTTTTATTCCATTCCTTGCGGGTTTTCCACGCCAACATTAGCTGATGGCATTTCACTGAAGTTTAATCGACAGCAAGTCTCTTCAGGTCTTCTGGACTCTCCTCAGTATTCTAAGAGATCTCAGTGATGTTGTAATCTGGATGATTTCAATTCTTCTTCCGATTTCCAATTCCCCCAGTCCCTTCTCTAACTACTGGGGAACCGTTTCAGTTCTCTAGCAAGGTTCAAGTATTTGTTTATTTTTTCGCTTTCTTTTATCTTTACTCAGTGCTCCGATGGAACGGAAAAATCCACAAGACAGCAAATTCTCTTTGTTTTGGATTTTTTTCTTCTTTTTTTTTTTGCTGTTTTTTTTTTTTTTGTTTTGTTTTGTTTTGTTTTATTTACTCTAGGTCTGGTCTTCTAGCCGGTATTAAGTGATCTGCCTATATCTCAAAATCCCAGAGTATTTTATGGGTCTCAAGGAATGATTCTAGTTTGTGCATATATCATTTCGTAGTGTGGTCAAGTTTCACTCTCTTGCATAATTCCCTATGGATTACCTTTCCCATTCAGTCATATCTGGTCTTGTACTCTTTTTATGCTAGTTTACTGCATCCGCTTATAATATGATTAACCATTTCCTCTTTTTCTCCACATAATCTTCACTTGCTATTCTGTTGCATATTATCAATTTTTGCTTTAATATAATTAGTTCTTATGGCGTTATTTTATGCTCATATGAAAAGAGATTCAGTTTCTTTCTTGAGATTTCCCATTCGTACATGCGTCCAGGTTTTCTCCTGTGCAATTTCCCAGTTTGTTGCTCAAAATCTCCATACATTTGTTTTTCTTCTCAATTCTATTTCCTGGCGTGTGCTCTTTGACTTTCTTTTCTTGATACATATAACTTTTTATTTCACCTCTCGGATGTAAAGCCCCGTGTATAATCATCAATTTTCTTGTCCTTTGGTCCAGTTATTTGAGTTCCAGCCTAACCTATTTTAAGTATGGTTCAGAGTATCTTACTTGGTGGACTACCGAGATGTTTGTCTCTTCGGTGAGATTTCTGCTACAGAGCTTGGTTTTGAGAAGCTTTCTTTCGTCTGAGGTACTCTTTTTTTATTTTTTCTTTCATCTTTGCTTTTTTATGGTGTTTATTTCCAATATTCCCAAGTACTCGAAGAGTTCCTTCTCTTCAAGAGTTCTGATTCTTTCCTGGTTTTGCTGTTTTAATCCTTCTGTTGTTTTTCTTTCTCCACTTTTCGTTATAAGCATGGCACATTTTTCAATATCAAATTCTATCCCTATACCCTAGCTGTATATTCTTATTATTTGTATCTTGGTCATCAATTTTGTTTTATTTTTATTTTGTTTTTTGGGGTTTTTTTTCTTTCATTTTTTGCAGATACCTTTATATCATCTATGTACATCAGGTGATTAATCTGTTCATGTGTTGTTGTAAATTTGTAGCCTCCAGTGCACTTCCGAAGTATGCAACTAAGTGGTATCATTACTATCACGAATAGTATTCGGGATAGGGAGTCCCCGCTTGAAGGGGCCCTTTTAGATTGTAAACTAAAGTTTTTCCTCCTGTTGTGAATTCCACTTTCCAGTTAATCATGGCTTCTGTGATGAAATTTCAGACATTCTCTTATCCAAGTTTGCGGGACTATATCATAGGCCTTTTTTGTAATCAATCTATGCCCAGGTTACATTTTTTCTCCTCGCTTTTGCTCTCTTTATGGATGTACTGACCTATGTATATTTGGTCACGAGCTCCTCATTTTCTTCTACGGCACCCGTCCTGTTCTTCCGGAGACAGTCCACGGGATAGAAAAGAATAATGGATCTCTTCTTTAATTTATGCGGTCGGTAAATTTCATATTATAGGTAGACATGTTATCGGTCTATAGTTGCTGAGATAGTTGCTTTTGGAGGGTTTTTTCTGGATCAGGGTAGTTTTCTACTTAGTCACCCATTTGGGTATACATGCTTCTTCCCGGCATTTATTCAGTTGTAAAGCTAATCTGTCATAGATAGGCGTGAGTTTTTTAAACCACAATCCAGGTAATGCATCATAGCCTGGCGTTTTCCAATTTGGTATTTTCTTGATAGTTGCTCTTAGCGAGTCCAAGTATATGACCGTCTCAGAGCCTTCTTCGAGACATGGCAATTCTTTTTTCATCATATTCATTCATTCAACCTTTCTGTTATGTTCTTTTTATTCACGTATATTATTGCATGATTTTCCATCCTTGTTCTCGTAGTTTCTTTATCTGTTATTCTAGTCTAAGTTCCCATCCAGGTTTTCTATTTCAGTTTGGGTTCCCTTGGTGAATACCGATTTTACCATAGACTTGTTTCGCTCTTGCATAGATTAGCTGGTTTAGTTCAATAATGTTGCTTGTTGGGATATTTGTTAATAATTACTTTATCTTTTCGGTTTCTACCTTAACTTTTTCCAATCTTGGTTTCTGAGGAATGGTAATCTAATCTTCTTATCAGTCATGATTTTCTTTATTAACTCTAAATTTGTATGTCTTCCCGCATTAACATAAGTTTTGTGGTGTTTAGGTGTATGGTGTTTTGTTTTTCTGTATTGTTCGTTTTGTTTCGCTCTAGTTCATATTCTTCATAACTTGCATGTCCACATTTTTGTAAAATCAGAATAGTTTTTACTCCTTCTCACTCGACTTGGTCAGAAAGTCTCTAACCTGTTGTATAAAATTTAGCTGATACTGTCCAAAATTCTATCATTTTCTAAACCCTCCTTTTGCGGGATTGGTCCAAGAAACAGTGAGGTACATCTCTGTTGTCTTCTCTTGTCAATTAGTGTTAGTGTCCCTCTTTTGAGCTGTAGCTTTGGTTGATGGTGTACTTGACATCAGAACATCCAAAATTCGCAGGATGTTGGTTAAGTTCCCCATGCTGACAGTCAAGGAAGTACCAGTCGATCATGACACTCACATCGGTGGAAGGCTCGACTACCTCGGAGAATACTATAAAAACCAAGACGAGGAGAAGTCTGGCGCCACTGGTGCCAATGAAAAATTCAGAGAAGTGAATTTGTCGGCAGTGGCCTGAGGAACGTGAGGGAGAGGGTTCTTAGCGGTCCCAGACATAGCAACACTGGCAGGTAAAAGTTCACGTCGCATGCCAAAGGTGGGTGCAGAGCCATCTAAAAGTCTCGAAGTAATATACACAAACTTGTTTGATTACCTTTTCTTTTTCATTGTTCTAGGAACATCGCCGTCTCCTTGGTAACGTGCTCTATGGTATGCATCTGCAGATGTAGCCATGTTGGGTCGGACATCATGACACCGACAGAGAGCGAAAGACGCAAGGTAATGAGCAGTGCATCGCAGCAGACAAGGCGGCTTCATTACACTTCATTCGCTAGATAAACTGTTTCATTTCTATCATCATAATTATCCTGAGTAAATACCAATTTTTTGCTTTGACATAAATTAGTCTTTTGATATTATTTTGCCCTACTAAAAGCTTCTCTTTTCTGGTTGCCATTTCTTAACCTTATCCTGGTCGTCTCGTGTATATTATCGCTTGAAATAAATATACAGTTGTTTTCATTCCATTTTTGTTTTCAAGATTTTTTAATTGCTGTTTTTCTGTTTGTCCTTTTATT
Source organism: Sepioteuthis lessoniana (assembly GCA_963585895.1). Taxonomy (NCBI): domain Eukaryota; kingdom Metazoa; phylum Mollusca; class Cephalopoda; order Myopsida; family Loliginidae; genus Sepioteuthis; species Sepioteuthis lessoniana. The sequence goes on from OY757927.1 coordinate 41,221,637, forward strand.
GTTTCTCTTTTCCTTTTGTTTTCATAACATGCAATGTACATTTTTTAATCTCAAATATTTTAGCTGTAGATTCTACTTTTGTTTTGTTTGTTGGTTAAGTTTTTGTTTTACCTGTTTGTATGTTTTTTTTTTTGGGGGGGGGCTTCGTTTTGTTTTGTTTTTTGTTGTGTGTGTGTGTGTGTGTGTTTCATGAGATGGTTTATCTTTTCCTGCGAGTTTGTAAATTTGTAGCCTTCTTTACATTCTTTGTATCTAATTTAGCAATATCATTATAACAAATAATTGTGGTTTGAGTGAGTCTTCCTGTAAGATGCCTCTTTGTATTTTAACTTCTGTTATGGTTTGTCCTCCTACAGCTAATTCTACTCTCCGCTTTTCCAAAGTTTTTATGAAGTTCACGACTTGCGCTGATAACTTGAACATTTTCAGACTTTCTATTATCCAAGTTGGCGAAATCATTATTTGTGACGTTGCACACCAGTACTAGCTAGTGGCCTTAACTGGAGTACAAAAGGCAGCAAGTCTCCACATCTCTCCCGCACTCTTCTCAATAGTATCTCCTATTTGCAATGGTCTCAGTATTTTAGCTGTAGTCAGAACAGCTTCTGTATTCATGTAGTTTTTCATTTTCTTTTAATTTTAATTTCACTCAGAGATCTGTTGTAACAGCGAGGTCCACCATCCGACAAAATCTTTTCTTCTTGTTATCTATGATAAAGTCTAACCTTCTGGTTGAAATTGTTCGCTTAAATACGACCTTCGGCAGCCATTATGTCAAGTCACATCCTAATTATAGAATTAATGTTTACATGAGTGCCTCAGTCAATCAAGATTGCTAGGATCACGTTTGACCTTTAAAGGTTTTAAAAATATATCAATCCAAGTGAAGTGCCCGCCCCGTTGGCCGGGCTTACAATATTCTAACTGCAACCCCAGCAGAAGGGTAAGACCCAACAATAAAGATGTGTTCTGATATAATACGAAACTGCACCTGATGGTGAGGCTCCAGTTCTGAAGCTCTGATTAGTTTCACGTTATTGCCCTCACAAAAATCTCGCTAATGTGCTTTTTTTGCAGTTACTGCAACAGGCATTAGGGTTTCTGGGGTCAATCCCCTTATACGACTATTATTCTGGAGCTGTAACAATGTTTCAAGCTTATTCACGTATACGCCCTCTTTAAAATATCCCCACAAAAAGGAATTCTGAGGAAGCCAAATCAAGCAAACAGGGAGGCCATTTGAATTCCGAATTTCTATTCTGCTACCGAAAATTTTGGCATAATTTCGATGGTTTTCCTTTACGATATGTGCAGTGGTTCAGCACAGTTGAAACCAAATCTATAGAGGTTATTTTCAACCGGCAGAAAAATATTCGAGCTTTGTTTATTACAGAAGAGCGCCATTGATTCTTTCAGTTTGTTCTTCTTCGTTCGTAAAAAATGAGGACTAATTACTTTGCTAGCCATTACTCGACACCATACACTACATTGAACTGTGTTCAATAGGTGTTGATACATTTTCTTGAGATTTGTTATGCTCCTAAATCGGTATTTTTGTTTTATTAATGGAAAGGCATACTTCAGTTGCTATATGATAATCAAGTAGCTACAGTTGCGAAACAAGTTGCATATTGTAGGGTTGAAAATGACAGTCAAACTTAAATCCGCTGCATCGATATCATGGAAATTCTAAACTGAGCTGATCAACAGCAAGTGGACACAGATTTTCAATAATAATCTGCTCTACAGACTCCACTGCTGCCTCTGTGCAAACACTTCTGCAATTTCGTGAGAGGTCTGCCATTGTGCCATGAGTCTCAAATCGAAAAACTATGCTCTTTATCATATTTATTGTGAGATTAATCGCATTAAATGGGCACAGAACTTTATTTTTGTTGAAATGAAAGACCTCTCAATTAAATTGAATAATTCTATTATCGACATTTTCGATTTCCTAGGGTTACCTATAGTAATTTCAAAATGATATAAAGAAATCAATTAAAAACAAGAAATTCATGAATATATTATAGGTCCAGTCTTTTGTGAACCACCATATATTAAGGATGTTAAAATCTACACAAGTCACTATTTCAGTCAAATAGATGAGTAGATAAAGAGATTGAGAGACGTTTTTCAATTTATTTTCATTCGACTTTTATTTCCATATATGATCTCTCTCTCTCTCTCTCTCTCTCTCTCTCTCTCTCTCTCTCTCTCTCTCTCTCTCTCTCAATATATATATATACATATATAGGACTCGGCAGAATGATCACTCAGATTAACTATTGCACAGACGCTAGAAGCTGGGTGGGAAGTATGTGTTTGAGCATCAGCAACCATGCCATTTCAGTTGCCATTATATCATGTATGGAAGTTCTGCGATAAATATATCCAGGAGCCTCATCTCATGATGTGCTGGTATCCTGTGACCGGCTTGTTCATCAGATCTATCACCTTGTGATTACTTCCTCTGGGGATACGTAGGTTTTTGACAACAAAAAGATTTTATTCGTCAGGAAATCACAGCAATACCAGAGGACACGACCAGCAGTACGCAGCACAACTTCCTGCATTTGAACATTAAAACAAAGTGATAACAATGACAAACCAAATGGCAAATAGAGTTCATTTTTATATTAAAATGGAATTTTGAATTGAATGAATTTTGCCTTTTTTCAAGGAAGTATATAGGATTTTTTAAAAGTTTTTCTTGCTCACGAAGAAGAGAACGTAATTCCAGATGGAATGAATGTAGACATCGTCCAAAAGATGCAGGGTTTCGAGCTTTTTCGGCTGAGCATCAAGCCATTTTCGAGATTAGAAGTTTGTTTGGTGTTTTTTGTAGAATTTAGATGAGTTTAATTTTCATTGTCTTTATTTGTAAGGTATGGTGTGAAATGGCTTTTTCCAATAAAAAGTGGACTCGAAATACCCGATATTTTTACTATGAAATAAAAAATAACTCTCAAAAAAATCTTCTTCGAATATGGACAGGTAGTTGTAAATGTTTTTAACAAATACAACTCCACCCACTTCTCACTGCTTCATATCATCAGCCGGTAACACACCAACTCAGACTCTTCTCATGTAAACAGCAACAGTTTAGTGATTGTAAGTGATACTTCCATGGCTCACGTCAATTTCGTTTAAAACAACTATTCAAAGAAGTCAGTTCATAGAATTCTTTACCTGGTTTGAGTCAGCTCGTAGCAATTAAAATTAACTTCATCAAAATTCTATAAAACAAACTACCATTCTTGAAACACTACTAAAAGCACTCGAAGCACAGAATATTTTGAACGATGTTTCATTCATTCCACTTGGAATTACGTTTCCTTGTTCGTAAACAAGAATATTTTTAAAAGTTCTACATACTTCCTTGTCTATTCCTTTTAACCAAACGAAAAACTGCTGTCTATATATATATATAGGAGCGTACCGAGACAATGTGTCGCCCGGGGCCCGTATTCACAATAGCACTCCCATTTTTTTGGAGGAAAAATATAAATGAATTACCCTTAATAGCGTTAATACTTGAAAAACAACAAATTACAAAATTAGCCGAACAAACGTCATCATATTTTAACCTTTTATGCTTTTGCAGAAGCAACTTGGTTAAAGTCAATTTTCTCCACCATTTCATGTTCAATTGAAATAAGGGACAAATTGGATAAGTAATCTTGTGGCATACTCGATCTCAAGTAACTTTTAATGAGCTTCAATTTTGAGACGCTTCTCTCTGCAGTTGCAACATAGACTGTGGGCGTCAAAAATAGCCGTAGAACAATCACAATATTCGGCATTGTTTCTTGAACTTGACATCGATAAATCCATCTCAAACATTCGATAGCCGATGATTTGGTCATCATGGTCATGTCACGTTCCACCTTAGAAGCTACTGCTAAAAATCCCGAAGTCGGAGAACTTCCGCTTACACAAACCACTACTTATCGCCTTTTTTCCCCTTCATTTGAAATCTCGGAATTTATTCAATGATGAATATATTTCTTAAGTTTATTATTCCCTCCACACGGACAATGCTGAGTAGACTTTCTTATATCATCATAAATTCGATTCAACTGTACCCTTTGTTTCAGATATCATAATTGCGGATACAAGTGTTGAGATTCAGGATATTTTTCTTTTTTTTTTTAGTTTTCATTTTGAAGTGAGCCACAAAACCACTCTAACTGCTCACCATATAGCGAAAGGAAATTAAAGAACATCCGAGTGTTTTGTCCAAAACGGATTTAATTGTTTTAAGGGCAGCGGGTTGTCCCTTGATATATAGCCCAAAAGTAGATGAGAATTAGATGCTGTTTGCGAGGATTTAAACCAAGAGATAAAAGAAGTACTTGAAAACTTTCAGAGGAAAGTGTGGATATGTAAGTGGTGTAACGGTTATGGATGAGATTGTTTGCGTTTTCCCTTATCACTTTCTCTATCATAGCTATGAGTAAATAGAAAGGCTTGGGTTGGATAACCAGTCTACGATAAGGAAAGGTATAAATTTAAACCATCAGTTAAAAATTGACCTTGTGTCACATCCTATAAGTGGCCGATGGGTTGAGTAAATACAAACTTTCAGAAAAGATTCGATCATTAATGATAGCATTTGTAGAGTTCTCAGAGAGTTTCGCATGAAATCTTATATGTCATTTACTAAGCTGACCCTATTTGACACAAGGACAAAATTATGGGGCAACCAGCGAGAACTGAACCCACTCTCAGGATTTGCTAGCCTGGCTGACAAACTAACTAGCTAACCTCTATATCACGAGAGTGCCCTCTAATAAAATCTTAGTTGGTATTTACAAAGCTTTGCTTAAATTTACACACAAATCTCAGAATATTTACAGCGCACGCTGTTTGTTCCTAAATAGTCACGCATTTTAGTAATGATATATATATATATATTACTTAATTTCGATCATATGGGGACAACAGGTGCTTTTATCATGATCAATTAGTTTGCTGAGTCTAGCTTGGCACAAGGCCAGAAGTAAAATACGCCCGGTGATAATCTACTTTGCTAACCACTACAGTGCACGAGAAGCTCACTCATAATATTTTAGTTGAACGCAAGGTCAGAAGAATAAAGCACTGTGAAAATCGAACTCTGACAAAAGTCTGCTAGCCTTGGCTGCCGGATATTTGTACCCGATGAGATATCAACTCCTAAAATCTCAGTTGATTAAAAAATAAAACACATACTTTTGATCCAGTATTTAACAGCGATATATTTTCATATGTAAAAGGGATATTGATGTTGCTGTTTTTTTTATGTTTATTTTGTTTTGTTTATTGTTTGTTTGCATTTTTCTTTTTCTTTTTTTTCTTTTTTTTCCTAGGCTTGTTTTTATGGAAATTGCTGAATTCGTTATACATTTAGTTTACGTCTGCTGTGTGGTTATGTTGGCTGTATAGATTGTACTATTAAAATTTATGACGGCAATAAATCGACAAACGAGGAGACGCAACAGTAGTAATGATAGTGTTGCTATTATTTCCATTGCCTGCTTGTAATGTGTAGGCATCTCACTGCGCCAAGAGGTAGATAAGGTACTTGATTCAAATTCCTAATCAGTTTTTCGGATTAGTTTTGTGGTAATTAGCCCAATCAAGTTTCTAAGGCGAAAAAAGGACACCAACCTACTCCTAAAAAGAAAAAAAACGTTGAGATATTTCGGTTTCAAATCTTTTCTTTTGACCCTTTAGGCCAGACTGATTTCTAACGATAAAACATATCTACTTCGTGGATATCGCTGGGCTTATTTATAATATTCACCTTTTCACCTCCCTCTCCATCTGTGCAAGACTGATCACACGATGATCCCCAATGTTGGTAGGCTTACTGTTTTACACGACTTGTACTAGCTGTTTTATCGGTGCTATGAAAGGTAATGGGGATGCCATTGGCCGATGTTAACGCGGCTGGTATGGCTTGAATAGTAGTGTTGATGGCGATTAACGTGTCGCTGGGGAAAGATGGCAGTGTTTCTTTTTAACTATGGTATAGAGATTTATATTTAGGTCACCTCGGCATGGAGAAGCGATTAACCAGCTAGTCCTACAAACAATTACTACTAAAGGAGTTCGATCCTTACTCGTTTCCTTGTTTCGTACTATGATAAGCTTAGTAAACAATGTTTGTTTGACTGTAATGAAAATTAATCCAGTTTGTGCCCCTGCGTTATTTGGTGAAAGTAAATGTATTGTGATTATTCTGATTTATGAGCAGTGGGCAGCCAGGATAACTCAAGAACACTCTGACGGGAATGAATGAAACTAATTAGTGATTGTATGTGATAGTGTGGTGTATATGACAAGGGGTATGGGGTGAGGCAATTTAAATTATATTAATGATATATGAAGATAGGCGTCATTTAATTGATTATAAAAGGTGGTGGTGGTGGTTTTTGGTGCACTAGCAGATTATTTATAAAAAGAGTAGAAATAGTCACAGAAGTTTGAGAAGGAAAACAGAAATTGTAGAGGAAGGGTGACACCAAACTAGAGAAGGGATAGGATGAAAGTAGAGAGAAAGTTAGAAACGAGAGGGTGGTATGACAAAAAGGGGAAGAAGAAGAAGAAGAAGAAGAAGAAGAAGAAGAAGAAGAAGAAGAAGAAGAAGAAGAAGAAGAAATTAAAATGAAATTAGATCGGAAAGAGGAAAGCTAGGAAGAATGACGTAGGTAATAAAAGAGAGAAAGAAACAATGGGAAGTGTGGTAGATAAAGAACAAGGAAAGCTTAGCGAAGAGATCTAGGTAAATAAGGAAGGAAAAAAGAAAGAAGAATAGTAGATAAAGGGACAATGGGAGAAAGCAAGAAGGAAAGAAGAAAAGGATTATGAGTGGTACAAGATATTAAAAAAAAACAAGGAAAAAAGCAAATTATTATGTGAGAGAAGAAAGAAAGAAAGAAAGAAAGAAAAAAAGAAAAAAAGAAAAAAAGAAAGAAAGAAAAGGGTCAAATGAAGAGAGAGGGGGGGATGAGGAGAGAATGTAAGAGTATCGGAATATACAATATTGAGCTTGCGTTTCTTTTACAGTACAAATTACATCACAGTGAATCCGAGTGCGATGGGCCGGTTAGGTGTTGCTCGACGCAGAGAGAAACGCTGTTAAGGAAATCGCTTTCCTGATTGGTTAAAAAACCGATAAGGGAGGGCTGAAGGAAGGAGGGACAAGAAAGGAAAAAGGCGCGAATCGGTTATTTACCGTTATGTGTGTCTGTATGTACATTTATGCGTGTTTGTGCATTTGTGTGCGTGTGTGCGTGTGTGTGAGAGGAGGGGAGAAAGAAAGAGAAAATGTATATAAATTAGTGACGTTAAACAATAGAATTGTTTCGTAATAACTAGAGAAAATAAAAACATCCGTTATAGAAACACAAAGAGAGAAATATTTGCAAACATAGAGCTATACTAAACAGATGAACACACACATAGATAGATAGATAGATAGATAGATTCAGTCCTGGTTCGTATATCTGTTCATAAATACATTCATTGAAATGCTCACACGCAAGCCAGATGCATTAAGAGATATAATTACAAAATTAGCGAATGAGAAAAACCCAGTCACCCTACACACACATAGACACAAAAAGAGTAATTTTATGCTGTTATTGCCTGTCCTATTACTTATGTCTGTCACTCTGTGTGTGTGGATGTGAACCTTCATAATAAAACTACACACACCTACACATAGATAGATAGATAGATAGATAGATAGATAGATAGATAGAGAGAGAGAGAGAGAGAGAGAGAGAGAGAGAGAGAGAGTTCAAAAAATGTAATTATTTATTTCTATAAGCAACTTCAGATCACATATGAACATAGGCTCACCACTAGAGTATTTATTTTGTTTGACGAGTCTTTGGTATGAGTAATTCAGACTTTTACAGGTCATCAGATACACTCTTTAGACATTATCGACTCGTTTGCTGATGTGTCTATAGATGCACGCCGTGTGTCTGCATACGCATGTCTGCTAGCATGCAGGGAAATAGCCATGGTTAAACAGCAATTTAAGGTGGACGGAAAACGATTCACACCGACTTATAAGGGACAAAGTAGGGTTCGTAGTTGGATTGATACATAGGTACACGGAAGCCCACGTGCATGCAATATATACATGCAAAGAGACATCCTTGCAAAACATACGCTCATACGAACAAACACACGCACACATGCATGCATGCAAGGACGCATTTTTTTTTTAATTCCAATGGAAGGAGACTGAAAGAGCAAAACGAAGAGAATAATGAAGAAATGAGAAAAATGAAAGCTACGGTGAGCACACCTGTGATGTAGCTTGCTTTCTAGTCTCTGTCGAATGTAATAACTAGCATACATGTATTTCGAGATGTTAATGCTCTACTTTCTTTCAGGTACAAACACAAAATAGATAGATAGATAGATAGATAGATAGATAGATAGATAGATATTCTACGCCATGATGCTATTAATGGATTACATATGCTACCATGCTGAATCCTTTATGATATTTTTCCTGGCAATGAACTCAACTAGCATGTGACAGGTTGTATTAAATTACGTGATATGATTAGCAAAGAGCAATTATTGACCTGTGGGGTGGTTTCATCTGTTCAAAAGAATAATAGTGTGAAAGGACCACAAACTACCCCAGTTGGGATTTGAAATCTGTTCTGTCATTCGATTAGTCTTTGGAACAGAACTGCACCCAAAAAAAAATAAAATTATATATATATATATATATATATATATATATATGAAGTAAATAGAAAAACAAAGTCATCCAAAAGTGATTAATTTATTATAAAGAAAAGTTAGCATTAAAACGTTTCGATCTGAGTAAACCTTCTTTAGAATTTCAAGATGATGAAACAAGTGTTGATAAAACAACGTCTAGCATTTTCTTCATACTGTCGGTTTCATTTCCATTATTTACTTCCATATATATATATATATATATATATATTGGCGGTGGTGGTAGTGGTCATGGTCCAATGAGAGTAAAGTGAATATTTTAAAATCACTTAAGTTCGCAAATGATTTCAAATTTGAATTCATGGTTGATTTTGGTTCTTTGATATTTCTGCTGTATGTTGAGATATATGTTAAAGATTGTTCGTTAATATGTTTAGGGGGGTCGCAGTTCTTCAAACAGAGTTTTTCGAATCTCTTATTTATTAGTGTTGCAGAATATCTTTTATGTTTGATAGTTTCGTGTGATTAAGAACAATAATAGAATTGAAAACATATTAGACACAACAAAAATGAGAAAAAGCAAATGACAACCAAAAAACCTAAAACACAAAGTATGCTCATCAAAATTTAGGGAAAACAACATATGGAATTTCAAAAGGCAAAGTAAAAGAGGTAGTGAATATAATATAGTCATATGTAATATACTCATAGAAAGAAACCTTCGAAAACTCGAAAACAACAATAAATAGCAACTTAAGCTACTAATAAAAAATGTAGTCTAAATAATCAAATGTACTAACTGCAAAGAAATTTACGGTAGATGCACACACCGAACAATAGGGTCTCTCTATATAAAAGCAACGTTGAATTGCCAGAAAATAGAAAACTTTAGGTATCAAAACACCTTTATGAAAATAGCAATTGAAATTTAAAATAATACCAATATACCAAACAAGTGACTACTCAAATAAAAAAAAAAGCTTCATAAATAGATTTAAACAAACATCAAACCGCAAACACAAAAACACTCGGGCGCAAATGCAAACACAAACATATACACATACCAACTAGCTGAAAAACCCATCTACGTGACGGGCTAAATACATTCTCACAAACATTAAATCAACCCAATGCCCTTGAAAATCTTGAAAATATGCTTAAGAGTGTTTGTATACATAAGTGTATATACATATATATGTGTTTGCACACACATACACACACAGACTATATATGTATATATATATTGTCATCCGCAGATATATAGTTTACGATAAAAGAAACTTAACACAGAGCTAAAATTCAAAAGTCTGACGAGAACTGAAATGTCCGAAACACGTGTAGCACAAGTATATTGAATAGGTAAATAAATGAATAAACATAAATACAAAATTTGAGATTATTTGCGGACCAATTCATTTTAAAATATGCATACGTGTGTGTGAGAGAGAGAGAGACAGACAGACAGAGAGAGAATGTACAAATATAAAAAACACTGTCTGCGGAGGATTTATTGTTTGAATTATTTGCCACATAAAACGTTTCGGTTTTTAAATGTAAAAACATTAAACCTTCATGCGGACGTTTAAATTATGAATCAAACGAAAACTTAAGAAAGTTTTAAGCATTCTATTTCTATTGGTTATGTTCTGTTTTAAATCTACGTGATGTAATTAGTGTTCAAAAATTTATTTCAAAAACGTAACGCATTTCCTTTTAAAAAATTCCTATCACATCAGTCTGTTCATATTTATCTTATTTTATTCATATCTACCTATTTTAAACATTCCATAACACTATCTAATCTATCTGCTTCTGAGAGAGATCTCAGCCTATTTGATACGTCTATCAGTTTGTTTATCGAAGTGTATTTAAACGATGAAAGTAAATGTTTTTTAAGTAGATATTGTTTAACTTTTTAGTTCTAATTTGACTGAATAATGAGAAATTTAAAAAAAACGAGTCTCTGATAGTTTTGAGGTTTGAAAAGATACTTGATTTAACAATTTATCGTCGATTTTTAGTATGTATACAAACTGATATTTTGGAATATTCAAAATTAAAGTTGTAATTAGTATCTGACCAAATTATTAGTTGTGTTCTTTTTTAAATCCTTTTTATGTTCATAAATTGGTTTCTGAAGATAACGAGATGGAAAAAGACATCGGAAAGCGTAAATTCTAGCTTAGCATTAAATATGGTTACAGTAATTTTATTATTGATTAAAGTCTTAATCGTCTTTGAAGAGTTACTAAATATTTTAAATACTAGGTTAAGTTTGTTTTGATGATTTTTGTCGGTGAATTGTCGGCTAAAAATATATATTGAGTAAATTATTATTGGCAAAAAATTATAGTTGAAATTTTTGGAAACTATTTATCTTTGTGAATTTTTAGAGCTTTATTTTAGCATGTTGTATAAAGTATTTCGAATACTGAAGTTTTGCGAAGGAATTATCAATCCAGTCAAATTCATCATTTGAAAATTTGGGGGTGCAAATCCAAAGAGCTCTGAAAAAAAACCCTCTATAACGGGATATGGTAGGTCAAAGTTATAAAGAGAATTTCTGAAGAAGGAGAAAAAGAAGAAAAAAATTAGAAGAAAAAGGAGCTAGCTCACCCGAGTGAGTCAGGCCAAAGTACTCGTTGTTGGTCAGCCAGTCACGGGTGAATGTCTACGGTAATTAAAAATGACTCGAAAAAAAACGGAGGACGCAAATCTTTTGCGCCGGTGTAGAACCACCGGAAATGGATATGTCCTCCCTCCGACACTAGACAGAAGTAAGGAGACGATTCAACTTTGAAAGTTAGTTGGCTCGGATACGAAATGAGGTAAAGACGAGAGTGATCACTAGCCAGGATAATCAAAAGTTGAGGCCCCTATTTTTAGGTGAGGTTCGAAAAGGAGTCTCACACCAGACACGCACCTGTGGAGACGAAACCAGTGAACAAGCACGTTAGAACTACAACAGAAAACCAGAAAGAAAATTCAAGGTCTGTGTCTGCTCTCTCTCTCTCTCTCTCCTCATGACATGTTTCTCTTTGTCCAGCTAACGAGTTCGACTCAGCTTTCTTACTCTGTTTCTTCTCCCAACGGTTACTTAAAAGGTGTAGTAACGAATAAACTTTTGTGTTAGTGAGCAGAATTTTGTGTGTTCATCACCTTTTCACACGTGGAGATTACAACAGGGTCCGACTACCACTTAAGACGTGGCTAAACACGTATAAACCCGTTCGCACGTGGTGGTACAAACATCTGTTTGATACTGTTATGATGCACCTTTAATCGTTCATTTTATTTTGGTGTTATGATGTTATACTTACATTTTTAAAATATTTTTTCGAACATTACATAGATTTGAAATCGAACGCCACAAATGGAAATAAAATGTTTATAACTTTTCATTTTTTCATTTGACAATTCACACGCCGTGATGAAGGGTTAATGTTTTTATATTTAAAAACCGAAATGTTTAATGATGGAAAAAAATAAAATCATAAATAGAATCATCCTCTGAATACCTTGTGTTTGTACATTTGTACATTTGTAATATCTAAAAGACACGAAGGTGAGAAACCTTATTTTGGTTTTATTCGACCTATATGAGTCGTTTGTATAACAAATTATTTATAAGCATGACCAGTCCATTTTACAACGAAAGGAATGTTCACTACAATCTACCCTGCTGCTAGAAATTGTTAATGACAGTTTGTCAATCGATATTAAGAAAAGATTAAATCTTAGAGGGATTTATTTCAAATTTTTTAAAACCTTATCCGATCAAAGAAAAACAGCAGAATATTCACTTATACATTAAGCAGCCAGGGTTTTTACGCGAACGCAATGATTGATATAAAGGAGTTGCGATTTAATTTACTGGTGTAACTGTAATAGATTCAGTCATGTTAGCTGTTGGAGTCTTCGGTTCTGGATCAAATGTCTTAGAGTTTCGAGTGGATAAGTCAGTCTTGTATTTCAGGAGAATAGTTTTACACCAAACTAGCAGGGGCAAAACCTCGGTTTCCTGGCCGTTTTGAAGACGAATGCATTTTATAAATTCTCCCTCCTTTACAATTAGGTCGTACTTCGATTATCTGACATGTCATTTCATTAGAACCTTTTCTGCTGTTGGTTGCCATGTTGGAACAGAACAACCAATCGAGGATCAGTGCAGATGGTTGAATAGCCGTTCATGAGGAGTAGCTTCCTGTCTGTTGAAAGTAAAGTGCAAATTGAATGTAAAACAACACATTCTCCCATTGATTTATCGGTAGACGTGTTTTCAGCGCAAGAGTTATTGCTCTCCATAATATGCCATAACACCTCTCGCACCGTCCATTACTTAAGGGATTATATGTAGTGGTACAGCTAGTTGAAATTTTGCGCCCATATAAAGTTTTCACTTCAGTTGACATGAAGCTCGAGTCCTATCCGAATTGGGTGAGGCATTTAATAACTGTTAGCGACGACAATATCCGGACCAGCAAAGGCAAAGGGGAAGCGAGAAAATTCGTCTATTATTGTAAATAGAAACTGGTTACGAGAAAATGGCAGGGGTCCTTTGAAATCAGCGCTGGGCCTTTCAAAAGGTATGATTGCTTTTATTTAGAGCAGAGCGTCAGGTCGGTAAAATCGAGGTTTGCCTTCAGATAATCTGTTTACATCCATCACGGAGAAAGGAAGGTTCCTCGACCTAACAAAATGCATCATTCTTGTAACACTGGAGTGACAAAGAGAGTTGTATAATTTCTCTAGGGTGTCCAAACTTACAGCAGAACTCTAGCTAACGTATCTGCAGTAACATTATCTCTTCCAGAGCGGTATTTGATAATAACTAGTCATCTAATTCAAAGGCAGCATAATTCTTTTCTTTTTCGGATATCTCCAATATCCAAAAAAGGAAAAAATTGTTAAAAAATTATGGCAAGCGTATTTCAATTCTACGGTGCTAGAGACTTTGTATTGTGCCATCTTGTTTACCAATTCCTCGCTATTAGGTAATGGGTAGGCATCTGTTAATCGTCTGAGAACAGTCGGCCATCATTCTCGTTTTATGTCGTTTGTTAGTGGTCACTACGACCTGGGCTCGTCATGGGGACATGCTGGGTTCAATAATTCCTTCAGAAACTAGTCTATTTATTTCAGTAGTAATTAATTCTTTATCTTTCTTACTGTATTTTCTAGATTTTGTTGCTATCGGTTTGCAATTCTCAGCAAGTTTAGCAAATACTTGAGGTAGAAGAACACACTTAAGGGGGCTTCTTTCAACCAAATGTTACACATTACTTTCGAGTTGCCCCATAAAATCTTGCCAAAGAATGACAACAGTACAAAAATCAAGAAGCTCAGTTTATTATCAAAATATTTTTGCCTTTCCACTTCCACATTTACCAGGCAATATCCAGACGTTTGAGAGCCCAGAGAAGTCGACACCAGTGACACGATATTATTCTCCGATCGGGTAAGCAGACGAAGCTTTTCAACCAGCGATTCACATATGAAGCTCTCGGTACTCCCAGTGTTCACATGACCTTTGACCTTCTTCCCATTTAATTTCATAGGGGTAGCTGCTGCAAACAAATTTGGAAACGATGCTACCATTACGACAGAATTAGGAGAATGAAGAGTAACGCAAACACAGAACGACATACTTTAGCATAATGGCCGATTTTGCCACATCTTCGATACGTAGCGTTCCAAATTGGACAGTCACGGCAAGGATACCAAAGAAACGCTTTTGAGAAGCCGTTCGAGTTGCAGGACTTACCCTCAGTGGGAGCTGCAGCACTAAAGACTGTTCAAGAGCTCTGTCTTGGTCAAAGGCAGTGGTGAGGTCCATGGTTACGTTTTCAAGTAGTCATTGTCGAGTATTAATGGACTGAAGTTCACTTATGAAGACATCTCTTATGACCTCGGCTTTATGTAGCTCAGTACTGACTGCCTTGTTGTTGCAATCCTCGCCTAAACGCCGCAGATTTTGAAGATATTCGCCGTGCGTCTCTTCTGATTTTTACCGGTGCGTTGATCGTATATACCTGTCATAGATTTCATTCTTAGGCTTGTCACATAATTGCTGGACTTTACTGGCGTCTCTCTCGTAGTCTGGACTGTCAGAGATGAACCCATGCACTAAAGGCCCTATAAAGCATAGAAGCACCGTTTATCGGTCGGGTTCGAGTTACAAAGCCTTAACGTCTCTAAGATCCTTGAAGGATGAGATGATCCAAGATCAGCAAGTCATTTCTGTTTTTATTGCATCGACACAGTCCAATGTTCAGACACTAACTGACTATACGTTTGACTTTAAGCGCAAAACCTGTGGTTGGTCACGTTTTTGCTAAAATAAAAAAAGGGTTCATTTTCTTAACTTCAATAGCCATTTTAACCCACTACCTCCCTTTGTTTCCCTTAGATTTTTCTCCAATATTCGGAAACACCTAACCAACTGCTCTCAAACACCTCACTAAAAAAAAACCGAAGCAATTACCAAAAAAGACATTGCTGATATTTTTAGTTAATTCTTCCCTCAGCAATTTCAAGCCACAATTCCTTACTTTCAACAGCAACACAGAGAAACAAAAACTCAACTTCAAGTCCAATAAGTCTGAAAAATACAAGCAACCTTTTACACCAGCAGAACTACTAGAAGTTATCCAAACATCACACAACACAGCAGTCGACCCAGATGAAATTCATTATGACTTTCTAGAACACCTACCCAAAAATTCACTGGACAACCTTCTGACAATATATAATGATATCAGTATAAATGGTAGATTCCCAGAATCATGGAAAATAGCAACAATCATCCCTATACCTAAGACAGGGAGATAGCTGCAAAACTATGGAGCGTATGGTCAATAAAAAGATTGTTTTGGTTTCTCAAATCAGACAAACTTATCACCAATTCTCAACGTGGATTCAGAAATCGGATATGTAGAATCGATCATCTGGTCAAATTGGAAACTTGCATAAGAGAAGCCAACATCCAACATCCTTATAGTAGTCTTCCTTGATCTGGAGAGGGTTTATGAGACTACCTGGAAGTTTGGAATAATGAAAGACCTACATTGCATGGGGCTGAGATGCAGATTGCCCAACTTCATAGAGTTTTCTCTCGGACAGGAAATTTCGAGTCCGAGTCGGATTAACATTTTTTAATCTCCAGAAACGGGAAGAAGGAGTCTCTCAAGGGAGTATTTTGTCAATGACACTGTTCACTATAAAATAAACATCATTACAAAGTATCTCACAACTGGACTTGAAGATTGCTTCTATGTTGACGACTTCTGCATCACTTTTAGATCGAGATATATGCAAACTGCAGAGCGTCAACTGCAACAATGCATCCGGAAAATTACTCATTGGAAAGACAAACGGTTTCACAATCTCCAAAGGCAAAACGTGATACATTTCTGTCGACTGAGAAAAATTTGATGATATGGAAATACCTGTCGTTCACTAATATAAATTTCTTGGGGTTATATTCGACAGGAAATTAACATTCATCCCCTACATAGAATATTCAAAACCAAAATCCATCAGGCCCCAACACCTTCTACAAGTGGTAGCCCACACAGCATGGGAAGCTGGCGGACAAACGCTCCTTAAGCTATATAGATTACTGATCGCTAAAAACTCGACTATGCTATTTTTATCTACAAGTCAGCCAGGAGGTCCAACGTAAAACAGCTCGACCCTATATACAACAAAGGCCAAAGACGGGTCTTAGGAGCTTTCAGAACTTCTCCAATTGGCATTCTATATGCCGAGGCCCATGAAGCACCTCTATAATTGAGATATGAAAAACTGGTTCTCAAATACTACACAAAACTCAAATTTTGCCCATCCAACCAAACTTTTGACAGCATCATCAACCCTAAATACGAGCAATATTTTGAAAAAAAGGAAATATCAATAAAACCTTTCAGCTTTCGGATGAAGTCTACTCTCCAAGAATCAAAAATCTCTTTAAATAACACATGAAAGCATCTAACCTCAAACACCACCTTGGATCACTAGAAAAACCCAAGTGATCCTCGAACTGAATGAAATCTCTAAAATAAGAACCCATTCTAGCACTTATCAAGAGAAATTTCGCAATATCCTCCTCCAACACCATCGCGTCCACCTATATATCTGTCTTACTATCATTAAGAAATAAAAAAATCTTGAGAACCCCCTAATCATTATACTGTTGAGGAGACTAGAATCTTAGTCAAATTGTAAAGAAATTCTTATATGCTAGATCCGTAACCATATTTGAGTGAGAGGAAATGAAAGAGCTTACTCCACAGCCAAATCGGCCTTAGATCTGACCCCCGACAAATTCAGGATTCTATATACTGACCGGAAACCCAAAATCAATAAATTCCTTCTCACAAAATGGCAACAACGCTAGAATAATATTATCCACAATAAGTTCTTCCAGATCCAATCCACTTTTGGGAGAATTGAGACCAGTTTTCAGAAAATCAAAAAGAGAACAAGTTATTGTATCCCGCTTACTCACTCTTTCATATTGTAATAGGAACAAAAACCACAGTGTTTGATATGTCAAATGCCTTGACACGTTCTGATCGAATGTAGTAATTTACGAAGCTTTTTGATTCGGTGTGGCACAAGGCTAAATGAGTGGGGCACCCAACGAAACTCGAACTCACTCGTGAGGGTTTGCTAGTCGCACTTGATAACCATTACACAAACTGAGGTGCCCTTCTCATAGAATGTACAGCTTTCACTCTCATCAAAAAGCGATCTTTAAGGTGAATAGTTTGAGCGACTTGTCCGAGAACGTTAATATGGATGACGTTCTGACCTTCTTGAGAGAGACAGGGTTGTACCAAAAAATATGATTTAATCCTGTGCAAACAAATGAGATCCTTTTTACCTAAATTTTATCTACAAAGTCTTCGTTTGTTGACTGTACCAAATGCACCAATTACAATTGGTATCACAGCCACATTCACGTTTCATAGTTTTTTTAGTTCTTTTGCGAGGTCTACAAACTTATCTCTCTTTTCGTTTTCTTTCAATTTACTCTGTGGTCTGCTGAGACAGCAAAGTCAACTATTCCGCAGGTTCTCTTTTTTCTTTTTTCTTTTGACTATCACAAGGTTTGTTCGTCTGGCCGGGATTAAGTGACCTATTTATACCTCAAAATCCCAGAGAACTTTGTGCATCTCATTCTCCAGGACGGATTCTGGGTTGTCCATTGTTAATATGGTCAAATTTAAACTTCTTACACAATTCCCACTGGATCACCTTCTCCATCCAGTCTTATTATTATTACTGTTTTTGTTGTTATTAAACAGGAAGTTACTTGAAATACTACAACTGGAAGCTAATTCCTTTACACTGCTCATTATAAAAATTCCTATACTTGTTATGGTGATATACCGCATGACGTCACTGCATAAACCCTCCCCGACACTATAAATAGTGACTGACTCGGTAAACGAGGCAAGTGAGTTTAGTCAGCTACCTGTAACCGTTATTGTCTGTATTTCTATAACAATATACTGCTGTAAATCTTACATCTCTTTGTGTTATTCATTTCTTGCCCTTCAAGGTCACAACACTGGCGATGAGGAAACTAAAGGACTTAGGAAAACCTTATATCACACACAAGGCTTCACCAATCGACGAAAAGAAAGTCCATCACAACGACAGATTGCATTTCACATAGCACTAATACCCTTGGGAAAGGTATGAATCCAATTATTCTCCCTCCAGCTATGGGTAAATAGTAGGACGGACTAGGTTCTTCAGCCTTGGTGAGGCAACTAGTCTAGGAGAAGGAAAACTCTAAATTCAAACCTGTTAAACTCCGCTTAAAAATTGACCTTGTGTCATATCCTGCCCGAGCGGAGGGGTTGGTAAATAGTATCACAACGACAGAAAATAAGATTTTTCTACAAAAAAATGTCCGTTTTAAAGGAGAAAAAAAATTCAAGTCGTTTTTCAAACAGGTGGATGAAAAAAGAGTCGACTTTATTCCTTACTTTTGCCCTCCAAGACGACATAAAAAATTGTTTTTAAATAAGTCGAACAAGTTTATATTTCGCAAAAGTTTAAAAGACGACGAAGATTACACAACCTTCGTTAGCGTAGTAAACAAACACTGCGATGATTTTAAATTATCGGAATTGAGCGCTAACAACTTCAAATGCTTAATCTTCGTACAGGGTTTAGTATCCAACAAGGACGAAGAAATCAAACGAAGGGTTCTTAATAAACTCGAGAATGAACCTAATTTAACGCTGCAACAAATTGCTGAAGACTGCCAACGTTTTGTTTGTGTTCGCCAAGACTCGAAAGACATCGAGGAAAGCGGCGTATCTCATATAAAAAATACGCAACAAAAAATTAAACCAGTCACCAACTAAATCGGGTAAACCGAAGGAAAAACAAAGTATTTTGCTCCCTAAACCGTGCTTTGGCTGCGGGCAGTTGTATTGGTATAAGGACTGCCCATACAGACTTATGACTGATTCGGGGACAAAAGCACTCACTGCAGAGCTAAAAAGAAAAATAGTTTTGTAAAACTCGCTAAGTCAAATGGCCGAAACATCAGGAAATTTTTAAAGGTTCAAATATTAAGTAAAAGTATTAAGTTACAACTCGACTCGGGCTCAGATGTGTCGATAATAATTGTACATACATGGGGGAAATTGGGCAAACCGACAATGATAAAAACTAAGATTGTGAACAGTGTGACTGAGGAAAAAATAAAATTTGCGGGCGAATTAATTACAGACGTCACATTCAAAGAAAAAAACCTTAAAATTAAAAATGACTGTAATGAAAATACAATCTTTTCGATACTGACTGGGTGGAACAATTCCAATCATGGGATATGGCCATAAATTCTTTCTGCCAAAAAATACAAAATTTAACCGCCGAAGCCGACAAGTTAAAAGAAGAATTAAAAGGAACGTTCCCTGCAATCTTCTCCGGTGGACTTGGCAGATGTAAGTAGATATCCGCCAAATTTGAGTTGAGTTGAGTAGTCAGCAATGTGTAGAGAATAATAACAACGCCTTATCTCAGAAATATTGACAGATAATAATGAATTAATACATTAAATAATGAATTATATATTTGTATGGTTGGTGCGTCTATGTGTATTTGTGTGGGTGGTGTGTGGATGGGCATGTGTGTGTGTGTTTGTGTGGGTGTGTATGTAAACAGATAAGAGTAAGAAAAAGAGAGATAGTAACATATACATGTTTTAAAATATACACATATATGTGTGTGCGTAAAACCAATATGAACGCATTGGCGATAAACTGACTGTTGCCAAGCACCGTTGACTGTATCTATGCTATCCTAACAAATATGTCTACCAATGATATTGAGCACACTTTATTAATAAATAAAGCAAACTACATTATCAAAACTGTGGTAGTGTCTTTACTAATGTCTGGTTGCACAAACGGAACTCTAACGAAACGCTTGGAGAAGAAGCTAGATGGAAGTTTAGGGAGACAAAAATAACTGGAAGCGTGACTTCCCACGTCATGTGTCCTTTATTCACGTGAGAATTTAGACTCCTAATTCTTTCTCTTTTCCCTTTGTTCTTCAAACGGAAAAGACGTGACCTTTTTTAGTCTGTGCTCGTTGGACGAAATTCGGACATGATTTTTTCCGTTGAACAAAATGGAGACATTGTTTCCAACTTGGGCATTATTATGAAATAATCTGACCGTAAAAACTTGAAGACAAGTAAAACATTTACATTGCTCTTTCTCGTATCTCCAGACATACATGCTTGTTTGTAGATCAATATATGTAATTCATTTATTTTGGGAAATGTTTCCAATTGTTGTAACATATGTTATATTATTATGTGTACCAATTAAATGGTTGAATTGTTTATATGAGTTTATCTTGTCTCACCTTTCCGTTTATACAGTGTAAGTGTATCAATGGATACATTAACGCTATTATTGGAACTTAGTGAGTTGGAAACGATTAAACATCCTTCCAATCACCGCCCTTAATCTGATAAATTTCTCCATTAAGAGTTTCACAAGGATACTACGTGCAGTTTTAAACTAATCCTGCACGCAACATCCCACAAAACAGTTGCTCTATGGCCACTTACCATCTATCTCATTGAATATCTAAGTAAAATGAACATTAACATGCTGGGAACTACTGGAAAAAGAAGTAAGAAGAAACTAATAAGCAACATTTTCCATGGACTTCAACATATGGAAACCCCAGTGTTGGCCGACTAATAAGGACTTACATCCTCATCACTAGATGCAGTCTAAAGGGCCTGCCAGGAAAGATGAACGATAGGGAAAGATGGCGAGAGAGAGTCAAAAGGTTCAGTACTATCAACACGATTTGATGATGTTTCGTGTATATATATATATATATATATATATATATATATATATATATATTAAATGAAGACCTATTATATATATATATATATATATAGAGAGAGAGAGAGAGAGACCAGTATATATATATATATATATATATATATATATATATATATATATACGGTCCCCATTTAAAAATTTGCGAAACTGGATAGATAGATAGATAGATAGATAGATAGATAGTCCGACTGCAATGCGAATAGAAAGAGAGAAACAAAAAGAGAGATATAAAATTCAGGCAAAGACACAAACACACGTACATACGTTGAAGCTTAGATTAAGACTTGTACTTTGTGAAGAAAAAAGAAAACATTCTTTATTTACAAAAGCAGAAAAGGAAGGAAGACAGCGGAACAGAAATAAACACTCCAAGCATTTATTTACTTTCTTTTTCTTTCGTGTGGCATTTTTTTTTTTTTTTTTTTTTTTTTTTTTTTGTTTACCGAACGGTAACGATCAACACCGACAATTACCGAACTATTGCGAGTCGGTCAGAACCGAGAATAGCCGATTTATCCCAATTTGAGGCGTCACAGCGACAGCAGTTCATATTCTGAATGTTACAATGACACTCACAACGCTGATGTCGCTTACTACTCTACAATAGCAAGCAAATGTGTAGGACATTTGAGAAATAAGATGTCACACACAGTAGAGTGCAGAGATACTTGCACGCACACACGAACATACACCCCAATAATTGCATATATCCGAAAAATAATTCCATACGTACTTGTAATTTTTTCATAAATGGTTACTAGTTGAGGAACATGTATAAAAGAAAGACTCTGACGCCCTTACAATGTGACCCTAGTTCATTCGTTAAATATATCATTTATCAACAGTGTAATTATGATTTTCATTGACCGTTTGAAGATACTCTGCCTCGTTTTGAAATATTCGTTCTGCACACTCTTTGCATACGTCCTGTCAAAAATAACCGATTCATTTTTGCATAGATCAATACTTCCGCTTATTATGAATAACGTGCCTTCTTTTTCTGCCTGATACTTTATTCATGACTACTTATAGTGTAGAACCTGTGTATCAGTAGCGTGTACTGAAAAATTCGCTGGAGTAAGCCGGTTGAATTCCAGATAATTAACAGCAATTAGGGATTAAATTAAATACATCTCATAAGCCCCACAGTGCAAACTGAATTCTTTCAAGTGTTTGCATTTACAATAAATTTCCAAACGTAATTTCAGAAACAGGAAGTGTATAGGAAACTCCACCCACGCATGTACGTGTGTTTTCGCTTCATGTATGTTGCGGGATATTTGCGTTGTCGGGCTGGTGGCGCCAAATACGGAACGCGGTGGGCAGCGGTGGGGCCAATTTATGACTAATTTGTACCTATTTTTGTTTTGCAGGCTTCGGCCAGAAGATCGTGCAGAAATAAGCCCGACGTGTTCTGCTACGTATGTGGAGAATACATCATTGCTCCTAATAGGAAGCCAGTCACAAGTTTCATAATGCGTGCTTACCATGCTTATTTTGGTATTAAACTTGCTGACCAGGATAAAGCTTGGACGCCACACATGGTGTGAAAAGGCATGCATCGAGACTCTGGTGGACCGATAGCAAGAGAAGTCTGAACTTTGGAATTCCCATGGTTTGGAGGGAGCCGACAAACCATGGCACTGACTGCTACTTCTGCGTTGGTGATGTGACTGGGATCAACAGAAAGAACCGGGACAGCCTCAAGTATCCTGATCTTCAATCAACACGTCGTCCTGCAGCTCATTGTGATGAAATTCCAGTGCCTATCTTCGGAGAACTTCCTGACATTAGTGACGAAGATGCCTCCAGTGTTGAAGGACATGAAGGCGAAAAAGAAGTGGTTCTTGAAGATGATGCTCCACATCCATTTTCCCAAAAGGAGTTGAATGATATAGTTCGCGACCTCAGCTTGTCAACGGACTCTGCCGAACTGTTGGCATCCAGATTGAAGGAAAAAAAGTCCTCTCTGACAGTGCTCGCATCAGCTTCTTCCGCAACAGGCATCAAGAGTACCTCCGTTTTTTTTTCTATAGTGAAGGACATGGTGTTCTGTGCAGATATTGCGCAGCTTCCGCTCAAGCTTGGAGTGCCACAGTACGAACGCAAAGATTGGAGACTGTTCTTTGACAGCAGCAAGCGATCACTGAAATGTGTTCTGCAACACAACGGCAACCAGTTTGCCTCAGTACCCATCGCTCATTCGATCGACTACACTGAAGGAGAAGCATGAAGCGATGAAGTATGTGCTGGAGAAAATTGGTTATGATCAGCATAAGTGGTTTATTTGTGTTGACCTGAAGATGGTGAACTTTTTGTTGAGACAACAGTCTGGCTTCACCCAGTACCCATGTTTTCTGTGCAGGTGGGATAGTAGGGACCGTGCTCAGCACTATACGAAGAAGGACTGGCCTTTGCGGGAGGAATTGGTGCTTTTCAAAGAAAGGAACATCATCAACGACCCTCTGGTGGACAGAGACAGAATACTCTTCCCACCGCTGCACATCAGTTCAAAAACTCAATGAACGAAGTGGAACTGGAAGCGTGGAAGGCATTTGCTCTGGTAGTGAATAACGTTTTTGGCAACAATAAGGCCAGAAACTACGCAGAACTTGTCAACAACATGCTGACTGCTTTCAAAAACCTGGACTGCAACATGAGCGTCAAGATGCGTTACCTATTTTCACATATGGACCGGTTTCCTGAGAACCTGGGTTCAATGAGTGACGAGCAGGGGAAGAGATTCCATCCGGACCTGAAAGAGATGGAGACCAGGTATCAGGGTCGCTGGGACACAGTCACGATGGCTGACAACTGCTGGAATCTGAAGAGAGACCTCCATGCCGCTGAGCATTCCAGGAGTTCGAAGAAACGGAAGTTCAAGCCCTGAAGTTTGAACAATGGTGAAGCAACATGCAATTTACGTGTACTTACCTTTACCAATGCCCACCATTCAGTTTACAGTAATCGATGTTTCTATTAGGAAATCAACAAAACATTCAAAAAGTAAAAAAATGTTGCCCAGTGTTGTTTATGTTAATATCATCTCTCAAGAACTGTGAATCAGAATTTTCAAGAAATATCTAATGCTGACAATAATGATCTAGAATCTATACATATTGGCTTTCTCTTTCATTAAATCAACAACTATTACTGATTCTGAACGCTCAATATATTTCTGACTGCTGCTGATTCTGAACGATCAGCGTATTTCCTATCTTCAAGCTTTTGAATATTGGTTTTTCAGGCTGTTGTTTCAAAAGAAGATAACTTCCTTGGACGCCAAGAATTCGTATAACAAATAAAGAATTTTTAAAATCTTTTGTCTGTTATAACTGTTTTGTCTTGGGTTTTCTTGGGGTTTTTGAGGGGTGTCGGGAAGTTTCCTTTAAGTCAATCGACAGTTTTCACTGGAACAACTTTGTGGATTTAAACACAGATATTATATCACTTTCGTGTAAAAATACGCGCAGAACATTATTGCTCGATGGCTGCATGGACTGGCTCGTCGCAACTGATTTAAAACATCATTTCGTATTTCCAATGGAAATAGCGTTAACGGCCCAGCGTTCAGATATTGACATTTGGTCCGTTAAATAAAAAAAAAGTTTTCGTTATTGAGTTAATCGTCCCTTTTGAAGAAAATTTCGACTGGGTACATCAGTGCAAGTTGGAAAAATATGAGGATCTGGGAAAACAATACGTCAGAAATGGCAAGATAACCAACGTATTTCCAATCAAGGTCGGATGCCGAGGTTTCATTACCAACTCAAACTCCGCATTCATAACTAATCTTAGACTTTCTCCATCGGGCAAGAGGAAATACATAAAAAGATACGAGATAAGGTTTTAACTACACCAGCGTGGATATGACAATCCTATTGAGTGGCGACAATCCAACAAAGCTGGTTGTACCGTGAGTTACTGATGCAGTGCTCTGGGATAGTGGTAATGATACTTCTGCCCCGAAACCATGCCTGAACCTAGAGTCATCATCTGATGAAAGCTTTGCCGGAAGCAATGCTGCTGTACAAACATCAGTCATTTTATGATACTTATTACAATCTATAGACGCTCCAAGAACCTGTTGGCTTCTCGTTGTAACAACGGTCTTTGATACTTCTATTTGAGTGATTAAAATTAATGTTCAGCGTGGATACTGACCCCAGTAAGTAAAGAATAAAAACAAATAAAACCTTATTTAGATATGAATAATTGTCCAAAACATTTAAAAAGTTATTCCACTTCTTTCATTTTCATTAATGATCATTTAGAATTCGAATGAAAAACGGTTAAATGATGCTAGTTTTAAGGATTTATAGATATGTTGACACTGAGCTAGATCTCACTGGCATCCATTTATTTTCAATCAATTATTGTGATATTAACATTATTTGATAGATCACATAGATATAAACAAATAACGGGAAAATAATATTGCACCAAAAGTATTTACACTTTTTAATCAACCGAGAATTCACAGAGAAACTGTACGCTTTCTGAAGTTTGTGTAATTCATATCCAGGACATCTCTTTGTGGGTGTCTTACAGCTCTGCAGAGAAAGCAGTAAGCGTATTCTCAGCCTAATCATCAGGTTTAGAATCCTATCTATCTAAAACAGCTACGGCTAATTTGAAATATGGCTAATCCACACCTAGAAAATTTTCCAAGTGTCAGGTGTTCAGGATAGCAGAAATCATAAAATGTTCAGTTCAAAACGCTTAGATACCAAAAATAATTTTCATTCAACGAATGGATATACTAGGTTATCAGTATGACGTAACCACTTGGCTACGTCTACATCACTACATCCACACAATTATTCAATCATTCAGTTGCTGGGACCCCAAGGCTGTTAAAGTGAAACTTTTGAGAGCAAAGCCGCATACAGCCAGAATGATTTTTAAAAAACAAAAGAAACAAAGATAATTTCAAGGCATCTTTCTCAACAGAAGAAGACGTATGGCATTTTAATAACGGACCGACGTTTAGCATAGATAAAAACATATATCCAAAAAAGGACAAAGGAGGTTACACTGTCGCAAAAAAATAAATCATCTCATATACATGGATGAACCCAAGATTTTGCTAAGAATAGAAATGAATACAGGCTGCTTGGATCTTCAGTCAAGATATAGGAATGGAATTTGGAATTGAGAAAAACGTGATGTTTATAATGAAAGAAAAGAGAAACGACGGAAGGAATATACCTAACCAATCAGGAAAGTTTCAGAACACTCTCACAAAAAGAAAGCTATCAATACCCGGGAACATTAGAAGCAGATAGGGTTAAACATAAATGAAGAAAAAGGTCAGCAATAGATTTCTTATCCTTCTGAGGTATTTCATTTCAGAAAGACAAGAAATCTACTGGAAGCCAAACTCTGCAACAGCAATCCAATCAAAAAAATACCTGGGTAGTCTTCGTGGTAAGACCCTTCTTAAACTGGGCAACAGAAAGGCCCAGAAATATATATTACTGTGATATTATAGTATCACATTTTTGGATAGTTCGTTTATCACTCCTGTCTGTGCCCACTCTGTGTTTGAAAGATCCGTAGACAAGGAATGACACAATCCATCTGGATCTTCTTCTGACGGTCGGGGTGATCCGTTGGAACATAGTTGCCTGGGTGTTGGCAACTCAAAAACAAGAATAACTCTCCGTCAACAATTAACAATCATTTATTGTTCAATGTTCAGACTGCATACAGTAGCACGAGAGAGAGAGAGAGATAGAGATAGAGAGAGAGAGAGAGAGAGAGAGAGAGAGAGAGAGAGAGAGAGGGAGAGAGAGAATCTGTAAGGGTCTATGAACAGACACAAAGAGACACTGACCCCGCCGCCCAGCCTGACGGAACTCTCTGAATGCAAATTTCTTACTGACAACTGACCGACTGGCTGACTACCTTTTTAAAATTTGCTAATTTTTATATATTTAAATACAGGATATCGGTGGGGGTGATATCATCTTGCTAAATTATTCTGTCATCTCTCAAGAGTCCATGATTCAAAAATTTTTTTATTTCTCCAATCAAACCAGTCACAGAAAAGATATGAATCCATTTTGTTTACATTTTGGCCTTCTTGTATTGAATGTACTCGTTTAAACTTTCGAATTTGAATTACATTTCCACTCAAAGATTACTTGACAGCTAACTAAAAAGTTCGTAGCCAAACCAAACCAGGTTATGAAATAATCAATCATCACGGCAACTGTACCACATTACAGAACAAGAAAATTAATGACGATGCACCTGCATTACACCAGAAAAAAGTTTAGATAGACTATATATTATCAAATTAGGAGGAAGAAGACTTGCATTTATTTAGGAGTGTTTGGAATGTAGAATACTGAAAGACGTAGCAAAATAAACACAAGCGGTTCATATAAATAAGATTCAAAACAACCGATAAAGGATTCTTTTTTTAAAAAAACATGGCTCACTTGTGTACTCTCTTGTCACATGTAGATTTCGTCTAACTTAAATGAAAATTCTTTTCTGAAGAATTTATCCTTATTGCGAAACATGTCAATCTAATTTTCCAAATTGACTTCCTATTCGTATACAAGAAAAAAAAAATCAGATTGACATGTTTCGCTAGAGGTCTAGGGTCATCAGAATTCAAATCAAGTTATTACCAAAAACGAATTTATATTTTAAGCAGGATGATTTATTTCGAGCCTATGGAAGTTGGATTTTATTTATTCATTTATCTTTATTAGTTGAGTCAATTTTCTTCACTTTTTATAGTCCTTGTCTTTCAATCTTCCACAATCTTTTAGTGTTAACTGGGCAAGGAAACAGAATATAATATAATATATGCACTTAAAGCTATGATAAACCACAGGAACACACATGACCATAATTTTGATTTAATTTACTCGTCTTAATCTTTATTTGAATCTAAAAAAAAGAAACAATCTGTCACGCCGAACGTGTATAGAAAGCGCACAGATACATGAGATTATAACCATCAGTTTGCCGCTAGGTTTTACAATATGTACTTTTTTCCCACCAAATACTCAAGGAATGTAGACATATATAACAAAAATGAAATAATATAAGTAAATAAAGGATATATTTTTTAAAAGAAAATGAAAAAAGTTTTATATTTGTCTCCCCTTTGTAGACTTGGTTTCCCAAAATAAAATTCCCTTTCTTTAGAAGCTATCTTTATAATGAAAAATAGCAATTTTTCCGTAATGTATTCCTTCTTAAAATACATACACACACACACACACACACAGACACACACACACACACATATATATATATATATATATATGTAATGTATATAACAATGAAAATTGACCATAAAATTTCTCTTTAAAGATAGCTTCTTTATGTGTGCGTGTGAGCATATGTGTGTGTGTACGCGTGAACCCTTTTATAAAAAATTAGATGATTTTATTCTTTATTGAATTATAATCCAACATTGTTCGTTTTAATTTTTGCATTAAACTATCATCAAGGTATATAAATGTGATGCAGCTCCCTAATTATATTTAATTTTGTCTTGTATGAAGTTTTAATGT
This sequence comes from Sepioteuthis lessoniana, assembly GCA_963585895.1. Lineage (NCBI taxonomy): Eukaryota > Metazoa > Mollusca > Cephalopoda > Myopsida > Loliginidae > Sepioteuthis > Sepioteuthis lessoniana. The sequence goes on from OY757927.1 coordinate 41,250,270, forward strand.
TAAGACAGAAACGTATAATGATGACAAATTTATAAAATCTTCCTCTGAGTATCTTTTTTTTAAATATTTGTACATTTACATACCGTCGGATTAATTTCCATTTTACCATATATATATATATATAGAGAGAGAGAGAGAGAAAGAGTGGGGAGACTATATATATATATATATATATATATAAGGGGTGCGCTTACATTTTAACTGTTGCATATACATATTTCTGACTTTCTGTTACGTGGTGACTACTACGTCCATTGTCCCTTTGGATAGTGGATGTATCAAACACACCAGATATGTGACCCCAATGTGATACACATTCTGAAATGATGATAGGCAGTGTGAATTGTTTTAGCCTGAGAATCTGGTACCAGCTAACTCTCTGGTTGGGTGGGAGATATCACGTGTTAAGAGAGACAGGGTGTTGAATCTCGTAAGATTCCAACTGTCTGTTGAGATCCAGACTCGGAGCGAAGCGGTTAAATTATTTGGTTTGGTTTGGTTTGGTTTCTTTTTTTTAGTGGTTTGGTTTCTTTTTTTTTTTTTTTTTCGATAAACCTTCGTGACGAAGAACAGCAGTGACACTATTTAACCCAAACCTTAGGAGGTAAGACATTTTTATACCTTTCCTAAAGGTATTAGTTCGAAAGTAAACGTAATTGCGTGACTGGAGTTCGAATTCACTTACTTCAAGGTCGTAATCCAGCACTTTAGCCATTACACCACAGGAACTCCTTCTACAGTTGAATAAGTGAAGCTTAGCATTTAAACACCCCGAAACAGGACTTTCGAAGTTACCCGGGATGACTTTGTCAAAGAATTTCTCATTCTAAAATGACGGTTGAAAATTTTACACCTGAATGAAAATTACTGACTATCTTCTATGACTCACCGTTATAATAACGATCATAATATACGCATAAAATGTGTTTGCCAACTTCTTTCCATGAGCCGAACGTAAAACGACGATCGACTGTTTTTGAGCTCTGTAGAGAATCCAGCGACAACCAACCGATTATATTATATATAAGAGGCATTATTTCTGAGCGACTCTTTTACAAGTGTGGCCTCCCACCTCTTGTTTATTGCTGGTGAAAATAAATTCCATTATGAGTGCGACAGATGGAAAGATCTTTTCTTTTTCGAATAACTTATTATTACTGCGACTGATGGAACAACAGCTTTCTTATAGAATAGATTTACTGTTTCAGGCAGTTATTTTCGATACCATCTTGAAAATTACGTCTTACCAGTGATTAAAGTGTAGAAGATTTTTAAATCACTTGTTACAACAAAAAATTCTCATTTATATTTATATATATATATATATATATGTGTGTGTGTGTGTGTGTGTGTGTGTGTGTAATTCTTTAATGTTTAGCCAACTGGTCAACGTAAGTCATTACTCAACAACTGAGTAATGAGTTCTGTTCTCTCTTGCTCTTCGTTGTAGTTTTTATCAAAGCTAAACGAATCTTTGCACTTAATTTAATATATATATATATATATATATATATATATATATATATAAATATATATATATATATATATATATATATATATATATATATATATATATATATCAGTTCTCCTTACAGAAAAGACAAAGATTTTACTCTTTATTTTGAAATAGATAAGGCACAAAAGTGTAGAATAAATATGATATTAAAAAGAAACCTGTAAAATTCAGTTCTATTTATATCACAACCGGACATTGGCCTAGCGGTTAGAGTGTTCGCCAATGGCCCGGGAGACCTGGGTTCAATCCCATGTCGAGTCATACCAAAGACTTTAAAAATGGAACTTGATACCACCTTGCTTAACACTCAGCATTATAAGGTTCGGTTCAAGGGTAAAGTGGAGCAATCCAGGGAAAGGAGTAGCGCCCTCCCCTACACCTTGGTGTAGTAGCTATCAAAAAGGGAGCCTTCGGGTCACCCTCGACTATGGTCGCTAACTTTACTTTACTGTATATATAACTGTGTAAAGCTATTTGGACAAACCTTGACCAAGAACTTTAATTTACCCTTGCCACCAATCTTAAGGGTCCTATTAGACAACAGATCGGTTTTTATAAAACTATGTATGACGTTTGTTTTGAGTGGTCTGGAAAATAAGAAAAAACAAAATAAAAACAGAAATAAAAAGCACGCGATACCACGACCTAACGTGCGCAAGTGTTTTATGAATGATCGTTAATAATTATTTCTACGAACATACCTGAAAGCAAACGTGTTAGCAAAACCTGTTAGTGGCACCAAAGGTGGCAGTACCATCTTAGCCACCGAAACTGTGGTATCACCCCCGGTTGGTAGCTGATGAGGACAGGGTATCGCACATTGTATGATTATATATATATATATGTATATGAGGGGTTTATGGTGTAATTGTTACCGTCTTAAGAAACTGACTAGGCAACCAGAGTTCAAAACCTTGACGAGTCTGTTTACATTTCACATTGCGATAATACCCTTGTATTAGAAAGGCATGCATCAACAATTCTCTTTCCAGCTATGGGTAAATAGTAGGGCGCACTGAGCCCTTTAACCTTGGTATGAATACCAGTCTACATGAATGAAGAATCTGAATTCAAACCAGTTAAACACCGGAAAGAAATTAACCTCGTGTCGTATCCTGCTCTTGAGTAGGGGTTAGTATATATATGCATCATAAGGTGCCATCTCCACACTAAGTGCCAAGCCTCTAAAATTAGTAGACCATTTCATATACCTCGGTAGCAATATCACATCTACGGAAAGCGTTGACAACATGCGCATAGGAAACACATGAAGAGCTATTGACTGACTATCAAAAACATGGAAATTTGATTTCTCTTATAAAACGGGAATTCTTCCGAGGTGTATCAGGTGGCTCAAACGAAGCACGTGAAGAAAAAGCTTGATGGAAACTACATAATGCTGTTTTTAGCAAATCCCGGAAGCAGCAATCCACAAAAAGCTGTACAGCCACTTATTTCTTATCTCAAAAATCATCCAAGTAAGATGAGCGAGAGATCCTGGGCACTTCTAGAGGTGAGAACGAATTCATAAAGGACATTCTTGTGTGGACTACCACGCATAGATACACCAATGTTGGCCGACCTTCAAGGACTTACATTCATTAGCTGTGTGTGGACATTAGATGATGTATAGAGGATCTGCTGAGAACGATGGTCGATAGATACGTATAGGAAGAGTATGTGTGTGTGTGTGTGTGTGTGTGTGTGTGTGTGTGTGTGTGTGTGTGTGTGTGTGTGTCAAGGGAATCTGTGCTATCAGCACGACTTGATGATTATATATATATATAAACTGAAAGAAATTAAAATCTCACTATTTTACTATTGTTTCATTTCATGTATCAAGTATAGAATAGAAGAAGCAATCATTAGATGGAACTTCAAACAGTTTTAGTAAAGAAACATGGAAAAAAAGATGAGATTTTTTTTTCTTTTTATGTGCTGTTCTGTTTTATAGGATTGCCTACCTCCCCTATGGATTATAAAAGAATGGTTGCGTAAGATAGAGTGAGGGGAGTTAGTATGTATATGAATTCCTTATCGAATGAATATACTATTTCCAAGTATTTGACTTTCCTCTTATTCGCTATTACTACATATTTCCTTTCTCTTCGTGTAAGTAATTAGCCACCTTTACCACGACACAAAATTTTCTTATAACCTGTACTTTTTCATTTATCAAACTTTTTTAAACGTTTATTTTCATCTGTTCACAGTGTGAGAGAGAGAGAGAGAGAGAAAGAGAGAGAGAGAGAGACAAAAGCATTTATCATTTTTAGGTTTCGATATAGATTATAAAGATGATGATACCTGTTCAAAAGATTCATGAAATAATGACATTAAGACATCTGTAAATTTTCTAGCAAGTGCGTCATTGTATAGATATGGAGTAAGAAATTAGGATTTGCCGTTTATGATAACAGAAAAGAAAATCACATTTAAATTGCTTTTTATGTTTTCACAAGAACTGTTGAAAATCTTCAATATGTTTCAAGTGAGCAACTTAATTACAATATTTTTAATCAACTCTCTAATTACAAAGCCGTTTGTATGGCTCGCCTCAACAAATAAGAATAGAAAATCGATATTGCACATCAGCATACCGATTCTCTTTTTGAACAGAGAGTAAAATTCAGTAAACGTGTGTTCCACTTTTGTTCAAATAAAATGATAATATGATAAAAGTATGATAAATATGATCATTTCAAGGAAAGTAAAAATCCAGAATGGAAGCCGATAACTGTGAGAGACATTTCTCTTAGATCCCCGTGAGATTATAAAAAATCTACCATCTTAGAAATATCCGAAAGTACGCGCTGCTTCTCCACGAGAAAAAACTTTTTAATCATAACAATAATAATAATAATCCGATAAAATTATAAACTTCAAAACAAATACCATGGAAACCTAGCAGAGGCAAAACTCAAAAGAGACATCTTCTAGTGAGACTCACTCGCCACTGCTATTCGTTATTGCAATAATATCACTCAACTTCGGAAGTGTACACGTTGATATAAATTTGCAAAATCATAAGAAAAAGTTATTTCCCTTATGTATATAGATAATATAAAAGTACTTGCTAAAAGTGAAAAACAACTGGAGATCCTTATGCAAATATTAAGAAAATATAGCAAGTATGTAAGAATGGAATTTGGCATCGAAAAATGTGTCATGCTCATGATGAAAAGTGGGAAGAGAGAAAAAGCGGAAGGAATAGAACTATCAAATCAAGAAAAAATTAGAACGCTTGGAAAGAATGAATAGTGCAAGTACTTGGAAATATTGGAAGAAGACGCCATCAAAAAGCATAGTGAAGGAAAAAATAAGACCTTTGAAGAACGAGAAAGCTTCTCGAAAAGAAACCAAGCTCTGCAGCAGAAATCTCAAAGGGATAAACACCTGGATAGTTCCCCTTGTAAGATACTCAGATGCATTCTTAAAATGGACGAGGGAGGAACTCAGACAAACAGACCAAAAAACAAGGAAGTTGATGAGTATGCAAAAGGCCTTACATCCGAGAGATGACATAGACCGTATATGTCATGAAAAGGCGAAAGAGAACTCGCCAGCCTTGAGGATTACGTCAATGCATCAATACGAGGAGTCGAGGGACACATTAAAAATACCAAAGAAAAAGTAATTACAACAGCCAATAATACCATTGGCAACATAAATTCAGAAAAACAACAAAAACTAGAAAACAGAAATAGGAAGAAAAACAACAGTAGAGATATTGCAAGTAACAAACTGAAGATATTGCACAAGCGAAGTCATCGATATATCTACGAAAGATAAATCTCAAGAGAGAAACTCTGTATCTTCTAATAGCAGCACAAGCAACACCATAAGGATCAATTATGTTTAAGCAAAAATGGTAATACGCAACAGAAGTGTCGATCATGAGGAGAAAGAAATGAAAATGATCAATCACGAAGTAAGCGAATGCAGAAAAATTGTACAAAAGTAGTAAAAGACTAGGCCCGACTGGGTGGAAAAGGTGATCCACTCGGGATTGTGCAAGGGATGGAAACTCGGCCATTCTACCAAATGGTATATGCACAAACCAGAATCCGTCCTATGGGCCACAAAATACTCTGGGATTTTGTGATACAAACAAATGACTTATTCCTGTCCAAATGGTAATAAACAAAGAGAATTTTCCGTCTAGTAGATTTTGACATTCCAGCGAACCTCAGAGTAAAAATAAAGGAAAACTAAAAGATAGACAAATACTTGGATCTTGCCAGAAAACGGAACAAAGCTATGGAACATGACGACAGTGATACTAAATGTACTTTGCGTGCTTGGAACGGTTGCAAAAGGCTTGTAAGAAAGAGTTTAGGAATTGGAAATCAGAGGAAGACTCAAGACCATCCAGACTACAGTATTAAGATCGGCCGGAATACAGAGAAGAGTTCTGAAGAGACTTGCTGTCACTCAGATTACAGTAAAGTACCACCAGCAAACGCCAGTGGAAAAAAACTCCCCATAATAATTATTATTATCATAATCTACTTCTTTGAGAGTTTTAATTTTCTTCCTGACACACCATGAGCAACTTTTCTCGAAGGTTTACCCAGTTTTTCCAAGTATTTTCATTGATTATAGTAATATCGGATCCTGTATCTAATTGTAATTTTATTTTTATATTGTTAATCGTGACAAAAGCAAATTTTCTTTTTGGGGGTGTTTCATTCGACAGTTAGTTAATTTTTTCTTTTCACTTGTCGCCTTTACCCAATGTATTCAGTTTGCTGACATTAATTTCTCAATTTTTTGGATTTAAAACTAGTACTCTTATGTCCTATTATTCCACATTAGTTGCATTTTTTGTTTCTAAAAGAAAAAAAAGTCACTCTTGAAAAGCTTATCACTACAACTGTGGCAAGTATTAGGCATTGTAATTTTTTTATTTTTCACTGCGAGTTGAAAAACGTTGATATTTTTTCTTAGATGGTATTGAGGAGGGTTTATTGTAATTTCTACTTTTTTTGTTGCGAGCTGAAAAACCTGTATATTTTTCTTAAGGTGGTCGGACGCTATGTATTTGTGAAATGTCTCTCCTAAATCCTATCGGTGTCTAGTTTTAAATTCACCACACACTGATATTCTTCAGCTATTTTTTGGAGAGTTAATTTTGAATTCATTTCTACTTTAGTTAAAATCTTGGATCTTATTTCTGCGTCCTTATTTGAACGAATATCAGACGTTTAAATGAGTCTAGAGTTAACTTCTCACATTCTCGATTGACGACTCCTGCGTAGGTGACAAAATCGTCGTCGTCACATTTTATTAGTATTAGACAATTCCATCTCGCATTGAATAATTAAGATCTGTCTCCGAAAATTTTTGTTAGTATTACAATAGTTTCAAAATTCATTTCCCCTGGTTGTTTCGGCAAAATAAAATTTACATATTTTCCGTGTTCAGCGGTGGACAGTTTCCTTAATAATAATCGGACTTTCTTTTCGTCATTCCAATGTTAACAATCCTTTATGAAGATTACTTATCTTCTATAATACAACTGAAAAGTTATCCGCTCTTCGGGGTAATAAATAAATTCGCTAATAGAATTCTCGATAACGTCTGACAAGAATAAATCAGACGTTTTTTCCTCAGTAGTTTTCTTAACCAACAATTCGAAAAACAGTTTCCGTTGTTTCTCTTGTTGGAATTGTCACTCCAACTGGCCCCTATGTTGTTATATTTGCAATTCTTGTTTCTTTTGTTCATGTTGGTCTTTTTGTACTTGCAACTGTAGCTTCTGCCGTTGTTTTCGCAGTGCCAACATTTGAGTCATAATTGATTTCAGTTCGTCCATTTTCCTTTTACGCCGATGAATATTTCAATTATTTGTAGGATACGGATTTTTTGTTGTCCACATATAAGTCCAAAAACGAACGATTTTTTTTTCTCTGTAGTCCACGATGAATTCAAAAACGGTTTCTCGTCGCTACTTTCGAAAGTTCGAAACCAATTCTTTGTCGCCTCTTTTGTAATGTTTCGTGAGGTGGGCAATTTTGGTCGATACCTAAAATCTTTTCTCTCTCGTACAATGCCGAATACTGAGTATGGAATGCTAAACAATACAAACTCGCAATGTTACATTTCACCTTTTCGCATAGTAATTTACAAAGCTCTTTGCTTCGATGTGGCACAAGGCCGAATGAATGGGGCACCCAATGAGACTCGAACTCACTCAGGTAGGTTTGCTAGTCAAGGTTGCTAACCATTACACCACCAAAGGTGCCCATTCACCTTTTCACATATCTCTCTCTCTCTCTCTCTCTCTCTCACCCATTTCTGTATCCACCACTTCTAGTCACGTGACCCCAGTAGCACAGTTCATTTCAACAGTTGTGTTTGTTAGCTGGAGATTCTTGTTTGACCAACGAGTCGGTATCGGCACACTTTTCAACATAACAATTTTAGTTTACAAATACATTGGAGTGGTTTGTTTTCCTTTTTAGTAATGTATACGACCGTGTTTCTTTTTCAGTTACTCAATTTCATTCTCTCTCTCTCACACACACACACGGAAGAAAACCAAATACCCACAAACACACAGTATCTTACAAGTTGTTTCACTAAATTCCTGGTGTTTCTATAACCTTCTCTCTGTCTTTCCCATTGATTTGCTCTGATTATATGTATCTATCTATGTATATATTAGTTTACCATTTTCGTTTAATACTATCCTACGGAGTGATGGAATTCTTTCTAGTTGTTGAAATACGTATGATTCTTTCACCTAGAATGTAAGAACTCATTAAACTTCAAATTTTATTAGAAAATTATATTATCTATACAGGACAGGGTTTCTTCATGGAATATACCATTGGTTTTCAAAGGCAAAGTCGTTTGTACTGTTCCCAATAAATCACAATCCCCAACCAAACGTACCTATTTTGAACTCTTTCTAGAATGACTTACTTTTAATATATATTTGCCATCTATATTTTGCTGTGCAATGATATGTTGATTTAATGTATGTAGTTACCTAACCTCTCCATCACGACTGCTTCCTGGTACCATGTGACGCAATACAACTTGTCAAGAAAGAAAATTTCGAATTCACATCTCCTTCCAGTGTGACAGAGTAACTTGCCGCCATGGAGTAGTAAAGGCACTCCTTGGCTATGTGTCTCATGCTACACTCGAAGATATTTAATTACATGTTTATTTGCACCGGGAAAATAATAATATAATAATATGAAAAATTACAAGACGACCAGCAGCTGCACAAGCTGCAGAATCTTATAGAAATCCAGTAACTAAGCAGAGTCTACCTTTGAATAGATGCACAATTCCAGGAGTGGAATTATAGAGATTTGGGTTCCAACTATTCATTCCATGTTCAATCTTGAGAGATTAACACTCTTGTTTGCCAAAGAATTTTTCCAAATGACAGCTACATTGTGTTGCCATAACAACAGAGCATAGTATAAAAGAAAAAGGCACAAGACACCATAAGCTTACTTTCATATAGACTGGCATGTTTAATAATTCCATGCAAACAGCAACTAAGGAATTCTTCTCAAGTATTTAAGTCTCTCACAACATTCCATATGATTTAAAACTTTGAACACTCGTACGATAATGAATTTTTCTACATTGATGCCCGTATTGTCTTTTTTTCATTTTATTTCTTTATATATTTACTCTTGTGTTTATTTTTGCTCTGGCAATAAATATAGAAAAACCTATTGGAGTTTATTTCTAGTGCAATATACGAGCATAACTATTGGACATTATTAACAGAAAAGCAGAGATTTATAGAGCTAAAACATTTCAGCTATTGTACATTGATTTGTTTGAATTCACATTGAAACTTATATCAGGTTGCCAAAAATGTTTCTGTTTCTAAAATAAATGCAATAGAAAATTGAAAATAGTTATGATTACAATTTGATATTCACAAATGAATCATATTTCGACATTAAACAACCTATAAGGAGTTTCTATGTCGTTAACCAAATAAACGAAACAAACCATCAATTCTTCGTAATAGTACTATTTGCTTTGAGGCAGACTGACATTGATCAACGCCCTTAATCAGACATTTTTTCTCAAACTACGCGTCCAGTATGAAGAAATCTTTGGGATCGTTTATTTCCAATACAATATTGGACCACTGCTAACATTATTGGGCGATACAGCTTAGATTAGTTGATTTACAGCATTTTATCTATAGCACTTTGATTAATTTAATGTCGTTTCGTAAATGAGGAATTGGGCCCTCCTGGATGAGCCATTGCCTGACTGCTCAATCCGATTCTATATATAATATAAGCAAAATAATAATCATCATTAGAATTTGATATCATTTTTAAATATTATTTTTATTATAATTATGAGTTTTATCCTTCATAATCTCATAATTATTTTGGAGAATAAGTGAAGCGATCTTTTATTGTTATAATTATAATAATAATAATAATAATAGTTCTTAAAAAGAAGTTAAAAAATAACCCATCTTTAAAGCTTTGTAAAAAGTTAATCTTGTACTTTGCGTGTTTATTCTCATTCGGTTTCTCTGAGGAATTAACTCACTTTTGTTTGCGTTAAAATTAAAGTTACGGAGCAGATTGAAATCGTTTTTAGATATCCCACAAGGCGTTCATCTCCGACTGACATAAATCGATTGTTTTTAAACAACTGAAAGACGCAGTAATTGGCAATCACACCATTTGTCTCATTAGATAGATAGATAGATAAGATAGATAGATAGATTCGAAATCTCAGTCTATAGAAATTCAGCAAGAAACGAACGAATGAAACAAAATTAAGAAAATGATCATAATTTCTAATGGTTCATGTGGCCACGAAATAACTGTGTTGTTTATAGTTTAGAGAAATCATTCGGATTTGTTAAAAATGTCTAGTTTTACTCAACATAAATTACATTGAGTTGCACTGAAATATCTCCGTTTTTTATTCAACTATATATTTTGATACGTTTATGTAGTGTTTTTTATAAAGTGACTTTGGGGATGAATCGACCTTTTCTTCCTTCAACCCAGAAGGATAGATTGAGCCCGTTAGTCTTTCTACAGCAACCAGTCAAAGAGAAGGAAAACTAAATTCATACAAGCTGTACTCCACTTGGAAATTGACCTTGTGTCGCATCTTGTTTATGGGGAAGAGGTAGCGAGTAAAGAGTATTGCTTATCGTCATAGGAAATTAATTTGACGAAATAGATTCAAATTCTGAACGAGGCTTGAGAATGGAATGAATTCTTCTGTTCACTCACACACATTCAGATAGGGATAAAATAGTAGGGCAGACTGTGCTCTTTAGCCTCGGAGAGAAATAGGTCTAGGAGAAGGAAAACTCTGAATTTAAACAAGCTTAAAAATGACATTGTGTCATATCCTGCCTATGGTGGAGAGTTTGGGTAAATACATATTGTATCTTACGAGGTTCTTTGCTTTTCAAAAAGTTTAGCAGCACTGGTAGTTAGATTTTCCCTTCCGGGTTAAACTATCATAGTCGACCACTCTCTCTCTCTCTCTCTCTCTCTCTCTATATATATATATATATATATATATATATATATAAATATAAGTTTTGATATTTTTTATATTGAATATATATATTTATATTTTTCTTATTTCTTCCTTTACATTTTTATATATTAATCATTTATTATTCCATATGCGTAGGGCGGGGTTGCACATATATATAGTATCGCCAATAAATAATTCACCTCTAACATTTTTACAAAAAGTTTATTTTCTTCGTTACTAAAAATAAAATGTTATTATTTCTTGTTGTACATTATGCGATCAAAACGGATATTAGTATCATTTATTACCTAACTATAAATTAGATAACCACAACCTCAAAATCTTAGGAAGCAATAAAATGCCTCACCTAGTTTCTTGAGTATGGAGATTGATGAAATTACGCAATCCTGTGTTATGTCTATTCGAAAACTATCAAAACTCGCTTAATTTCTTTTTCTTTTACTTTTTTTTTAATTCAGCACTGATTTAACTAAAAGTCTAGACCTCTAAGCAACAGTGTAAACATCATCACTTTTAGTATATAATTTACACGCATCTTTCTTTGAATTTTAAATTTCAAATTAAAAATAAAGCATTCAAACTTTTAGTTATCCACAAGCCATCTCAAGCCTGTGCAAAAGCTCACACAACTCCATACACACATACATGCACAAATATACACAACACATAAAAAACTATCATGTACAAATACACAGAAAAAACACTCAAAAAACATATATAAACACACACACACACACACACACACACACACACACACACACACACAATATATATATATATATATATATATATATATATATATATATATATATATATAAGCACAATCACACACGGACCCATAAAAACACACACATACAAACACATGCACACATATACTGCAAATACACATACACACAAACACAGACACGAACACAGACACACAAATATACACAGAAGCACACATAAACATACGCCCAGCAAAAAACAAATATGATTTAAACACACACTTTCTCGGAAAGAATTATATATATATATATATATATATATATATATATATACGAGGATCATTAAATAAGTTTCCAGACTTTTTTCGTATGGCCACTTTTATTAATAGTACACACATTAAAATCTAGCCCCCTTCGAAGTAATCTCCTCCGGCTGCAATGCACTTGTTGTACCGTTCCAACAACTTCTTAAAGGCCTCATGGAAGTCCTCTTGCGTTAGTGTGTCAATGACCTTCGTCACAGCCTCTTTCATCTCCTCAATTGTCTCTTGTCTCATAACGACAACCTTTGAGCTTAGAGAATAACCAAAAGTCACAGGGAGCAAGGTCTGGATTATAGGGACGGTGAGGAACTGTCTTGATGCCCATCTTGCTCAAATAGTCTATGACAAAGATGGAGTCGTGGACTGATGCATTGTTCTGATGGGAATGCCACTGACCCGATTTGAAGAGTGATAGCCTCTTCCGATGGAATCTCTTCCTGAACTCCCCAAAAACCTCAACATACTAACCCTAACCCTAACTCTTTCGCCAATCTACTCTGGTGTTCTGACTTCCTTACTCCTCCCACACCTCTCATCATCCCTCACTGACTCCCTGCCTTCCTTGAATCTCTTATGCCACTCAAAAACTGATGCTCGGTTCATGCAAGATGCTCCAAAAGCAATCCGAAGCATTCCATACGTTTCTGTGGCATTTTTATCCAAGTTTAAAACAGAATTTTATTGCATATCGCTCTTCTAAAGTGTCCTCACGTCCAGATTGCATTTTTGAAGTTCGCCAGCTGTGACAATCAGGCTTTAGTAGGGTGTATTCCAATTGCTGCTGTAGCAGTTCATTTGAACCGGAAATCATAAGAATTGGTCAGTCATCTCATAAGATGTATAGCAATAATGTACTGAATTTTCAAGAGTCTATGACAATTCTAAATGCCTGTACAAAAAGTCTGGAAACTTATTGAAGGCACCACACACACACACACACACACACACACACACATATATATATATATATATATATATATATATATATATATATATATATATATATATATAGTAATGCGATTAATAACTGATTTTAGGCACATCTAGACTAAGAGACAAGATGCCGAATTTACGTTTTCCTCTGATTTAAAAGTTCGAAAGAAAAATACAAAACTGTTAGAAAGTCCCGCCTCCGCTGCAGTCCCCCACCGCCTCCGTCTGTCATTTCGATCAGAATCAGCCATAGATGTTACGTCATCCGATTTCAACGGAATATCGGGGAGGAATGGATTGTTGATGTGAGAGAAGCATCGGCGTTAGGGTGGTGGGGTGGCAAACTGCATTGAGGGGTTGGTAATAAGATGAAAAGATGGGAAAAGACCCAATTCTCCAGGGTTTATCCAGATGACGTCGACTTTTGAGGTTGTTCAAGGAATTGTCGTTGGCGTTGGCGTTGGTAGCGAGCGAACGCACTTCGTCAACCGCTCCAGTTTGTGTCAGGGACGACGATAGACCAGGTTGGCTCGACCCTGATTCGAACGCGATGAACTGAAAAATGACGTTATGTAGTTTAGGTGGAGGAGTTGTAAAAGAAGAATAAGGAATAAGTAGGTGCGGAACTAAGTGTTTGATTCGTCATCATCAGGGTTGTTCACCATTTGTATTTGTCTGAAGATCTGTCTGTCTACTTTTTTGCCGGTCTGTTTTCAGCTGGTTTTCAATGTTGCGATTTTTCCGTTATTTTCTTCGACGATTCTTGACTTACTTTGTTTTTCGTTCCGTATTTATTAAGTTTCTGTTCTCTGTTTCAAACTAATGTTTTTTCTCCTCTTTCTTTTTTCCAGACTTTTTATTTTTCTTTCTTTCTTTCTTTCTTTTTCCTTTTTATTTCTTTCTATTTTACCCAGTTTTCTTCATTATTTCTTTCTTTTCTTCAATTTACAGCTATTTTCCCTTCTTTTTATTCTATTTTCTTCAGTTCTTTCCTTCATACACTGTATTTTTATTCTCATTTATGTTCACTAAATTTATTTCCTTCCTTCCTTCCTTCTATCGATATTTTTCCTTTTTCTTCAATTCTATTTGTCTCAATTATTTTTACTTATTTTTCTCAATTTTCTTTTTCCTTTTCAGTTTTCTTCCTCTTTCCTCACTCTCTTAATTCCTTCCTTCATTCTATGGATATTTTTTCCTTTTGCTTTCTTTTAATTTTTCTAGATTTCCTTCCTTCGTACTCGCGTTATTTTCATTATTATTTCTTCATATTTTTCTCTGTCTCAATTGTTTAATCTCTTAAACTTTCTTTTTGTCTTTCTTACGAATTTTCTTCATTTTCTTAGCTTTCTTTTTCATTCATTCTCATATTTTTTACATTTTCTTCTCTACTTTTTGCAATTTTCTTATCTTGTTTTTCATTTTTCTCACATTCTTTTTCTTTTCCTTTCTTTTCTTTTCTTTGTATTTTTCTTAATTTCCTTTCCTTCTTTTTTCTTCATCCCTTCTTTTGCTATTTCAATTGTTTTCTTTCTTTCTCTTTTCCTAACTCCTTTCTTTTTTCTTCATTCCTTCTCGTAGATTTTTTTTCTTTCGCTTTATCTTACTTTATTTTTCATCCCTTCTCTCTCCATTTTTACTTCTCTTTCTTTCTAGTTTTCTTCGAAAGCAAAAAATAATTTCTTTCCTTCGCTTTACTTCTTTTCTTCTTTCGCTAATTTCTTTCTTTTGTTATCTTCCTATTTTTCTTTCTCTTTCTTTATTCTTTTTAAAATGTCCAAACTTCGTTTTTATTATATTTCATTTTTCTCTCTGTGTCTCTTTTTATAGCTAGCAAGATTTTTTCTTTCATTTTTTCTTTCATTTCTTCCTTATATTTCTAATTCTTCTTTAAATTTTATTTTTGAAATTTTTTTAATTTCTTTCACTATTTTCAATTTTTCTTTTTGCTTCCATAGTTTCTCTCTCTCTCTCTCTCTCTCTCTCTCTCTCTCTCTCTCTCTCTCTCTCTCTCTCTCTCTTTAGATTTCCTTTCCATTTTTTTTTCACTCAATTGTTTTTTGTCCCGTTTTCTCCTTTTCTTTTTTCTATAATTATTTTTTTATTTTGTTCTTTCATGATCTATTGTATCCTTTTCAATTTTTTAATTTCTTATTTTTTACCTGTATCACTTCAGGTTTTCATGCAGAAGGACATTATCGATTGGAAAGATTTAGCGCCTTCAGACATTTATCTCTTCAGCCCCATGAAAGATTTAAGAGGCAATCATTATGCCTGTGACGAAGAAGTGAAAACTGCAGTAATGAAGTGGCTCAAAGAACAGTCAACAGAATGTTACAAGGCAGGGACATATGCTCTCATTTGAAGGAGGAAGATAGCTATTGAGAAAAACGATGTCTATGTTGAGTAATAGGGATGTGATCCACAGAGGACCAGCTTCATTTTGATGTATGATACATGTTCCTGTGTCAGTAATTATTTTTGTACTAAAGAAAAAGACATTACTTTTTTACTCACCCTCGTACAATCTAAAAACTGGAATTAAAGGTTGGTGAAAAAGTTTCAAGCATTTCTTTTACAATATCTTTCTTCGTGTAAATTCATATCATCCTTCTTGAGTAATCAAAATATTTTCTGCGGATTTCTACGACCTTAAACCAAGCCATTAGCCTAACGAATAGAGTGTTCGCCAATGGTCCGGGAAACGGGTTTAATTCCCTAGTCGAGTCATACCAAAGACTCAAAAAATGGTACTTGATGCCGCCTTGCTTAGCACTCAGCTCTATAAGGTGAGGATCAAGGGTAGAGTGGAGCAATTCAAAGAATAGAGTAGCACCCTCCCCCTACACCTCGGTGTAGTAGCTATTGAAAAAGGAGCCTTTGGATCACCCTCGACTAAGGTTGCCAACTTTACTTACTTCAAGCCAACTTTCAGCTAAATTGTGAATTCTATCAAAAAAACGATGATTGTGATTTTGATTTGACGGGTTTCTTCTCTTAATTTTTTCAATATCTTCAACTTTTTGAAATTGCTGATCAATCAAGAACTGTTGCTAAAAGGTAAGTACTTAAGATAGATACCTCCACGCACATGTTTTTAAAAAATAAGTCCCATCAACAAATGTATTTTCAGTAGTTTTTTTAAAACCATTAAATGATAGATCGGTTGATTTTTTGCCCAATGCTTTGTGGATCAGTTATGCCTGCACGTGTAGCCCATCTTTGCCAATTTGCTTTATATGCTTATTTTGTAATTAATTTCTTCAAACTCTCTCACTCTCTCTCTCTCTCTCTCTCTCTCTCTCTCTCTCTCTCTCTCTTACACACACACTCACGTACACTCACACACACCACATAGCATATACTTGCTATTAACTTGCGTCTTATCTGTTTTATCAATTTACATAATTAGTTCTTATGGTGTTATTGTGTATTCACTTTCACTTTTTAGGTTTTCTCTGCTTAGCGTGCGCAATTTCCTTCGTTTGTTTTCATAAAGATGTTTTTTATTTCCATTTAATAAATCCAGTTTTTCTGTTCATCCTCGTCTTATTTCTTGTTGCTGTTATTGCCAGCTTTTATAAATTTATTTAGGCTATTTTTGTACATTCTTCGAGTCTCTGAGTTGCTGAATCCATATAATCCAAAATACTTTTTAGTCCTTTTTTACTTCATTTCTGGTTACAGCATCTCTAGGGTGTACGTTTTTTTGTATCATCAATAGTGTTGTTGTCAGTGTTTCTGAGTTCTTCTCTTGTCCAGTTTAAGAAGGATCTGAAGCATCATACCAAGGAAATTATTTGGATATTTATGACTTTGATTACTTAATCAAAGTCATAAATATCCAAGTAGTTTCCTGCGGCAGAGTTTGGCTTCCAGTAGATTCCTTGTCCTTCTGAGATATTCCTTTCTGACTTTTTTCCCTCATTTTTTCTTGATAGTGTGTACTTCTAAAATTCCCATCCATATACATAAGGAGGTTAATATTTTCGTATTACTTTATAAATTTGTTGCCTCTTTTACACATTTTTATGCGTTTACCCAACCCCTCCACCTTGGATAGAATGCAACACAAGGTCAATTCTTAAGCAAGGGACTGTACTTGCGCAATTGTTGAATTTATCTGTTGTGGATAGATGTAAATCTTCTGAACCAATATACATGGATCCAATTTTGACCAAATGCTTTCTAATTTGCAGTCTTCTTAAGTGTTATTCTGAGAAAATCAAGATATATTTCAGCTTCCGATTATTCAGCTTTCCTTTTGTTTGCACCAGAAAAGTTTTCTTTCATTTGTTTCCGATTGTACAATTTTCTTCATGCTTTCTTCGTTTACTAGTTGGTAAAATTCTTTGGGGATTTCCTGTTTTGCTTGTTATTACTGGATCCTGTTCCGATATCTTTTGAGTCTTCCTTTCCTTTTTTTAAACTTATTTTTTCTTGTTAAATTGTCTCCCTACCCTTCTGCTGCTGTTTTCTTTAATCAGATATTTCATTGTGTGTTTCCCTTTATTTAGTATTTTTGAACGTCTTTGTAGTTTATTTTTTCTTACAGTCTCATTTCCCATCGAGCTTTTTCTCTTTTTTTCCATTTTGGTTCTTTGTCAGGATGCCTAGTTTATCGCTGACTACCTTTACTCTTGCATAAATTAAATTGTTTATTTTGGTGATGTTCTTTGTTGGGATATTTTTTCAGTTATTTATGTTTTCTTCGACTATTTATGTTTTTTGACTATTTTCCTGTTTTGTTTCTTTAGTGATGGCAGTACTTCCTTCCCTTCAGCCATGATTTTTTTTATCATCACTGCAGTGCTTCTTTCCTGTTTGATTATGTTATGCAGTGACTTTCAGTTCCTGATAGAAAGTCGAGAAGTCGAGCTCTCACTGAAATGAAGTTTATACCAAGAAACGGAAACCCATATTGCTGCCAGATTTCTTCTCATCAGATGATTTTATAATTATATGCCTGTACTGACTGCAAGGGCTAGGCAGACTGTTGTGAACAAATTTCCATTCAAAATTCCTGTTTTAAGGAAATTCAAGCACTAATTAGCCACTCCAGAAGAAAACTGTTTAAGCCACCAGATAGTCTATACAAAGATGGTGACATTTTTATTTCTGTAAAAATTAAAAACAATTTTTTTCTCAAAAATTAAATTGAAGATTTGACACACCTTAGGCTGATTTTTATTTTCTTATTTATTTTATAATTCGTCTTTAATTCAATTATTCACTCGAAGATCACATAATACTCCTATTTGCTTCATTTTGTTCTCATGTGTCCTAAATTTAATTATAGTTCTTCGCTTTTTCTTGCGATGTATTTTGAATTAAGGTTTTTTTGTTGTTTTTTTTTTAAATTACTATGGCGAAAATGGAGATAGAATGAAAAGATGAAGCACAAAATAAAAGATGAAGAAGAGAAGATGTGGTTAAAAGAAAGGAGATAAATAAGAAAATATGAACATGAAACGTGGAAAGCTAGAGAAGGTTTCATTATTATCTTCTTTAGCTTTCCAAGTTTAAGAATGGATACAATGATATTAATAAAATGTTGATGTAACGAAAAGTATGATCACGTTAGTGGTAGAGTATGAAGGAACAGAAAGAGATGATGGTGAAGAAGAAAGCAAAATTGGTGAAGCAGAATGAAGACTCTAAGACGTGAAAGAAGAGACAAATAAAAAGAAATAAATAAGAAAATTGCAAGAAGAATGTAAAGGAGAAAGGAGAAAGAAAGTAGACGAAGGAGAATGAGAAACACTGTGAAGCGTGTCGTCAAGAAATTTTTTGAAAAGGAAGAAAAACAAGGCAAGATTAGAAAGAAGATGAGGAAAATGATATGATGGAGGGGAACGTTAAAAGGAATAGGAAAAAGAAAAGTGAAAGAAAAAAGTAAAAGTAATACCAATATAAGGACGTTAGAAAAGAAATAAAATATGGTAACAAGATGAAATAAAAACGAAAGCGAAAATAAGGTGGTGGTGGTGGTAAAGGCATTCGAAAAAAAAGAATTTCGTTAAAACATCATCATCATCTTTTTAATGATGATGAAACAAAAAAAAACAATATAAGTAAGAGAAAAACAAGATCTTGGAAGTCAACGAAAAATAATATAAACGAACAATCAAAGAAAAAAAGAATATTAAGATAATGATGATGGTGATATAAAAAAAAAATCTGTAGACCATCAACAACAAAAAACGCCGACTATTGACTGAAAAGGAGAGAAGACTATTTTTGGATTTCTTCACAAAGTCCTGATAGATAAATTGCCATTTCTAGGTCGATCACAAACCATCAATTCTTTGTCATTCAAGGACACAAATAAATAAATTACTTGTCCGGACATCAGGAAAGAAGATTTCCTAGAAATATTATCCGAAACCTAATTGAATACAATCGAATAATAAACAAAAAAAATCATCAAAATTCGAATCATGTGGATTTTGACTCATCCAACCCAATAAATATTCCCAGAATCCTTTTTCATTATCCTACGTAATGTGCGGTTGTTAAGTCGTCAGTGATATAATTAGGTGACATTAGATCTAGATCAGCAACAGAAGCTAGCAGACCACTATTGTTATTTACTAAATTTTGCTTTGCAAAGAAGTTCATATCTATCTATGACAGTCGTTACATATTTGTTTATCTGTATTTCTTGCTCTCTCAGTACGGTCGGCTGGGGTTGCAGAATACGCGGACAACATCTCAACAGAGCGGTAAGCCCCCCACAACGAGTATCCGGGATATAACACAAGACCATCAAATGGTGTGGTTCCAGTCCTGGAGCTTTAAGGAATGTAGAGTACCCTTTGACTAACCGCTGACTGATCCTAACAAGTTTAAGATCAGTGTACCCTATCCAGTGGAACGTGGGAAATTTAACAAATTCAGTGTCAGCTCTCCTAACACTTTGCCCAGGTAGATCCTGGTAGAGACAGGAGGTGAACCATCAAGCCACGTCCACATCTCCCTCCCTGGGTAATCCAGGTGAAAACTGTCGACGAAATTGTGCTAGGCCATGAAGTCGATCAGGCTGCTTTCACACCGACCCACTAACGCCACATCCGACCTTATCTATCTTGCGGTCAAGGATCGCATTCCAATCGCCGACTAAAACTGTCCGTTTCGGATCGTCAAGGAACGGTTACAACCGTCGGAAAAGGAGCGTCTCTCGCCAACGCTATTTAGCACATAAACCGCGACCACCCGGAACTCGAAACTTTTAGTAGCAACATCAACCACAACCAGTCATCTGCAAAGTCAAGATTGACAATAGCATTATGGCTGCGTCCAACTAGCCGAGAGACTCCAGCGCTGCAGCGGCTGCTGAATACTGAATAGACAACAAAGTCACCTTCCAGCACCCGACAGTTCTCTGCGCAAGTGAAGTGAGTCTCCTGCACTGCAGCAACATTTACTCAGAGGTTCGAGAGTTCTCCAAGCAAGCGCGCACACTTGCTTAGATCCCTCTGTCCCCTCACGTTCATATTAGCAAGGTTTAGAGTCATTATGACCCACTTACCTACTCACTGTCGACGATGATTCGGAAATCTTCTGGGGTTAGGATGCCAACGGCTTGTCTAAGTGAGCCGGTGCCGAGTTCAGCTGTAACTCGGCCATCCCGAGACACTCCTCCAACATCCATAGGATACCTTACCTTTAGTAAACTATAGAACGAAGGGTGCACATAAATCGGGACCCGGCCCGCACAAAAGCTAAACATTTTTTTCAAGGAAGGGTGCTCCAATTCTGCCAGCCTTACCACTGCGTCGGTTTGACTAGCCTTATTCGGGAAATCACAGACTCCCTGAGTTTGGCTACCAACCGAGCGGAAAGTGGTCACCATGGGTACACCCCTAAAATTGAACGGATTTGACACTTTTTTGTTCTTTATCTTTTCCAGATCATGAAGTGGTTTGAACTTTTTGCGAAGCTGGAAGTCAGCGATGGCTTCCAGCTTTGTAGAGCACAAGTCCACTGCTGTCTGGAAAAGATCCTTATTTTCCACCGGCGAGACCGATTTGGTTCTGCGCCGGCTTTTAAAGTCCTTAGGCGAGAGGCGTCTGAGTCCTGGGTGGGTGATGTAAAATGAGTTCAGGTGGAGAGAGAGAGGGGAATGTAAGAGAAGAAAAGGGCACATGCTAGGTGTGAGGGGGCTGATTTCATGGGGTTTTTGGTGAGTGAGTTCTTGGGGTTGTTGGTGATGGAGGTGTTGTTGGAGTTGTTCTTGGCAGGGGAGTTGTTGGGGTGGTTCTTGGATCGGTTTTTTGATTGGAGAGTTGTTGGGGTTTGGGAACATTTTTATCTTTAGGGGGGCGGTGGAGGTGTGTTGGGGCAGAGCTTTTTTGTGTGTCCCTCTCCGCTGTCTCTTCTCTTTGAGTTGTGGGATGTCTCCATGGGTTCTGCTGGATGTTTAGTTGGGGTCTTGGTTGATCGGTTATTCTTGCTGGGTTTTGTTTTTTTGGGGAGCTGGTGGTGTTGGTGATTCTGCAGATGATGCTGCTGGTAATACTGCTGACTCCAGTATCTTCTTCTTCTTCTTCTTCTTCTTCTTCTTCTTCTTCTTCTTCTTCTTCTTCTTCTTCTTCCTTCGGGTGACTTGGGTCCATCCAGTCTCCGAACTTGGCAGGGTGTCAGGTTCGTGAGCAGAGTAGACCGAATTGGATACCTCGGTCACAGCTTTCTTCGGTTGCTTTTCTTTGGTGGTGTCTGTTGTAGAGGTGATTGTTGGATTTTTCTGAGGGAAGACTGTTGCAAGGTGGCCAAACTGCTTGCAATTCCGGCAGTGTGGCTCTCTGCCCAGTACCACCACCATCATCTGCCTATCCCGAGAGATGATGGTATCGAGAATGGCTTGGAAGCCTTCCCTATTTAGGCAAACCTGAAAGACGTAATCTCCATGGGCTGTCCCGGCGGTGGGGGGGGCGTAGTTGAAACATATCCTCAACGCTGCCTAGGCTCTGAGGAAGGCTGCCAGGAAGATACACCGGGACATTACAAACCCGTACCCAGATTCTACGGGTGCCCATATAATCGGGTTGGAGATGAAAGAATTTGGTCGTTATGAAGCTCCTTGCTATTTTGACGCCCTGCTACTCCGTTGGGAGTGGGACATCCCATGTCGCAAAGCTTCTGCAAATGATTAACATGGGATGTCAGCAGTACGGAGGATCTCTTCAAATGTGTCTTTCTGTAGCCCAGCCAATCTCTTTGTTTTAAGATCGGAAACGACCAAAGAAAGGATCCGGGGCTCCAGCACTTCGGAGACTTCAGGGATGGACAAAATTTCGTTACCCTTAAAGTATTGGGCATATTTGCTCACTCTGTCTCTTTCGTAATCTTCCTGACCCTTTGTTTGAGTTTTCCAGGAGGCTGATTTCGCAGTGTGACTCAGGCTGGTATATCTGGGCGCCCGTCCTGGAGGAATAGGACTGGCCGTTGGAGTTGCTTCGCTGGACTTTGTTGTCGTGGGGGCGGAAGGGATGGCCCATTAGTCCCGATATAGATGTTGGGTGAGGCGCTCAAGCTTTTTTGACCGCCTGATCGGGACCTCGGTCTCCCCCGTTCTTTCAGCTCTGTAGGGAAGTCTTCCGTAGTGACCGGGGATGTTGTTTGGTTCGCTTGGCTTAGACATAGGAGTAGCCTTAAAAAGGTCCTGGGACCCTTCTGGGGAACTCTTTGGAGAGTCCTCCGTGGTTACCGAAGTAACCAAACAGTTGGATGATGTCTTTTTTCTAAGATGGAATGAATTGGTGAGAGATGATGTGAAATGGCTGATGAAAAAGTAATTGAATACTATGGGAATGCCGCGAAGCTATTTAATTCTTTTTAGAAATAAATAAGCATTCGCAGCTACAATGAGTTCCAACAACTGAACCTAGTGAGCGAGAAATGGACAGCCACTAGCGTCCAGTTGCCCGACAAAAAAAAAGGTCGCAGGAACCCAATACTGAACCACAAGTAGAATTCAAAGCAATCTCAGCTACCGTGAAGTGATCAGACGAAAAACAGGCTGTAACCCAATACAGTCTATTCAACAGTGCTAAATTGAAGCTGGCATATATAGAGAATGACCTCTACTCATTTTTCCAGCGGCTAATCACAGCCTTTGTAATGGACTTGCCCACATGTGCACAATGACATGCTCCAGTGCACCATAATTAGTCCTCCTTCTCTTCAAGTGGGGTTCTTTTTTTTTTAACTCTGTTTGCTTCACAGCTGAATGCTGATTTGAACAACTTTACAAACTCGACATAACGCTGCGGGAGCCAGGCTATCAGATGGTGTAATTTCATATCCTTGACACTCGTTGGGTGGGGTCTTACCTTTCTGAAGAGATGCAATCGGAGTATTTTACATCCTCAGCCGACTGGTTTTAGTTTGATAGCAATTCATATCTATCTCAGTTATTGAGTTCAAATCTCAATGATTGCCTCATATTTATGGTCTTGTGCTAAACTAAACTAATCTTTCTTGGGAATCACTATGTGACATTTGATTATATTTGTATTTAGATAAACTTACAATAGATCCATGGTTTGCAAGCTGGTCTACCGAATCCTCATAACTGGGCAGTGTTTGTTTCTTTGTTTGGGTTTTATGCCATAAAGTTTATTAGTTGTTTTACTCTGAATTATTGTGTGTGTGTGTGTGTGTGTGGTATTGGGAAAGTTTTTCTCTGTATGTGTATAGTTTAGTTCTGTAAAATGTTGTTGAATTTTGAATCTTAACTACTTTTTTCTCTGAGTATATATATATATGTGTGTGTGTGTGTGTGTCTAGGTGTGTGTCTAGGTGTGTGTATTGTTGATATGCCATTGAGTTTATTAGTAGTAATGTGTAGTCGTCAGCCGGGTATATTGGCATTGTTTTGAATTTCTCATTGCTAGATTGGTATAGGTGTTTAGACATATTTAGTTTTCTATTTTCCGATAATTTGATAATGCTTTTGTCGACTGATATACAGGTATTTGAGAGCTTGAGTAGAACATATCTACACTTTTTTTACATTTGGTATATTTGATTTTTTAAACTACGTTTTTTTAATTGTAGCATAAATTTTCATTTATTATGAATTTTGTCTTTCTGTTTTCGAAGGAGTAAGATTTTTCTTCTATAATTATATTACACATCTTTTATTCTAGCATTTTATGACTCCATGTGTTGCGTGTTCCTTGAATGTAGAAGAGGTGAGTATTCTTTAATATTTTGGGATTGTCTCTGGCTTTTAATGATTTTTGTTGCGTCGAGTATTTCTTTGATTTTTTTTTTTTTAGTTCTTCTCGATTTTTTATAAATTCTGTGAATAGTTCTGGGTTGTTTTTGTAGTAGGTTGCAACGTATCCTAAGAGTTTTTCGGGGGAGGGCGTTGTTTTTTCAATTTTATTGTTTCTACTACTTTGAATCCCTTATTTATTAGTTTTGTTGGTGGAGTTATTTTAGGCGAGTTTTCTGAGATTTTTATTAGTAATTATGGTGCATATTCTATATGCTAGGGTGTAAGGGATGAATTTTATGCAGTTTAAGGGATGAAGACTATTGAAGTGGTGGTAGTATTAAATGTCTGCGGTTTGTGGTTGATATCAATGATGATTTGGCCATTTTTATTTTAATAAGAACATCTAAAAAGGGCAGTTCTTTAAAGTTGTGTTCCATAGTGAATTTTATTTTGGGGTATAGGTTTTGGAGTAAGTTGTGTAATTCGGTAATGTCTCCTCACTGGGTATTTCCAGAATATAAAACAATCATCTAGATATCTTTTCCATGACCTAGTAAATTCTCTTTTTATTTTGTCGTTGTATTTTTCCCTATGGTTTCGTATAGGTTTTCTTCTAAATTTGCTAAGATTAGGATGGCGCATTGTGGTGCCATTTTAGTTCCCATAGCTGTTCCCTAGGGTCTGGATGTTACAACAAAAAACAAAAAAAAAAACACTATAAAAGTGTTTTGTTTTGTTTTGCTTTGTGATTTTTTTTTTGTTTTGTTTTTGTTGGGTTTTTTATTTTTGGTTTTTTGCTTTTGTTCGGTTTGTGTTGTTTAAAAATAGTTTCTGTTTGTGTTCTAAAAAAAAAAATGATTATTTTTTATTGTGTTTAGACCAATTTGTGTGTAAACTACAATAATGGTCTGACTGACTCTTATTAACTATTACTTTTTGTGACTTGACCTGTATTCACTAAGCTAGCCTTAGTTTGGCATAAGATCCGTATTTACCAAAAAAAATCATTCTATTTAAAAAATACATTGCATTTTAAAGATAAGTTTTTGAGTTTATTAAGTAATGAAACTAGCTTTTTTAAGTATGTTCATTAATTGCTTAATTTTAAAATGTTCATTAATTACTTAATGTTGCATTTATTTCCCGAAAAAATGATAATCGTTTCCATACAGAGTAGATAAAAACAATTTTCTGACAAAAATAGACAGCTTTGTATCTCTATGAAAATGGACTTTCCGAAATTTTGTAATTAAACAATGAGAACAAAAACAGCAAAAGCAATGTTATCATCATGAAAATATTTGTGATATTAGATTTTTAAAAGTGAGAAACATATAAATAAATAAAATTTTTATCCCAAAGTATTTTATGAACTGTCTTAAAACTATATTTAATACGAGTAAGTACAGCTAGTTAAATGAGTGTCTATTGATACAGCCATTGAAAGTTATCATGACTCTCACTCAAACCATATTGCTCTACGCGCGGATAAACAAAGGCTGCGTTCTACTGAGATCGGAATTCTGGCCCCAGTGTTCGAAAAATCAGCTACAGAACTTAAACATGAACAAAAATTACTTAAATGTAAAAATACGGTACATATAGCAACACTTAACTTTAAATAGAATAAGCCAACTACCGGAGCGGACAACGTCAGTGGCTGAGCATAATATAGACACAGTATGTGTACAAGAACTTCCTCATCGTGAAGTAGAAATAAAATACTACAATTCTGGCTATGGATGGACATTTATCTCAGTATCTACATAGGACACTCTGTCAATGCCATCATAGGGGGTGTAGGAATGCTTCTTGGTCCTTGCGCCCTAATATCACTTAATAGCTTCGAGAAAATACAACCGAGAATGACCGTAGCTACGTTTAACGACAATCCCAGTAAAACTACCATCTCCTGCTACAGTCCTACAAATGCGAATGATAAAACGGACCTCATCACCCTCTATAACAAGCTATCCTCTCGAGGTAAAAACCAAAACAACAAATCCAGCCTACACAACGCGTCAAACAGAAATGGGGAACACTTAACAGATTTTTCACTTGAAAATGGCTTACCATACCTTAATACTAAATTCCAGAAAAGGAAGGAAAGACTATGGACCAACTCTTACGCAAATAATGCAAAAGTAATGATAGATTACATCGTCATGAATAATAAATGGATTAATAGAGCTTTGAATAGTGAAGCATATTCCTCTTTTGAAAGTGTGTCTTCCGACCACCGAATTGTCACTGCAAAGGTACGTCTGAGCCTACTCAGGAATACAACGCAAACAACTAAAACCACACTCTATAATTGGTCCTTGCTTAACAATAAAGATACTAGCGATAGATATACGATAACACTAATAAACAAACTCGAAGCTCTTCAAAAGATATCCGAAACGCTTACTTCGAATGACGAATATGAGAAATTTGTCAATGCTCATATTGAACCAGCAGCAGAATGCATACCAACCAAACTAAGAGCCAAACATATAGTTCCCTGAGAAACATTAGCAGTCAAGAAAAAAGGGAATACGTGAAAACAACATCCCTATATAATTAAAGGAATCCAACTAATGCCAACGCCCCAAAAATTAAAAAGGCGCAAAATAAACTAACGCATAGCAAAAAGAGCAAATAGAATACATTTAAGGCCAGATCAATAAGATTATAAATTCCGTATAAGATAGACAATCTCATAAATTATGATAGACAGTAAATGATGTCATTAAAAAGAAGAGTACCTCCAGAGCTAAACTAAAAATACCACCAGAAGTATGAAAGACAAGGAAATTCAACGACTTACTACTCTGATACTGCAACCAAAACACAATAGATAGATGGAAAAAAGGCTGCATCCTCCTTTTCCCCAAGAATGGTGACCTTGGAATTGCCAAGAACTACTGGGATATGACACTAACTTCCATAGCGGTTAAGATTTATAATGCTCTGCTACTCAACCGCAGTGTACCAAAAATTGACAAAATTCTTAGAAATATTCAAAATGGTTTTCGGAGAAATCGTTCAACATCACAGATTTTGACAATCCATCGAATCTTAGGAGTTCGTGCAAAAAACCTTTAAGCAACACTATTATTTGTATATTTCTCAAAGACATTTGACTCCATACACAAAATGAAGATGAAGCTAATACTTCTAGCCTATGGTCTCCCCAAAGAAACTGTCGCAGCCATAATGATGCTCGATAAAAAACACGAAAGTGAAAGTTCGTTCATTCGATGGAGACAGAGATTTCTTTGACATTGTTGCTGGTGTTCTGCAAGGGGATATATTTACACCATATGTGTTCCTAATCTGCCTAGACTACGTACTTAGAACGTCGATAGATCTAATGAAAGAATATGGTTTTACACTAAAAAAAGCAATAAGCAGATGATACCCCGCGCAAACTATTACAGACACCGACTACGCAGATGACATGGCGCTGATGGTAAATACACCTACCCAAGCCGAATCCCTGGTGCATAGTCTGGAGCTGACAGCAGGTTGAATTGACCTCTATGTCAATGCAAACAAATCGGAGTACACCTGTTTAAATCAAAGAGGAGACAACTTCACACTAAATGGTGGCTCTCTGAAATTAGTGAATAACTTCAACTATCTCCGAAGCAGCGTCTCATCAACAGAAAATGACATCAAAAAGCGACTATCGATAGGTTGTTGGTCATGTGGAAATCAAAACTATCCGATCAAATTAAATGCAATTTTTCCAAGCAGCAGTCGTTTCGATTCTACTAGATCCGGACTAAGCATATACAGAAAAAAGCTACACGGGAATTGCATAAGAATGCTACGAGTCATACTGAACAATTCCGAGCGGCAACATCCCACAAAACAATAGCTGTACGCCCATCAACCTCCTACTTCTAAAACCATCCAAATAAGAAGGACCAGATATGCGAAACACTGCTGGAGATGTAAGAACGAACTCATAAGCGACGTTCTCCTATGGACCTCTTCACACAAGTGTTGGACGATCAACTAGAACCTATTTACAACAGCTCCGTATGGACACAGGATGTGGCCTGGAGGACCAACCGGGAGTTATGGATGATAGAGACAAGTGCGGAGAGAGAAAGAAATCTGACATGATGATGACTGCGAGTTAACAATAATTTGATGAAGTGGTTTGTCAACATACGAAGGCAAAATGTAATACACAAGGTTGGTCAATTAAGTAATGTATATAAATGTTTATTATAGACTTAATTGCTGATCAACTTTATCGTCTTTAAAATAGTCCCTTTGAAAATCATACATCAACAAAAATGTTTTTCCTACTCATGGAAACATTTCTGGAAGTCTTCAACTGACACTGCTTTCATTTGTTTCGTCATGATCTCAATTCCCAAATGAGCTGTGTTTTGATTTTGGAGAACAGGAATCAGATTTGGAGAGGAAGAGGACAGTGGCATCCCCGAAATATTTCTTTATTAATAAAAAAAATAATAGTGAAATAAAGTTTCATTCAGGTGTCAAAATCAGTGCCCATGTTAGGTTATTTGGTTTAATAGCATATCAACCTTTCATGGTTATTTAATACCATATATATATATATATATATATGTATAAAACAATATATATATATATATATATATAATTTTTAAGTCAATGGTTTTTTAGTCAATGGTTTGTTGGTATATTTTAAACGAGTTAAAGCTCATTTGTTTGCATACAGTTAAGTGGTTTCTTTGTGTGGAAATGGCGATTGCTTTCAGATATACTTGTTATAAATTTGCTAGATTTGTCTGTTTCAGTATCCATACTTAGAAAGTGAGAATAGTATCCATACTTAGAAAGTATGGATACTGAAACAGACAAATCAAGGATCAATTTAGGTATTTGATTTAGTCCGTAACAGAACGCCGCTTATGAGTTCGTACTTACTTCTCCATCAGTACCCCTAGTATCTGAATTTTATTTATTTTTTATGTCCGAGAGAGAGGTATTATTTAATGACAGCCTGCTTATCATTAACTAGTATATTTGCTGGATCCACTCCTAAAGGAGCCTAACACACAATAGAATATCTTGAAACATGATCTTATTTCCAACTTTAGAGCGAGTGCAGTATGCTAGGTTGCTTCAACTCAGTCTTCTCACCAACTGTTTTTTAAAAATCCTTCCGGCCTCGTCGTGTGTGTTTCCGAATCGTCTTCAGTGACCACACAAATCTCGTCCTCCCACACTCACTTCACACGAACAAACCAACAGCGGATCACATCTGCACATCCAAGGTCTTGGGTTTGACCACAAGCTACGGTTGCCTACCTGCAAGCAATCTCGTTACAATATATATTTAAAAGATAAATAAACAAAAATTAGGAAAGTTTTTAAAAAATGGAAGTGACATGACTAATCAATAATGGGTAGCAATGTTTTTCGAATTTGTATGAAACATGACCATGAGTGTTTGACACCAGCAATTTCACAGTAATTACTGCAAAAGTCCAGACGGTAGAAAGCTGGAAAATTGTAAACAAAGACCACATGATAAAAAAATAGTCTAACAAAGAATAATTAAAAGGTAGTTCGACACAATTTGTGCATTTACGCAGTCCTCTTAACGAGTAGGATGACACAAGGTCAATTTTTAGCAGAGTTTAACTGGTTTGGAGTCAGAGTTTTCTGTCTCCTAGGCAGGTTGCGATACCAAGGTTAAAGAGACAACCTACCCAACTATTTGCTCATAGCTGTAAGGAGAATGATTTGATTCATGCCTTTCCCAAGTGTATTACAATATATAAAATGCAACCAGCCACGTCCAGGATTTGAACTCGGGTCGTCAAGTCAACGACGGTAATCATTACACCACGAGCGTCTCCATGATCTCAAGAAATGAGTCATTCTGTGCTGGCATTAGTCAACTATATATGTAAGAGGAACGAAAAAATTAGAAAAATAGAAATGTTTATTTTGTGTTATTTATTTTTTCATTGTTCTTGACTAGTTTCGACCTTGGGGCATCAACAGGAGAATAGTTTTTGCAAAAAGGTTTTGTGCACAAGATTTTTGGAATTTTTTTAAAAAATTTTTGCTTCTAAGGAGACAATCATCTAGTGGTTTCAGGTTCAATCCTGACAACAGGCGAGTAACAATACAGGAATACTTGACTCTTGTACCCGGTTATGGCTAAAGGAATCAGAACAGGCGACCCCCGTGGATTCAATAAAGGACGTAGTTCGAAATTCCGTGTAGTTTCCCGAGTTCGACAAACACCGGAAGAAGGCCGGAGGACACATCGGCCGAAACGTTGTGGATATAAGACAATAGTCCGAAAACCTTTAATGATAAAAATCATCAAGCTTCATCTCAAAACTTCAGACGACTAATATTGCTTGGTTTGTTTAGTTTGTGTCACTCCAAATCTGTCAATCCTATTTCAAAGTTATGTCATTCAGTTGGATGTTAAATCAATTTCGAGCCAGGGTTTAAGCACAAACATACAACCCCCCCACACACACACACACATGTATATATTTTCAATTTACTGAAGAAAACAGCAAGTCAATACTTGCTAGTCGTCTTTTCTCAAAAATATTAACGTGTTCTTTATCTAATCGAATCGAATTAGTTCACCGGCCTTAGTAGACGAGAGCTCTCCCCACACCATTTCGATGATTAATTGTTGCTTTCACATGTTCTGACAATGACTTTTCACTTGATCTCCTTCTAAAACAATGCTCTGGGGCAAAATCTTGACTTTTCTGACCATATTGTACTCTCAAACTACTTTGCATTAGATTTACAATATTCTACAGCAAAATGTAATTTGTCATTGCAATTCGTTTTTTGATAACAAAGGCTTCTTGACACATTTTTTTGACATAATTCCACTTTCTGAGCCTTCTTGTGAAATTCTTTCCACCTCTAATAGCTGCAAATTTTATTTGTTAGTCATCTCTTTTAGTGATAGTTTTTAGGATGACCAGAACCCATTTTTCTTGTGGTTGAACCATTTTTTTAAATATAGGCCGATTCTCTTTGGAGTGACATTAACAAGGTACAATCACTTCAGTTCAGAGTGAACCTGGGAGTAATGGTAACGAAAGAGTGATTCTACATTCATCACGTTTTCACTATTTAAGATATCAAAAATATCTTCATCTTCTGTCTCATTCCTATCATTCTGGGTTTTTTTTTTCATTAAGTTGAGGACAATTCTTCTTCAGTGACATTTTCACTTTAAAACGAAGGTATTCTATCATCATTATACTTCTTGCGACTTTTTCACGCCAGCAGTAGATGGCGTAAAAGTTAGAGAGAAGTCAGTGTGACAGCAATTCTCCTCGGGTCTCCAGAACTCTTCCCAGTATTCTGGTCGATCTTAAGAATGCTGATTGTCTCGATTCGTCTTCTGATTTTCAATTCTTCCAGTTTGTTTTCCAAGCCTTTAAGGACCGTTCCAAGCACGCCAGTTACAATTGATATCACCGTCAACCTCACGTTCCACGGCTATTTTAGTTCTCTGCCGAGATCAAAGTACTTGTCTCACTTTTCTTTTTCAACCTTTCTTTAATATCATTCTAGTTTGGTCAGCAGGTTTTTGGCGTGTATTAAATCTTGCGAAATTTACCCAAATTTCTATCATTCACTTTCTATGCCCGCTTTGTATAGGATTACTCTTAAGATAACAGTGAAGAACATGTCTGTTGTCTTTCTTAATCTGTTTTCCGTTGGTGTCCGTGCTTTGAGTTGTTACTTTCGTCGTTGCTTGCGTACCGCCAACATTCGCAGGATACCGCAGATTCCCAATGTTAGCTATCAAGGAAGACATAATAAAACATATTGTGACTATACTAGACCCAGGGGCTAATCATGATCTGTGCTCTTGTCACAGATGCGACCAAGTATTCTTAAAAGAAAGAGGACACTTAAGCGGGTCACGAGATAACACCGGAGAGGTCATTTCTTGTATTTTGGGGATGATAGGAATTATTCATATTTCTCCGTTCAATTTTTGGTCTTTCCCATTTTCAAATTTTGCTCTTAGGATTCTAAATTAGAGTGAAGTCAGCATTCAAACTTTACACGACTTTCATTTGATAATAATAAACACAGGCAAAAGAGATAATCGACATTAAAATTAACTTCCAATTTCAATACTTTTGGCTATCTTCAACTCTCTATCTAGAATAATTGTGAATTGATATTTTTGGTCAGACTATTATTATTATTATCATGTCCTGAAAAAAGAAAAAAATTCCATCAGATATCTCAAATTTTCCTTCATAAAGTGACATTTTTTTAAAAGTAGCAAAAAACAACAAAGGTTTTCTTTTTGACCACCATTATATATATATATATATATATATATATATATATATATATATATGCGTGTGTGTGTGTGTGTGTGTGTGTTAAAACAGATCACAAAACTAAAAAAGTGTTCCATACTCTATGAAGAGAAATATTTGCAACGAAATTCACAAAAATATTCGTACTACTCAAGTTTCATAAATGTCGGTAGCAAAAGGAATGAAATCATTTAAAAAGTAATGATCCCTCCCTCTTGAATGTTTTTATTATACATTAAGATTCTAGCTAATTTACTATTTTGCCACAAAAAAAATTTTAACTAAAAATGATTAATATAATTAATTATCGCCCTAATTATTTTACAGTACTCCGCTTGAAAATTTACTTTGGAGATCAAAATGTGAAAGTGACTTTGGTAAATGACCAAACAAGAGTTGACACCTTAAAACTAACTGACTATATCTAACTTTAAATCTGACGTTGCGACTCCAGCCCTGGCTGATACGTCTAGCTCCGCCTGGGAATTTTCACCGATTTTCAATTCCTCGGCTCTGCTTGCCAATCCGAGATAACTGTAACCATTCGCCCCGTTGTGTATTTTGATCCGAATGGCAGTGTTTTAGCTACCTCAGATCGTTTCCAATTTTGGCTGGAATCCACGCCGAAATAAAATCTCTGCTGGGAGAGAGATTGTACCTGTCGCGGTTCACAAAAGTACACAGAAAGAAAGAAAACAACGCTTTCAAATTTCTCAAAGCTATTGTTTTTATCTAACTATATATGTATTTACAGAAGTGTGTAGAATACAATAAGGAAGAAAGAAAAAGGTCTTACGAAACTTGTTCGTTTGTTCGGAAATGTGACAGATCAAACAGAAAGTGTAAGGGAGGCAACTATTGCCCCTTGGTTATCTTGACAAAAAAAGTAATTGTTCGTCTCGGCTTTTGCTTCGAACTCCCAGTTCTAGGCTAATCTTGGTTTCGCCCAAAATTCTAAGACTATTCTCGGATGGGTTCTGCACTGGGCACTCTATCTCTCTTGATCTCTCGTCTTCCTTGAACTGATCTATACTCATCTATGGGCGTCGTACCGTGCTTATATAATTTGTTGGCGGGATTTCGATGATCCCTGGTCACGCCCATGCATAATGATATGTAAATCGACAAGCTGACCAACTTTTTCCACATATGGTCGACGCTATGTTTAAACAGATATTTAAAATTTAGATTCAGTACCCCACCCCACGCTGGCTCTTTGCTGGCGGCCAGTACTTAAGATAGGGTAAATCTACTTATATTGTCTCAATCTTTAGCTTAAACTTACTCTTACTTTGACCACACAGATTTCATTACTATTTTTTTTTATCATAAGATCCACTTAAGTTGTTTTCATCTTTAGCTCGAATCCTTTTTCACTTTCCTTGAGTATATGGACTTTATTACCATTTCCACCGTAAGATCCACTTAAGTTGTTTTCATTTCTAGCTTGAACCTTTTTTCACCTCCCTAGCCCATACAGAGTTCATTACTCTTTTTTATCGTAAGATCCACCTTAACAAATCAAGTCAAAAGTTTAAGAAATAAATAAATAAAATAGGATAGGAAACGAAATGATAAGAAGAGAGATTTTAAAAAAATATGAATTTTCCTTAATTATTTCCCTAGAATCGTTAACTAATCAATCAGTCTGGGGGTGGGGTCACAAAATAACTAAAGAGGAAGTACGCTGTAATTAGTATTTAACCAAGCACTGGTGAAAATTCTGTTGCAAAGTATATGCGAAAGTGTGCATATTCCACATCTCGGAAATGCAATGAGAAATGAGTATGCAAATTTGTACATCTGAGAGTGTAAATATTGAACTTCTATCTGCGCACGCATGTCTCTGTCCTTGCCTATATCGGCGTCGTCGTTTTAGAGGGGACATGTGATTAAATTTTTAATCTTTTTGATCCCCTACCTCCATGCCATCCCCTTCGAGAGGACTTATCACATTGCTTTGAGTCCAATTGTGCCTGCCAACATTTATGTCATTATCCGATTTGTGTTTTTTTTTTTTTTCATTACTCTTAATCAATCAAGCCCTAATCTGCAGCGTCGCCATGGATTTATGAGATAAACTACAAAAGCTCCAAATGCTTATCCACTTGTTATGTTAATCTACGCATGCGTGACTCAAATTCATTTAGATTAGATTTTGGATATTATCATATACGAACAAGTTAGTATGTGAGAAAATTGAGAGGTTATTTTTACTTTACAATCCCAGAGCGTTGATATCAATCTCAGTACCTCTCTCTCTCTCTCTCTCTCTCTCTCTCTCTCTCTCTCTCTCTCTCTCTCTCTCTCTCTCTCTCTCTTTCTCTCGCCTCCTCCTCCTCTTTCATTCTATAATTTAGAAAATATCTATCTCGGTACCCCTCATCCTCCGTCTGCTCCTTGGTCTATCTAAGTACTCCTTTTGCTCATTCTCCTCTTCCTCTTCAGTCCTTTGATAAAATTTCTCTATCTTAGTACCTCTCTCTCTCTCGCAACCACCTATCAGACTTTATTTGGGATCTATCAATCTATCCATATATCTATCATAGCGCCCTTCTTTTTCCTCCTCCTTTTCTATCCGGCAATCTCAGTTTCCCTAATATATATATATATATATATATATATATATATATATATATATGTGTGTGTGTGTGTGTGTGTGTGTGTATGTGGGGGTAAAAACGATTGTATTATATTCGAGACGATTACCTGCGTAGCCTACAGAAATTCATAAGAAGAGAAGCAGACCAAGAGTTGCAAATTCCACACCAGATTGTTTGAAAAGTTTTGTGAAAACTTTAGGAAATTATTCCTAATAAACTACGGTCCTTGTAAAGTAAAAGTAACCCGGACAAAAATTATATTACGGCTCCCCAGTCGGTAGGTTTTAGAATCCGCTGACTGCAATAGTTGTCATTATTCCAAGATCCAATCAGACCCGGAGTGGTAGTACCTGTTAGAGTTCCATCTAAGGAACAAATAAATCTTTTAACATAGTGAAGTGCAAACCTGTTTAAAATCATTGTGAAGATACATTTTGCAACATGCATAATTGACTTTGGCATAAAATTAATTCACAAATATGACACGTC
The DNA here is from genome assembly GCA_963585895.1 of Sepioteuthis lessoniana. Classification (NCBI taxonomy): domain Eukaryota; kingdom Metazoa; phylum Mollusca; class Cephalopoda; order Myopsida; family Loliginidae; genus Sepioteuthis; species Sepioteuthis lessoniana. Next base: position 41,285,914 of record OY757927.1, read on the forward strand.
GTAAAACTAACCAATGAACCAATCAAATGTCATTAATTGATGGAACATTATGAAGACAAAGATTCGCTTAAGGACCGTTTAATTTTCAGCGTTAAGTCAATTTGAAATCGCAGTAATAAATTTCAAACGTTTCTTTATAAATGTGTGTTTTGATAATGAACCACTTGAATGATTATTTTAATTAATTTTTTAAACTGTTTCCAGTAGAAATCTTATATTGTGAAATGTTTAGATTTCATTGTTTAGTTTCTTTAACAATGAATACATATGATCATAAATGAAAATGGTTTAAAATGAGGGGAAAACGAGATAGAATGAAGAAGAAGAAGAAGAAGAAGAAGAAGAAGAAGAAGAAGAAGAAGAAGAAGAAGAAGAAGAAGAAGAAGAAGAAGAAGAAGAAGAAGAAGAAGAATTGAAGATAGGGGGAGGTGAGTTGGAATAATCCAGCCAAAGTAGACGTCTTGCACAACTGAGTCTCCAACGTGTTTCAAAATGAACGACCCAGTTCCCACGTTGAGCAGAAAAAAAGTTTCAGACGCCTCGTTTTTTTATTTCCTGTCAAATATCAACGTCCGGAAATATGAGATGGAGACGCGGTATGGAGGTGCAGAGTTTCTGTGAAGAGGGAATGTGGTTATTGATGGAGACACTTAGGGTCTGTGCGAGTGCGTTTATTCTCCATCACTAAAACCTCTGATTTTAGTGCTTCTGTATTACAACGATGGATTTTACAAGTTTAACAGGGAAGCCAAGTACCGGGAGGGAGGAGCCAATTAGTGAATGGCTTGAAATAAGAGATTTCCTCTTTTCAAACATGTCTATGACTGCAAGGCTGAACCATTCGGCTCTTGTGGAAACTAGGATATCTGGGACATTCGACCAATCGTCTGACAAGAAGATAAAAATCACTCAGGCATGGATTTAAAGAAATATTCACTGCAAACCTTTTTCGCTGTATAATTGATTTGTAAGATTTGACATAAGTATATATAGATTGTGTCAAATTCATTACAGTGTTGAACATTCCTGTCAAACATATAATCCAAAGTCAAGATTTAAACGATTCGCTTTTTACCAATGTACAAGCGATTGAACCAAATTACATCGTAAAAATTGATACCCACTAATACATTACCCATTCTAGCATTAAATTAATATTTAATTACAGATTACTGTCACTGCACTCGTTCTAACGAAAGTATTTGACACAAGCGTTCTAACGATGTTTGTTGTTTTCTGTTAGTTGTGTTTTTGTTGCTTTATATATATATATATATATATATATATATATTCTCATAAAACTATTGTCAGTGATTAGTTTATAGTACCAATACAGGGAGATTAACTTACAGACAAAACACTGAAAGTATTGGTTTCCGCCTGATTATCAAAGTTAAGAAACGATGAGCCTGTTTTGATGGGGGACTGTTTAGTAACAGCCGGTACTGTAAGTCACCTAAGGCCTTTATGCCAAACTAAAAAGATCTTATTAAATAACAAAAAAAATATAAAGATTTCAGTGCATTATTTTAAAAGCTAAAATTAGTCAACCCTTGAAAAATTGCTGACTAAAGTAACACAGAAATCTGAAAATAATTCAAAAAATGAATCTTATCAATTCAAAATTTTTTCGTATGGGCACTTTTATTGATAGTACACACATGATACTCTAGTCCACTTCGAAGTAATCCCCTCTGGCTGCAATGCACTTGTACCATTCCAACAACTTCTGGAAGGCTCCATGGAAGTCCTCTTGTGTGAGCGTGTCAATGACCTTCGTCACAGTCTCTTTCATCTCCTCAATTGTCCCATAACGACAGCCTATGAGCTTAGAGAATAACCAAAAGTCACTGGGAGTAAGGTCTGGACTATAGGGACGTTGAGGAACTGTCTTAATGTCCATCTTGGTCTAATAGTCAGTGACAAGGATGGAGTTGTAGACTGGTGCATTGTCCTGGTGGAAATACCACTGATCCGATTTGAATCTCTTCCTGAACTCCCTTAAAACCTCAACTTAGTAACCCTAACCCTAACCGTTTGGCCAATCAACTGTGGTGTATTGACTTCCTTACTGCTCCCACACCTCTCATCATCCCTCACAGACTCCCTGCCTTCCTTGAATCTCTTATGCCACTCAAAAACTGATGCTCGATTCATGAAAGATGCTCCAAAAGCAGTCTGAAGCATCCCATACGTTTCTGTGGCATTTTACCCACTTTAAATCAGAATTTTATTGCATATTTTATTGTACTTCTAAAGTGTCCTGACGTCGAGATTGCATTTTTGAAATTCCCCAGCTGTGACAATCAGGTTTTAGTAGGGTGTATTCCAATTGCTGCTGTAGCTGTTCATTTGAACCTGAAATCATAAAAATTGGTCAGTCATCTCATAAGATGTATAGCAATAATGTACTGATTTTTCGAGTCTATGACAATTCTAAATGCCTGTACAAAAAGTCTGGAAACTTATTGAAGGCACCATGTACTAGCTATAAAATCCACCTGTTATAACTGGTTATAACATAAAAATGAGCGGCACATGCACACACACACACACACACAAACAAACGCGCGCGTGTGTGTGTGTGTGTGTGTGTGTGTGTGTGTGTGTGTGTGTGTGTGTGTGTGTGTGTGTGATTAAAAAGTATCAAGACTGAAGCTTTAATCTTTTTAATTTTGAAAATTTCAAATTTAAATGAAGATGCGTGAACAGCTATGCAACTTATTTTATAATGTGACGATATCTCAGTATCTAAACGAGTTGATTTCAATTTGAAGAAAAAAAAAATGCAACGCCACATTGATAGTTTTTGAACAGCAATTACTACGAAAACAACATTGTACAAAAGCAGCACCATCTAACTCGGTCTTCATACGACTTTTTCCTTAACTGAAAATTCATCTGTTGCGTAAGATTTGAGAACGTAGAATACAGAGATGTATAAACCATATGCACAGCTATAAACTGCGAAAGAGTTAATAAAAAGTAATTTGGTCTTTATTTTTTGGTTTCTCTTCATTACATTTGATTACCATACGATAGTATGTTACTATTATTTTGCAGAATAACATTTTATGATGAATTAATATTGTATTTCAGATAGATGTTTTGTTAAAAGTTTGCATTATATAAAAGATTACGATTATCTTACGGATTACCATTATATAGGAAAGTGCTTGTGTATTTTATTGATAATCATTATAATAAAGATTACCTTTATTTTAGAGACTTCCATATTGGTTGCTATTGTATATTACAGAATACCATTATATAATAAATTACTTTTATTTTTCTTATACATGAGTCTGCTAAAAATTCTTTAGTGTTAGCTGATTAATAATCAAATCTGGGAGGTAGAAGTTCTTTAAATGACTTGTCAGAATTTTTTTTGTCGATTTGTTCAACTTTTCGAGCTATCCACCTTATTCTTCTGTTAAATCAGTAACGTTTCTAAAATGTTAGTAGGGTTTGAATGTGCTGCCTGCATTTTCTGCAAAAAGGTAAGACCCTTCCCTCATCAAAAAAGAAGAAAAAATCAGTGCCTTTTGGAGAAATCGAACAACTTCAGATTCTGACCATCCGACTAATCATCAAAGGTGTACGTGTAAAACATACCGAGGAAACAGTATTGTTTGTATTTGACTCTATACACAAAGGAAAGATGAAGGAAGTACTACTAATATATGATCTCTGTCCAAAAAACACCGCTGCAATGGTGTTTTACAAAAACACGAAAGCATTGGTTCGCTCACTTGATGGTGATACCGACTTCTTCAAAATTGTCGCTGGCGTCTGGCAAGAAGATATATTAGCGCCATGTAAGGTTTATAATCTACCAAGTTTATGCACTAAGAACGTCAATAGATATGATAAAAGAAAATGCTTTAAGACTAAAAAAAAAAAGACAAAACGCAGAAACTATGAAATATGCAGACGAAGCTGATGATCTAGTACTTCTCGCCAACTCATCTGCACAAACCAAATTCTTACTGCATAGCATGCTGCAAGCAGAAGTAGTAATTGGCCTCAACATGAACGCAGATAAAACAGAGTATGTGTTTTAAACAAGATGAAACCATCTCCACTTTAAGCTTCAGATATAAGTTGATCTATTCCCATACATCAGCTATATTTCATCCCCTGAAAGTGCATTTTCAGACTCTTTATAACTATATTAAAAATTGAACCCTTCTCAATACAATATATTTTTTCAGATTAAATTCATCAAGAGTTTATTTAATATTTCTTCTTTTGAATGCTCCAAAAACTATGGCAATAATATAAACCTTTATTCAAGTTTTACTTTTAATATAGGGTGAGGTACTTTTACTCATCAAACTGGAGGTTCATAATGAAAGTCGTCGTTTGCTACATTCGCTTATAATGTGATTAATCGTTTCGTCTCTATTACTACATAGCGAATACTTACTATGCTATGGCGGATTTTCGCTTATGACGTTGTTTTGTGGAGCTATTGGAAAAATTCAGTTTCTCTCTTCGGTTTCTTATTATTATTATTTACTTATTAGAGTTTTCACATCAGAGTTAGTTTCACTGGAGTTTGAGTGACAGCAAGTCTCCTCAAGTTTCCCGGACTCCTCTTAGTATTCTGGCCGTTCTCAATAATGCTATAGTTTGGATGGTCTCCACTCGTCTGCCAACTTCCAAGTCCTCCAGTCCCTTTAATAATCCTTTAGTTACTGTGCCAAAAGTACCAATCACAATTGGTATCATTGTCACTTTCATGTTCCGCAGTTTTTTCAATTCTCTAGCAAGGTCAAGGTACTTATCTCTCTTTTCACATTCTTTCAGTTTTATTCTGTGGTCAGCCGGGACAGCAAAGTTGACAATTTTGCAGATTTTCTTTTTTTTTTATTATTATTATTATAAGGTCTGGTCTTCTGGCCGAGATTAGGTGATCCGTTTGTATATTAAAGTCCCATAGGAGTTTGTTTGTGTCATTTTCAAGGACAGGTGCTGAATTTTGCATATACCATTTGTTGGCATGGTCAAATTTAAATTACTTGCACATTTCTCAGTGGATCACCTTACCCACCCAGTCGTGTCTAGCCTTCTACTCCTTCTGTGCCAGTTTTTCACAACAGTTTTAGCTGGTGGTTTTCCCTGGAGCTTGAGTGACAGCATGTTTCCTCAAATCTCTTGGACTCTTCTTAGTATTCTGGCCGTTCTCAATAATGCAGTATTTTTTATAGTCTCCACTCGTCCTAAGTCCCCTCAAATCTCCAGGACTCTTCTCAGTATTGTGGCCATTCTCAATAATGTTATAGTTTGGATGGTATCCACTCGTCCTCCCTCCTCCAAGTCTTCCAGTCCCTTTAATAATCCTTAGGTGACTGTACTAAAAGCACCAATCACGATTGGTATTATTGTCATCTTCATGTTCCATTATTTTTTCAATTCCCTAGCAAGGTCAAGGTACTATCCTTCTTTTCACTTTCCTTCAGTTTTATTCTGTGGTCAGCAAAGTCCACAATTTTGCAATTTCTTTTTTGTTGATTATTATAAGGTCTGGTCTTCTGGCCGAGATTAGGTGATCTGGTTGTATGTCAAAGTCCCATAGGAGTTTATGTGTGTCATTCTCTAGGATTGATGCTGGGTGGTGCATATACTATTTGTTCGTATTGTCAAATTCAAATTTCTTGCACATCTCCCAATGGATCACCTTCACCACCCAGTCGTGTCTAGTCTTTTACTCCTTCCAAGTTAATTTAAGCATTCGCTTATTATGTGATTGATGGTTTTGTCTCTATCTCTACATAACCAACATTTGGATTTTTGTTGCGTCTTATCTATTCTCGCTTTGATATTACTGGTTCTTAAGGCGTTGTTTTGTGCTGCTATTAGAAGAGAATCTGTTTCTCTCTTACGGTTTCCTTTTCTTTACCACGTCCAGATTTTCACGTTTGAGATGTTTATTAGTCGTTTAAAACGTCCATAGAGTTGTTTTTCTTTCCATTTTTGTTTTCTAGGCATTGTCATTCTGTTGCTCTTCGTGTTGTCAGTATCGTTTATGGTGGCTGTAATCAGTCTTCCTTCGTGCTTTTCAATGTAGTCCTCAAGTCGTTGCATCGATGCATCAACACTGTCTTCAATGCTGGCAGGTCCTCTTCCTCCCTCCTTTCTTGATACATTACATCCCAGAGATGACGTCGACAGTCTTTACGACTGTCGACGTCATCTCTGGGATGTAATGCATTATGCATGGTCATAGGTTTTCTTATTCTTTGGTCCATTTCCTTAAGTTTTTCTCTGGTCCACATCGAAAAGGGACCCGAATATATAACGAGGCATAAAGCCCAGGTATTTATTCCTTTTATAAGGTTTCTGCGACATAGTTTTGTCTCTAGTAGCTTTCTAGTTCTCCTGAGATATTCTTTCTTAATTTTTTCTTTCATTTCCACTTGTTTGATGGTGTCATCCTCTAAGATACCCAAGTATTTGTGCGTTTCCTTTTCTCAGAGCGTTCTAATCTTGTCTTGATTTGGGAGTTCCATTCCGTCCGTCTGTTGTCTTTTGCCACTTTTCATTGCTAGCATGAAACATTTTTCCATGCCAAATGTCCTGACTGTATACTCTAACAGCGTGTATTAGAGTTTCCAGTTCTTTTTCTTTATTTTGCAAATAGTTTGATGTCGTCTATGTATATTAGGTGATTGATCTTTTCTTACGATTTACTAAGTTTGTATCCGGCTGTGCATTTTCTGAGTATGTGGTTAAGTGGCATCATGGCAATTATGAATAGTAACGGTGACAGTGCATCTCATTGAAAAATACCTCTTTGGACCTTTGCTTCAGCTGAGCTTTTCCCTCCTGCTGTCAATTCCACTATCCAGGTTTTCATGGTTTTCTCAATAAAGTTAATGACTTTATCTGATATTTTGTACATTTTGAGGCAGTTTATTATCCAGCTTTGCAGGACCATTTCATATGCCTTTTCGTAGTCAATCCAGGCCATAGCTAGATTTTTCCGTCTGGTCTTGCTCTCGTTTAGGATGTGCTGATCTATGTAAAGTAACTGTGCTGTGCCTATAAATCCTTTACAGCATCTTTTCTGTTACTCAGAGAACAATCTGCGGCTTGTTAGCAAGTATTTGTGCTGTTAATATTTTCCACAAAATTGGTAGGCAGGTTATAGGTCTGTAGTTGCTTGGGACGGTTCCTTTGATTGGGTCCTTCTGGATTAATGTGGTCTTTCCTTTGGTCATCCATTCGGGTACGTGCGCTCCTTGGAGGCACCTGTCCATTTCTAGTGCTAGTCTGTCGTGAATGGGGATGGATTTCTTGAACGAGAAACCATGTATTCCATCATGGCCAGGCGTTTTCCAGTTTGATACTTTTTTAGTGTCGTTTTGAGTAAATCGATGTGTATTTCCGCTTTCGGGCCTTCTACGAGCCCTTCTAAAAAATTTTCATATTGTTTATTCATTCGGATCTTTCGTTATGTTTTCTTGATTGCCATATTTTAGACCAAAATCTTTTGATTTCTCTTGCATCAGGTTGTTACTATATTTTTTCTCCCACTTGTTGGTAGAATTTTCTTTCGTGTTTTGGAATGTCCTGTTTTGTCTGTATTGTTTTAGCCTTTATCCATATATTTTTCATCTTCCTTCTTTTACCAGTACTTTCTGGTTTATTTCCTCAAGTTGTATTGTTATTTTTTCTTCCGTTACCTTTTCCTTTTTGTCCCTACATGTTTCAGCGTCTTTTCTTTGTTTTATCATTTGGGACTGTTTCCGTATATTTTTTTAATCTGTTTCCAGTTGAATTTCCCATCTTGGTTTTGATTTTTTTCTTCATGCTTTTCTCACAAACTAATTTCTCCTCTGCATAGATTAGTTCATTTAATTCGGTTATATTATTCGTTGATATATAAGGTAATACTTGATTTATTTTTTCATTTCCGTCTTAACTGTTCTCCAGTCTGTTTCTTAGTGATGGTGAGGTAGTCATTTCCCCGTTCATGATTCTCTTTAAATTTTCTAGATTTACTTTTTGTTCTTGTGTTAGTGTTTGCTCTAGCTTGTTTAGTTATGCGTTGTTTGGTTGTGTGGTGCTTCTATTTTCGTAAGTTCGCGGTTCATTTCGGTTAGGCTGTTTTTGTTTGTTAATACTTGGTGTGTCTGATATTGAATTACTATCTCGTTCATTATTTATTTTCCGATTAATTTTAAGTATTTCAAGGTCAGAAAATCAACCTTTCTTTATTATTGTCCTGACTTGGTCGGCAAGTCTTTGGCTTGTTGTCAGAAAACTAGCACATTTTTGCCAGATCTCTATGATTCTTTTCCTATATCCTCTTTGCGTTGGGCTGCTTCTAAAATAGCAGTGTAGTGCAAGCTGGTTGTCCACCCTATTCCGTGTTTTTTTGTTTTTGTTTGGGTCTCTGGTTGGTTTAGGTTTCTTAAATCGTCATTCGTATACTTGAAAAAAGAACAGCCAACATTCGCAGGATAACGACCGCATTTCCCATGTCGGTTATCAGGAGAGCACCTGCCGATCATGACACCCAGACCTGTTGCTTGGGTCTCACGTTGTTTCATATTTTGATTCAACATTTTCATTATCGGTGGTATATTGTGGTTATACCAGACCCAGTGTTTTTTTTTATTATCTGCGCGCCTGACACAGATGTGACCGAGAACAGTCACGATAACTGTTCATGGACAGCAGGTTACAAAAAAGGATGAGATCTTAAGTTTTAACTTAGTTAAAGTCCATTATCCTGTTATTTTTATGTCTTATTTCTCGAACTGAGTACCTGAAATAGCTTCAGGTGTTCCAGTATCACCTTTATGGTTTATATTTACTGCTCTATTTTGAGATTTTATTTCTGCTAAGGCTGGTCATATTTTAATAAAAAATAGCAGGTATACGCTATGTAGTAATAGAGACGAAACAATTAATCACATAATAAACGAATGAAGTAAACTTGCGCAAAAGAAGTTTAAGACAAGGAAGGTTAACCACTGAGAATTGTGCTAGAAATTGAAATTTGACCATTCGAACAAATGGTATATGCACAAACCAGAATCCGTCCTAGAGAATGAGATGCATAACGTTCATTCGGATTTGCTGACACAAACTAATCACCTAATCCTAGCCAGACGATCAGACGTGGCGATAATCGACAAAAATGAGAAGTTGTCGTATAGTGGATTTTGGTGTTCCAGCGGACCACAGAGTGAAAATCAAAGAGAGACAAGTACTTGCTGGAGAACTAAAAAAAAAAAAGCTGTGAGATATGAGGGTGAGGATGATTCCAATTGTAATTGTGCGCTTGAAACGGTCCCCAAAGGCCTGGAAATGGGACTGGAAGAGTTGGAAATCAAAGGAAGAATTGAGACCATCCAAACATGAGCATTCTTAAGATCGCCAAGAATACAGAGAAGATTCCTAGAAACCTGAGGAGACTTGCTGTTACTCAGACTCCAGTGAAAGACGATATTGTGAAAAACTTGCAAGGAGTATAATAATAATAATAATAATAATAATAATAATAAGAAGAAGAAGAAGAAGAAGAAGAAGAAGAAGAAGAAGAAGAAGAAGAAGAAGAAGAAGAAGAAGAAGAAGAAGAAGAAGAAGAAGAAGAAGAAGAAGAAGATTTTAAAAACGTCTGAAAAGAAAATATGCTCACACTGAACCTACCACTCATTTCTCCTTTAAAAAACAAATCAAATCTAATATTTCTCCATTTTACCGGAATATAAATTTGTTTTACTGTGGAGTAGTTAATTTTGACAGTCCTTCTTGATTAATATTCTTATCCAAAAACAGCAATGTGCTTGCCATTACAACAACATATTCTTAAAGTGATAATTCATGTGTACTCTCGGTAAAAGCACGACTGAATGATCGCATTGATATTCAATCAGCAACAGAAGTATTGTTTCATAAGAATTATCATACAAGCTTTTAAATGAACATGAGTCTAACCCCATCTAGTTGTGAAGTAAAGCAAAAAAAGGACGCCCAAAAACGAAAGAATAATTAGTGTTTTTGCAACACTGAGCTTATGGATTAATAACCAAAGTATATTTTTTACTCTCGATTTATTAGCAGAAGTTTGATATCTTGGTTTGAAATGTTGAGAAGATATCAATTGGAACTTTGATGGCTTGTTTTGGAACATGGCTAGAATATCAAATAGAACTTTGATATCTTAGTAACAAATGAAACTTTGATATATTGATCTTGACGATTGTGAAAATATCTGTTATAGTTGTTCCATTGATCCTTATGTTGTCGGTGTTGTTTCTGTTCGCTATAACTAGTCTTTCTTTGCTCTTTTTTATATGGTCTTCGAGGCGTTATATCGCTTTACCTATGCTGTCTTGAATGTTAGTAAGTCCTCTTCCGCCTTCTTTTCTTGACACACATAGTTTGTCCATGTCACCTTTCGAATGTTAGGCCTTATAGATCGTCATTAATTTTCTTTTTCTCTGGTTTATTTGATGAAGTTCTTCCCTCATCCACTTTAAAAATGGTCCTGAGTATCTTACAAGGGAGACAGCCCAAGTGTTTATACCTTTCTGTGCTATTATTTGATTTCGATTAGTTTTCTCGTTCTCCTGAGATATATATTTTTTAATATTTGTTTTCATCTCCGCTTGTTTGATGGTGGCCGATTCCAATATTCCCAAGTTCTTGTGCTTCCTTTTTTCCGAGCGTTCTAATTTTTTCTTGATTTGGTATTTGTCGTTTCCTACTTATCATTATTAGCATGACACATATTTCTATGCCAAATTTCATCCCTATATCCTGACAGTATATCCTCACTGCCTGTATTAGGGTTTCTAATATTTTGGGAAGTTTTATGTCATCCATCTTTTCTTTGAGTTATTAAGTTTGTATCCGCCAGTGCATTTCCCAAGTATGTGATTGAATGGTATCATTGCTATTACAAATAGTAATGGTGATGGCACATTTCCCTGGAATATACCTCTCAAGATATTTACCTCAGCTAAACTTTTTCCTCCTGCTAGTAATTCAACTCTCCAGTTTTTCATGGTTTCCTCGATCAACTTCATGATATTTTGTACATTTTGGGACAGTCTATTATCTAGCTTTGCGGAACCATATCGTATGCCTTTTTGTAGTCAATCCACACCATAGCTAAACTTTTCGTCTCGTTTTGCTCTCCCTGAAGATGTGTTGATCAATGTATAGTAGATCCCCTGTTCCTCTGGTTCCCTTGTAGCATCCTTTCTGTTTGGCTTATTAGCGATAAGTAAATTTACTTGATAACAAGTGTAAAAACAAATGATCATTACAATTAAATAAAACTGTGATTAAAAAAAACGATTGCCGTGGAACATTCAAAGTACAAAGTTATTATCAGAATCAAACATCTTCAAATGAATCAAATTTCGATATTAAATAACCCCTAAAAGTGTTAATATGTCGTTAAATGATAAAATCAACCAAACCACTTATCTCATTTTAATGTTTCGATTTCATTCAATAAAAATCAGGGACATAACAGCAGACAACAGCAAAAAGATTGTTTACCGCCAACTGAAAAGGGAAGTAAGCATTAAAAAGTATGAACATTAATTTTTTAAGTTCTGACAAAGAAATATCTGACGTTATCAGGGTTGAATTCTTGTGAATATTGGTGAAAAATAGAGCAAGAAATATTGAAACCAACTGAAATGATTTTTAGGTCTCCACCTAAGTTCATACATTGCAAATGTCCGGTTAATTATGCAGTACTTTTGCTTTCTTTTGTTGTAAGAGCCCATATCAAGCTCAAACAGAATCTACCGAATACATACCGATCCCATTTTTCTGTTGCATGTATAGTGTAGCTGCTACTGGAAACATATCGAACCTACATCGAGCCTAGCGAGTGTATACCGTGCCTAAAAAGCCATATCGAGCCTCCAAAGCTCATACCAAGCTAATATGGAACCATACTTACCTGATACTGGAGTAATCCTGTCGGGTGTGTGAAAAAACAATATTGGCTTGGTTTTAGGTCCTACCTGATTGGGAGGGCTGAGTTTACTGCTCGATGCCTGAGGCACCCCAAAATGGAGAATGCCAACGGGAGCAAGTATTTTTTGTAATGGTTACAATAAATTATGATTCGTACATAGCTCCTTAATACAAAATGATTTCATGTCAAATCCGACTTGGTGGGGAGTCGGATGAATATACCATTTCGAACCTACTGAGCTCATACCGAGCCAATTCTAGCAATAGCCAAGGAAATCTGCCTAACGAAAGAAATTGAAAAAAATCAACTGACGACTCATAATTTATCACTATATGTATGCACATATTGAGCTTTTATTTTAAGTATAAATATATGTCTCAAGTCAATCGTAAGTTACTTTGAAAGTGGCAATCACAAGATGATTACACGTAGATCTTTGCATAAATTTTTCATTGAATCCAAGCAACTGTATCGAGAATCCTAGTTACAGTTCCGGTCTCAAGAGAGAAACTTTTTTAAAGAAATGCCATATTCTAAGAACCCATATAAGAATAATGTTCACTCTCACTTTAAACAGACCAACACTTCATACTTAATTGCAATATTTATATTTTAAGAAATCATGTAAGGATGATGTTAATGATCATTTTAAACAGAAAAAAACTTCACACTTAGTTGCAATATCACTTTTTTCAGAGTTTATGTAAGAATAAAGTCAATAATCATTTTAAATTGCCAAACACTTCATATACTTAATTCAAATCTTACCTCGTTGAATCAACGCTTCATTACAGGACATTTGTAAATATAACAAAGGATAATACTAAGGCACTATTTTCATCAGTCATTTCCACAAGGCGAAGGAAAACCAATAAAGTTTGCTGGTATTGTAAGATAATGCTGGGGCACACTTGGTTTATGGTAATGATGCTTTGACCCAGAAACAATAATCATCGGTTGATGAAGGCGTGAAGATTTTGCATAAAAATGTATGAGTAATCATGGTAATAAAAATAAATTTATTATAATGTTGAAATGTGTCCAAAATTATTTCCAATTTTTGATTTTCTCTTATTGTAGTAATAACTTTACAATTACCATTATGACATCAAATGAAATGATTAAAAAAAAAACTTCCCTTGATCATTTTCCCAATCATCTAGATTAAAAAATTTAGGCTTTTAAAAAATTATATGACACCTTTATTTACATAAAAGTACATGCTTATTTACAAAGTACATGCTTAACCAGCGCTTCTATAAAAATTCAATATCAGGAGAAAAAATCGGTTATTTTTCTGAGCTTTATTTTCTCTACAATAAGTTATTAAGGAAACAAAAGTAAATAAATTATGTAAGCTAATAAAATTATAAAAAGACAAGAGAAAAATGTCTGGGGTTTTTTTTTTTACCCAGGTCTCAGTTTTCGAAAATTGACCGCCATCTTGTTTTACTTTGACTTTTTTCTTTGTTTCATATCAAGGAAAAGAACAGTAATGAGAAGTAGTAATTCTCCACTCCCATTTCCTATGACAACACCCAACACGACGGACGAAAGAACAAAACAGCAGGCACGGAAATTAGCAGAGAAAAACGAACGTCTTTATATACATTCTTACGGCTGAATAAATAAATGGAATATGCAAAGAAAACTCGAAACAATCTATCATTTAAGCTGAGTCAATTCTTTTTTCTTTCCCTCTTTCTTATCTGTTTAAGTCTGTATATTTGTATTTCTCAAACTGTCTGTCTGTTTCTCTCTCTCTCTCTCTCTCTCTATATATATATATATATATATATATGTCTCAGTGTGTGTGTATATATATATGTGTGTGTGTGTGTGTGTGTGTGTGTGTGTGTGTGTGTGTGTGTGTGTGTGTGTGAATCTATCTCAATTTGTGTATCAGTCTCTTACAAGTTTGCGAACAAGTTTGCTCTCTCTCTCTCTCTCTCTCTCTCTCTCTCTCTCTCTCTCTCTCTCTCATTCCGTCACTATCTACACTACCCGCCAAAAGTATTTGGATACCCGCAAAAATATTCATTTCTCATCCTAAAAGTATTATTTTCAATGAAACAAGTTAAGCACCACAATATCTTTATTTGTTATACTAAATACAAGTCTTCCTGAGCAACACGGAATGCAAATTAAACCAAAAAATTTTTTTGGTTTAATTTGCATTCCGTGTTGCTTCTTAAACTTTTCATTCATCAAAATGATGCCCTTTGGCCGCTGCCTCTGCTTCACAGATTCTTAGCATTCTTTCCATCAAAGAGTGGAGGTAGATTGAATATAGTTCTTCCCAGCTTTCCTGCAAGAGTTGCCAGAAGTGAGCCGCACTTGTGCCTTGTTTAACTCTGACATTTCGGTCAAGTTGATCCCACATCTGTTCAATGAGAAATAATTCCCCTGATTGCGCCGGCCAAGACATCTGTTGAAAGACGTGCTGCACCTCTTGATTTTTAAAGTACTTCTAGCAGAGTTTACTAGTATGCTTTTGGTCATTATCTTGCATGAGCACAAATCCTTGACCCTCTAGCCGCGCTCCAAATGGGATCACATGATGCTGCTGTGATAGCCAGTCTGATTCAATTTGCCCTTCCCCTGGTGCAAATCCCCGACTTTACCATTAGCAAAAGCACCCAACACCATAACAGAACCTCCTCCATGCTATACTATTGGCGTGGATACAGCTCTTTCACCAACTATTCGCCGTACATAGACCCTCCTATTTGACCCAAAGATTTCGAATTTTGATTCGTCACTCCAAAATACTTTATTCCACTGCTCTTTGTGCGCCTTGGCCCACTGGAGCCTTTTGACATTGTTTTGCTTCCTCAGCAGTGGTTTCTTGACAGCAATTCAGTTATATAAGCCAGCTTCACAGAGACTTCTCACAGTGGATGCTGACACATTTTTCCCGACATTGCTTCAGTTGGGCAGTAATGTTCGAGCAGTCAGCCTTCTGTCACGGAAGCTGGTGACTCTGATGAAATAGTCCTCTTCTCTTTGGTCCACCAGCCCTACTTTTAGTCTCGTTTTATCCCTTTTCCTGATGTCTCCAAACAGTAAAATCCACTGCAATTCTAGAAAGTTTTACTTTTAGAACGAAAGAAGAAAAATTCCTTCAAATCAATTTTTCAAAAGATATCTGGTTATACTAAGTTCAAAGTTACTGAGAAAAACTTGCATTTAGTATAATAGATAAAACCTTTGTAGTGCTTAACGTTTCATTAAAAATAACACTTTTAGGATGAGAAATGAAATTTTTCGTGGGTAGCCAAACACTTTTGACTGGCTGTGTATGTATCAATTACAGTTCCTTAATTATCTTTTTAAACACACACACACACACACGCACACACACACACACACATATATATATATATATATATATATATATATATAGCTTCATATCTATTTATCTATCTCAGTCAGCCTCTTTCTTTCTCTATCTATCTATCTATCTATCTGTCTGTCTGTCTATATATATATATATACCAATTTATGGTGGTATGAACCCCCTTTTCCCCCGGCTATAGGTTAAATAACACCACTGCTGTTCTTCCTTACGGATGGCTTTGGCATTAAATAACCCACAAAGGTTGATATGACATTAAACAAAGAAACCAAACCAACCTATTTATCTATCCCAGAATGTTCATATCTATCAATCTTGCTAGTTAGTTATCCGCCTTACTTATCGTAATAATTTTCTATTTATTTTCTACACTAGAATGCCAGTTAAAACGTCAGATTTCGAATGCTTATTTTCGCAAATAACAAGACTTTCATTTGGGAGATTAGCGTCACACTGTCATATTTCTTATTCATAAAATCTCCAGTATCTATCTATCTATCTATCTATCTGATTATACCAATCCATCTATCTCTGTCAATAAAGTATTTCATAAAAATGCTGTTGAGAGGACATGTTAGATATAAGTCACTTCAATTTGAATTATTATAACTACCATATTTCAAGAAATGATTTTCAGAATAAATACACACATAATAACAGTATCGCTATGAGCTGCACAATATGTCTACTTCCACGAAACAATAGATTCTTATACTTCTAAAATCTTTACTGTGTACATATTTTGTTTTAACTTATATCTATTTGTAATGTCTGTCAGCCGATTGTCATCTAAAACGTTGTGAATAAATAAATTTCTTCAAACTTTCACTTTAATTGGTCAATAGTGCATCACATAAAACTGACATTAATGCTTAATCTGTTTAAAAATCATAAGTTTTATATAAGAATTCTTGAAACCATATCACTGTATGCAAATTATCTGTATTAGGAATTGTTACTTGAAGCTATTACTATTTGAAAATGGTTATCATTCGTTACTTGAATAATTGCTTGAAATATTTGAAATCTTATAATTGTGTTTAAATTAACTAAATTTCTTTCCTTTCATTTGGCTAGAGTACTTGGTATCATATAACTGTGTGCAAATCATATAACTGTGTGCAAATCATTTGTATCAGGAATAGTTTCTTGTAGCTATAGTTGTTTACAAATGATTATCATCATTAGTTACTTAAAAGTATATAATTGTTTACAAAGAAAAGATTTTACATTAAATAATCCAACAATGGTTGACGTATGAAACCAACTAACAATCTTTTAATGTGTATGTATGTATGTATGTATGTATGTATGTATCAATCTGTATTACTATATATATATATATATATATATATATTACTATATTCATATTTCTCTCAGTCTGTTTATATCAATCAATCAATCAATATATATATATATATATATATATATATATATATATATATATCCAGTCAAAACTACAAAATATCCTCGATGACCATACGAAATTCAAAAAACTAAATAAGAATCCCACCAACCAAGTAAAATCAAAAATTAATAAACTAATCACTGCTAATTATGCCGAACTTAATAGCATAAAACTACCCAAAATAAACCCGGCTATCTTTACGGGACCGTAAAAATACATAAACCTAATCATCCTCTACGCCCTATTATATCACAAATACCTACACCAATTTATCAACTCACAAAAACAATAAAACAGCTTATTTCACCATACTTACCTAGCAAATACAACATAAAATCTACACATGAATTAATTCAAGTTCTTCATACCATTAAACCCAATAATGGTATATTAGCCTCACTCGATGTAGAAAATTTATTTACTAATGTACCTGTTAATGAAACAATTGATATTATTATAAATAATATTTATAATAACCCATCTCTTCCTCCTCTTAAAATCAACCCTAATATACTTCGAAAACTGCTCCTAACATGCATACTGAAGTTCCATTTTATGACCATCTTGGAAATATTTACGTTCAGACAGATGGCGTATCTATGGGGTCTGTCCTGGGCCCGATTTTCCGTAATTTCTACATGTCCGATCTCGAAAATAGAATTTTTAGTAGCATAAAAAAACCTCCAATATACCTAAGATATGTTGATGATATCCTTATTCTTACTAATAATATTAACGAAATCAACACACTACAAGACACCTTCCAAAACAATTCAGTTCTTAACTTTACTCATGAACTAAACAAAAACAATAAAATTTCCTTTTTAGATGTTCTCATTGATACTAACAACAATAATAACTTCACTACCTCCACTTACAAAAAAACCCTCTAGTAATAACTCCTGTACCCTCAACTTTAAAAGTGAATGCCTCTTCAGATATAAAAAAGCAATTATTCATAATCTATTATCCCGTGCAAAACTAATCTCCTCCTCCAAAACAATATTTTATAAAGAGGTAGAAAACATAAAACAGGCTCTCATCAATAATGGGTTTCCTAACTATATTGTTGATGAACAAATTAAACGTATGATCAAAAGTCAATGAAACAATAAACTACATAAGTGAATGCAGGAAACTGGCACAGAAGAAGTACATGTTAAGCGGTGACTGAATGGGAAAAGTTATCCACTGGGAATTGTGCAAACGACTATACTTTG
This sequence comes from Sepioteuthis lessoniana, assembly GCA_963585895.1. Taxonomy (NCBI): domain Eukaryota; kingdom Metazoa; phylum Mollusca; class Cephalopoda; order Myopsida; family Loliginidae; genus Sepioteuthis; species Sepioteuthis lessoniana. The sequence continues at coordinate 41,303,859 of OY757927.1, forward strand.
ACCATATACGCAAATAGTGTTTGTACAAAGTAGAATATATCCTGGAAAAAGACAGTCGAAACCACATCACTTGTGAGATCGGAGAGACTTCTTCAAAAAGTCCTGAACTACTGAGGTGACTTGCTGTCATTAAGACTTCAGGAAAAAACACCAAAGTCTCGGAAGAACTAAAATCATAATAAGTAATAAACTCAGTGAGCCTATGAAAATTCCACAATTGAATTAATCACCAATGATTAAAAATGAAAAAAATAAATCGATTGAAACAACTGAAAATCTTTTTTCATTTTTTTATAAAATGAAGCATCCCTTACTACTTCCCAATCTTTTACTACCACTCAACGTTTGAATCTTTTCCCACTACGGTTAAATTTACATACTAGTATGACTGTTCTTTCCTTGAACATTTTCTGTAGTAGTAGTTGGGCATAAGGGAATAAAGTCTTACACAGAGTTGGGTCTCAAGTGGGGAAGGTCGCAAGGCAGAAATGTTGTCTGTCTTCCTTACTTTTGTTTCTTTCCTCTTTCATGTGAACATCTATCATTCTCTTCTTTTCCACTGAAGCACACCTAATACTATTCGGAAAATCGATAAAATCTACCTGCCTACCTATTATCTATCTGATATGTTCTTTAATTGCGTCTATGAAGTATCATTTTTAATGACCTGTATGATAATGGATAATAATATTCAGATTCAAACTACAAATAATATTCGGAGATAAATGGTTGTCTATTTCTATTTCTGCTTTAAAATTTAGAGAATTCATAACATTTCTAATTTTTAACTGTTGTGATGCTGACAAAAAAAGACACAGGGAACACAAAAGGTTTAATAGAAAAACATTTATACAACCCGATACAAGTGAACCTGATTAAACAGTAGTTAGTTGATAGGAAGCTGAGAGTCCAGTGGGGTAGTGACTCTCCGTCAACTACGCAGATGGTATCACACGTGATTATGTCTCGCTGATTTGGTTTACTTCGTCTAACGCTCTCGTTGACGTGTATTTATGGAGGAGGGTGAGTCCATTATGTAGAGAGTACAACAGTAACAATAACCAAAAATAAATGAATCTAACTCTCAGTGGCGTTGTAGAGTCAGGAAGAAAATTGGCAGAGATAAAAACGAGATAAAGAGATAATGACAAGTTCACATCAGGAAAAAGAGTCAGACACTATCGATGTTGCAACTTCCCTTTGAAAGATGTGACAATCGTGAGTCGATAAGAGGAAAGTTTATTGTTTTGGCTTCTTTTGGGGTGAATGGTTTTGCTAGGTCTGAAATTTAGGTCGTTACTTGTCACTCTGTCAGTACTTTATTTACTCACTCTTTTCAAAAATACCAAACTCTCGTGGGTAACCATTTCTCGCAGATACTGCGAACGTTCTAATGATTAACCTTTTAGTCACACAGCCGGGCATCAGGTACACTGGTAGTTGGAGACGGCTGCTTCATTATACTTCCAATTATTAAAAAAAACTTCAATTGAATATTGAATATTCGATTATGTGAGATAAATAACTCACTTAATCAAATATATAGGTGGGCGTTTCAATAAGGTTAACACACCGGTGGACCAAGGGAAGGCTCCGAACCCCGAACGGCAGTCTAAAGTGACGGCATTATGCGGGTGAAAAAAAATGGAAGACGCGATTGTTGATTTTATGTTATGATTTTTCAAGAGAGATATCTAATGTTTTGTTTTTAATTCATTTTTTGACATTCATACCTTTTTGTTTTGTTTATATACCCAGAATGAAAATGGCAAGAACACTTGTATATAAGAATATTAACTTTATTTCTATTTACGAAAATCGTGGCAAAATGGCTGTATGGAAGAGAGACAGGAAACTGCTATGTTTGACACCACGTGGAGATAGATATATTCAGAACATTTGCTTTTTCGTGCTTCTTTCACAGGAGGCTGATACAGGGCAGGCTTCTCAACTCGAAGGCCGCCGCCCCCGACTAGGACTCAAAACGCCATGATGTGTCTATTCTGTTGACTGTCGATTCCGACTGACCGCTGAGGTCGAAAAATTCGGTCTTGTATTTCCCACGCAATTCTTCCCACGCAAGCTATGTAGCATTTATGCTATCTATTGTTTACCTAAAGACATAGAAGCACATCCTTTTTTTTATTGAAATCCACACTAACTGGCTTGTCAAAGGTCAGTATGTAACAGTTTAGAAGATCACAAACGCACCCTATCGTCGGCTTTAGCTTTTAATAATCTCGGACGACAATCTGAGATACCGGTACTTTGGTCTGGCCCTGCTGTCAGCGACCTCTTGTGAGGTCACAAGATCACACCGGGACATTCCAAAAGACATCTCAACTATATTGTATATTTTCCACAACCAATATATATTTTTTCACTCCTATACATTCTTATTGTGGATATCGACCTAAATAGTAATTGGATCGTTTTTAAATCATTTTTAATAAAAATAAAATGTTCAAATATATTTTTTCAATGATTTCAAAATTATTTATCAACATGTTTAAATTTCTATGAATTTTTTTATATTTTATTCATTAATAAATTAATTTTATAATGAATAGCTTCTTTGATTTAAAAAAAAAACTCGAGAAAATATTTTTATCACTTAACAGAAGGGTTTCAAAGTTTAATCATTTGAATAAAAAAAAATTCCAATCGCTAATTTTTACATTTCTTGAAAGATCAAAAACGAGAAGACCACATATATAAAAGAATTACATTTATGGTGTGAACACCCTCAAAAAGTTACATGAGAATTTTTAATTTTGCTTTTAAAAAACTCAAAAAATGATTTTATACCATGTTTTTTTTTTTTGTTTTGTTTTTTCTAGTAGAGTTTTAAAGACAATATTTTTTCTTAGTTTTAATCCCAAAACAAATTTCCTATGATGCAATTTACCTACACTAAATTCACTTAAAATTTTTACTGTGAATTTTCAAAGCCTTCGAACTATCAACCTAAGATGAAATATTTGTAATTTTAATAAAGATTTATTTAATCTATCAAAAAATGTATGATTAAAACTTATACCGTAGAATCTCCATTCCAACTCATGTGTAGAATACCCCAAAACTAGGAGAGCATATTTTCCGAGATTTTGATATATTCTTTAAAATTACAAACGATTTTTCACTCAAACTAAAGTTACTCGAAGAAATGAAGAAAAATCGTTTTCCTTAAAGTCTAAATATTTTTAAGATTATATCATAGAGAAATAAAACTTCTCATTCTCCCTAAACCAGAGGTCTTTTAGGCGGAAAATTAAAATCAAAAATACGTCTGTAGTGACAATCCTTTGCTTTTTCATTGGAAAACGTTGATAGAAAACATTGGATCTGTTGAAGAATACCTGCAAATTGATCAACTGTAAAATCTCCACCCAACTTCACTGAAAAAAATCCTCCCAGACTAATCAACGGTAGATTTTTAAATAAGGTTGAAAATGAATGTTATTTAGAATCTTTTTTTATCGTAGAACTGTTCTTGTCTGGCCCGCCTAAAAAAAGAGTCCGCTAGTATTAATAAGAGTCCCACATCAGTAATTTATGCATGATCCACATGCATACGACTCCGTGGCTCCACTTCTCTGGGCCATGAATGTAAAGTAGTTTGTGTAAAATTCTTTAATTGTTTTCATTTTCCCCATATTTTTTTCTTATTCTCGATGTTATCCTACTTAGTAATGGATCATGTCTAGTTTCGTAAGATATACTTTTCTAGTCTTATCTTAAAGGTCAATGTCAAAAGGGATATTTAATTTTGCTCCACCCTAAATAAAGGTGAGCTGGGCTTGGCTCATCCAGTCCGATGAGGTTGGGAATTTTTAGTTCAACCCCATTGCTCTAAACCTGTTCCCATTGGTCAAAGCATCTAAGAAGGGTTTTCCCTATACCTGTAAGATATCATCCTGAACTAGGATTGGCTGACCAATGGGAATATGACTCCTAATTGTCTCTAATTGGACAACCAATCAGAAACCTTTTTTAGTCCAGATATTGATCTATAAAAATAGGATGGTAAAACGAATCATCAGAGAGGATGAGGAAAGGGACCAAGAAGAAACTCAAAACTGCCAAAGAAGTATCCTTTCCATTCTAGACCCGAGAGACTCCGAACAACCTTCAGACTTTAGAAAAATTCAAAGTCCCAGACTTTAGAGACATTGGTGAGCATTTAACCGCGCCTAATCGTCACTCTTCCTCTCTCGATATTCTTTCTTCTTTTTGCCTGAAAAGCAAACATTGTTTGCTTGTTATTTATTCCTCTCCCGATATTCTTTCTTCTTCTTTTTGCCTGGCAAGCAAACATTGTTTGCTTGTTATTCATTGTCTCACAAACGTGTTTCAATAAAAACGATTTTTATTGTTTGTTAACAACGGGTTTTCTCTATTCTTAAACTTGCTAGACAATCTAGCCACTCATATTACCTGACCGTCAGAAGAAGATCCGGCTGAATTGTGTCAACCCCGACTTCGTGGATCTTTCAAACACAGCGTAGGAACGGAAGGATTTGACAAAGCAAACAGTCGAAAGCTAACGGGGTAGTCACGAACACAACAACCAGTACTATGACTAGTAGTCACACCACATTTGGGCTCCGTGACTAGCATAGGACCACAGTGCATCTACGTGTGGAATTGAATTTCCTTCGACATATTCTATATCAAAGTCAAATGCCATTAATCTTATAACCCATCTTAGTATTCTCGATGTCGCGTCTTTGGATAATTCTTTTCTTGGATTGAATATAAACTCTAATGGTCTATGATCACTTCTCAACAGAAATATTTTTCCATTAAAAACTGTCGGGCTCTAGTGGTTGTCCACACAATGGCCAAGGCTTCTTTTTCTGTATTTGAATAATTAAATTCAGTCTTCATTAGTCTTCTTGATAAATCCATTATCAGATGTCCTTCTTGGATATTGAATGTTCACTTACATCTGTGGTTAACGTAATATCCTTTTTCTAATCAAAAACTTTCACTACTGGTTTCTTTGCCATAATTACTTTTAATCTATCAAAAACTTTTTCTTGTTTCTCTTATCAGATAAATTCAATATTCTTTTTTCTTAAATTTGCAAACGGTTCAGTCAAGTCCGTATAGTCTGGTGCATATCGCCAGTAAAAATTCACCAATCCCAAAAAAGATTCAAGTTCTTTTTTATTTGTAGGTGTAGCTATTTTTAATATTTTTATCAAGGCTTGGTCTGGTGATGTACCTTCTTTTGTAATGGAATAACCTAAAAATGATATTTTAACACTAATATTTACACATTCTTTTTCATTTATTGTCATTCCAGAGTTTCTTAATCTATTCAAGACGATATCAGTTTTTATTTTTAATTCAGTTTCATTAGTAGCTCATATGAATATATCGTCTTGGTAGCAAACCATATTTTTATATCTTCTAGAACCTGTTCGATGACTCTTTGAAATATGGCGTTTGCTGTTTTATTCCATATGGCATCCTTCTTCGTTTCAGTAAGCCTATTAGCGTATTTATCGTCGTTACTTCTTTGAAGTTATCGTCTATTGGTATTTGGTGATATGCTGTTTTCAAATCTATATAAAAAAACGCACATACCTACCAGTGCATGAATTGCAACTTCAACATTAGACATAGGATATTAATCCGAACAAACTTTGTGATTTACGCCTATTTTATTATCTCTACATATACGTATGTCTCCATCTGACTTTCTTAAAACAACAATGGTAGATGCCTACTAGCTATCCCCAAGGGGCAATATGTTCAAGAAGGTCCTGTTCTATTAATTTTCGTTGTTTTGCAACTACTAATGGCAACAAATGTACTGATCATTTTCGTGCCTCATAATAAGAGGGGGTAACATTTTCTTCAAATTTATCTTCCAACCTCAAGGAACCTTCAAAGTACTCTAAAGTTTTTATGACCGACCCATCAAATTCATGCTCATTCGTAAAGTATAATGTCTTTTTCTTCTGTTCAATTTTTTCAACATGAAATTTTAAAACTATTATATCTAATTTAATTATATCTATATATTATATTTATTATATCTAGTTTAATTTTTAAAAGACAATAAAAATAAATACACCGACTGAGTAACTGTAGAGGGGTAATCCCTCCCAGTGAGTGTCCGGGGTGTGATGCTAAGCCATCCATACCTGTAGCTTTGGGGAATGTTGAGTACCCTTTCATTTCCATCGCTCCCAAGTCCACTCTGATCTGGAGTGGTAGTGATTATAAAAGTTCCATTTATGGATCAAATACAACTGTTTATCTTTTAACAGTGTGTAAACAAATGATGAATATTAAATAGAATTATTAGTGTTAAACAGCAATACTTGAAACTATTAACTGTGGGCAAACGAATAAGCTCTTGCTTTTTTTTTTAATGTTATGACAAACTATATATATATATATATATATATTAATGGGTACTAAAAAACTCCCTCAGATCTCCAGAACTGGATCTTCACCATTTGACGCAGTGTAGTATCACATCCAAGGTACCCTTTTGTTTGTAGGGGATCTTACCTCTCTGCAGGTTACAATTATCATCAAGTCACGCTAACAGCATGGAGTTCCCTGACTTTCTCTTACCATCCATCCCTATCATCCATCTATACTGGCTCGTCTTCTAGGGTGCCTCCTATGTCTACACAGAGCTGATGTATGTAAGTCTTTGCTGATTCTTAGCCCAATCGACAGGGCTATACAATATGTGGACATTGTGGTATTATTGATGGAGAGATCATCGAACGAAAAAGGAAGCCGTTGAAAACATAACAATGTTGAGAACTCGAAGCTTTAAGAAAAAGCTTTAAGAAATTGTTTCTTCTTGATAATATTTAATTAAAGTGAGTTATAGCAAAATAACCACTTTTGACTCGCGGTTAGATCTTTTAAAAAACTGGAATTGAGGGGGTCAAGAAAAACAAGCGGTGTAGAATAATTTGTGAATTTGGATCTGTGAAAAAATCTCCAACGCAATTTCCTTTCACAAGAGCGTCAAAATTGGGCCAAGAAATACATGAAAATTGATTTTCACAGTTTAAATTTAAAGTAATTTTCACTGACGAATCTCGAGTGACATTTAATAGACCCAAAAGATTTTGTCCAATTCAGACGTGCTTGTGGCTAAAAGTAGGCCACAAGGAGGCGTTAGTTTGATGATATAGACTGGAATTGTCAACCAAACTATAATTGAACTATTCAACGTCAATGAAGGCATTAAACTAAACAATACAAACTATAGCGATTACATGGATAAGATATTCTTTGTATTGTACAAGTCCCAGTCTAGAAGTTTCAAAGTGATGTGTGTATTTATGTACGACAATACTCCTTCCCATGTATCTAAGTTTTCCTGTGATTTTTTAATCAAAAAGATTACATGAGAAAAGATAATGTGTAGCGTTACGGCACCACTTAAGGGTTTTTGATAATGACCGTGGTAACCTGACCGTCAAAAAGAAGTCAAACACAAAACACTTCCGTTTATTTTATTGATACGAAATTTATTGGTTGTCGGAATCCGTCTAGCTCAAAACGGAGATAGAGAGAAAGAAGTTTGTGCCAGCAAAGGAGATACGCATAGTGTACAGGCGCGTGACAAAAGAGAGAAACAGACGATTTTTTATATTTTTCTGCACACCGGCTGTTTGCATGTGGGATTGTTCCGTGACCGCTGCCTTCGTCACCCCCTTCTACGTCTCCTCTCCGTGTCTTTTCCATCGTTAATATATATATATATATATGTATATATATATTGTGTGTGTGTGTGTGTGTGTGTGTGTGTGTGTGTGTGTGTGTGTGTGTGTGTGTGTGTGTGTGTAAGAAAAACCTTAAAAATTATTCATATTTTTCTAATAATATTTATTTCAGCGGACCCTATATTTTTAAAAAAATGTTAAATCTGCATCTTCAAACAAAAAATAATGAAAAATTTCTTATGAAGTTTTAGAAAAACCCACAAAATTCAGGTCACACATTCTCCCGAACCCAAATTTCATTTGCTGTTTTATTTTTTATTTCTTTATGAAGTAAAGACCAGACGATTTGTTTTTCCTGTCTGGTTGACAAATGACATTCAATTCTTGTATCAAGATGTATCAATTTTTTACTTCTCTTTCCTTTCCACTTATTTTATGTAATGGCAAACAAACTTTGAAATCCAAAGGAAGTAAAAAAATGTATAAAATAAAGGAATGAATTGATTTAGGGAGATAAAATTATCTACTATAAACAACTTACATGGAAATTGATAACCTCTGAAAACAAATATAAAATTATCTTATAAGATATTGTATATAAATACTATTTTATCAAAAACTAAGAAAATTATCATATTGATACTATTCAATATAATTGATCACATTAAAAGTAAAAATAAAAATCATACCAGTTACTGACAAGACATTATCTACAATTGTATACAAATACAACATAAATTTATATATCCTCTAGATTACCATTGTATCAATACACATTATCATAATATTCATATTATCACTAACCCTCAAATCTTCAAATTTATAAATAAAATCATACCAAGTATTATAGATAATACCATATTAAGAATTATCATCACAATTAATATTACTATTACAATTATTACTACTAATTATCAAGCCTATTAACATTATGATTATGATAAATATTAATAACATCAATGCCAACAAAAAAAAAACAACAATAGATATCAACAACTACTACAATATGTTATAACTTAATATGTTATATAGTCATCCCCAGCGACACAACGATAAAGACGCAGGAAGGAAAACGCATGATAACGACGCAGGAAGGAAGACACAAGAAGACTTATTTTCAAATATATTTACCTCTCACTTTATTGCAAGGGTTTGAAAGGGTTGTTTAAGGGTTTGCATGTGAGAGGATGCTGGAGACCGAACATAAACTTCATATTTTGACCCCACTGTTATGACCGTCACGTTATGTCTTTCTTGTTCTCTTAGATGCTCAACCAGAGGTCTTGGGGTCCACTCCATCGGGGCTTTTCCGAGGGCCCCCTCGGTCGGGTGTGGCCTTCCCTACCACATCTGGTCTCTACTGTCTGGAAGTCTGCTGGCAACTCCATCGGGGGTTTCCGAGGTCCCCCTCGGTCGGGTGTGGCCTTCCCTACCACATCTCGTCTCTAACTCTCTGGGAGTCTGCTGGCAACTGCATCGGGGGTTTCCGAGGTCCCCCTCGGTCGGGTGTGGCCTTCCCTACCACATCTCGTCTCTAACCCTCTGGGAGTCAGCTGGCAACTGCTCTGGGACCCAAACTCAACTGAGTTAGATAATAACTCAACGCCCACACGATCGCCTACTGGATCTTTGAAATCGAATGTTTAATCGTCATCAAGCGGAAATAACTGTCATGCAGTTCAGAGGTTACTCTCTTCCGGTGCATGACTGTAATGGCACAATGGGACCTTCATCTTGTCCCATATCATAAGCCTTAATCCGCCCACGCGATCTCTTTCGATTACTGGCCGTTGGAATGTGTCACTTCCTTCCGGTGTATCACCTTGGAATAACATTTTTAGGCCGGGGCGAGGGGTCAAAATATAACAAATATAATAATCAACATTTAGTAATAGATACCAATAGCAAATCATTCTAATTAACATCAATGATTATTACTATTACAACAAAAAATCATCTATAATATGCACTCTGTAATCAAAATAAATACCTTATATCACTTATTGCATAATTTAAATGAATATAAACAGTTGTTTAAAATCAGATTATACTGCTCAACAAGAAACAAAACATGTTTTATGGTTAATTTGGTGATACTGATTCTGAAAATGACTTAGTTTTTCATGGCTAACTACCGTTTTTTTTTAACTGTAATTGCTCATTTTTGGAAAAAAAAGATTAATTTACGATGTTGACTGATTGCAAAATTTAGTTAATAAAGGTTGTAGAAACGCATCAATTTTCAGGTAGGCCAAGAAATTTATGTCAGCCACCTGAAATAACTATCTATACCAGAAAAAAGGGTTTTTGAGTAAAAATATTTTTTCTTAAATACCGATTTTTCCAATTCATTGCCAGATTTTAAATTAATTGGTAAACGATATCAGTAATACACTTTCAAAAATCTGATAATTAATGTGACATTTTTAAAAAAATCGAAACCCTAAAATCTTCTGCTTGATATTCATAAATTTATCTCGTCACTTTTGTCCCTTAACTACGAAAGGAAATTGAGAGCTTTTGTTTACACAGTTGGAAAGAAACTCCGACTAAAAACATTCCGATTTTAATGCACCTATTCCCCCGAACTCTGAGCTTTGTTGACCAAGGATAAGACTGCGCTTAGTTGAGAACCCTTTAGGAAGCTATCCAAATACGACGCTGTGAAAAAAAAAACATGCCGTAAAGATTGCTTGTACGAAACTGCCTGAGAAGATAAAAGATAAGCTAGTACCTGACGGTCTTCGACAGAATTTGTATTTATGTAACAACGTTGAATCTAAAAACTGTTGAATGACATTTTCTTTTATACACACAAAACGCTATAATTGTTGCAAAGCTGTGTTGTTCTTTGTTTCTGGGTGCAGATTTTTCCTTACTTTTCTTAATTAAGTGGCATTCGTCTATTTGCTAAGTGGCGACTCCGATAAGCGCTTGATTCGTTGTCCAGATCTTAAAAACACAACGTTGACGGATAGCGAATTATTCTATGTTATCCCAAGAAATTTCCTTAGAGAAACGTTCAGTGGATTGATGGCGGTGTCTCCCCTGTGTTCGGCAAGGCGACGGCCCCGTCTGGTTATACCTTAATTAATTTTCTTTTTAAGTAATTAATTTTCTTTTTACGGAGATCAATAAGAGGATTTACAATTTTATACGGATTTTTTTTGTAGAATTCAAGCATACAAAGAAACTTCATAAGTTGTTTTTTTTTTTATCTTAGGAATAAGATAATTTATGATAGCTTCTACTTTAGCTGTAATAGGTTAAAAATATCCTTGATCCTCTGTATGGCCTCGACAGTTAACTGTTGCTTGACCAAATGCAGTTTTGCGTAAGTTCACACGGACAAATTTACTTTTTCATGGAGAATGAAATATTTTCTTGTTTTGAAATGTTCTTCTCACGCTGAGCTCTATATGATTATGTCATCAATGTAAAATTCAGACCCTTTAAGATTGTTAAGAGACTGAATCATTGGCCGAAGCATTTATCATCCCAAAGAGCATAACTTTGTTCTGGTATAAAGTGTCATTGATAACAAATGTAGAAATTGCTTTAGTATTATCATGTAAGAGTACTTGCCAATAACATTTTAAAAGATCAAATTTACAAACATATTTTGCATTGCCAATTTTATCAATACAATTATTGATTCTGGGAATCGGAAAAGATTGTTTTGCTTTAACCTAACTTTGGAACTTGGTCAATTCCATTCATTAATGCTTAATTCAATTATATCATTGTCCAGCAAGTACTAAATCTAATTTATTAAATATTGAAGTTTAATTGGATTCAAGCGGTTTGGAGAATTTTGCATCCCCAAAAGAAACACGATGTTGGGTGGGCAGCAGTAGTTTTTTCCTGTAATATCAGGAAAATTTCTTTTGAATTCATTGATTTTGATTTTAAAAAATTTGGACATTTTTCTTTAAGCAAAAGAAGCTTAAAGAAAAATTTTTTTTATCAAAATTGCAGAATCTTTTAAGTGGAAACTATGTTGATTATCTTCATTATTAACAATATATTTATTGTCATGACGTGTTGGATAGCGACAGGAAGATTCCTTTGACATGTCGCATAAGTTACGTGGGTAGCGTAACAGGGTGTCAACCTATTTCCAATGGACGATACTTCTGTGAAATTGTCGCGTACGTTGCGTGGGTGGCATAACAGGATGTCCACCTGTTTCTTAAGGCTGGTATTTCTCAGCAGAAGTTGCGTGTATGGTATGCTAGACAGAATGCGTCTCTGCGTGTAACGCGAGGCAGAACGTTGAACTATGAGGATTGCGTGGGCGTCAGGAAAATTATATTAACTAGGAAAGATTTCGACCCAGGCAGAGGGAAGCAGAAAAGTGGGGAGGTTTCTTAGAAAAAAACGCGCTGTCACCCCTGTGTATGTGCGTTTCAGCCATCTCCAACTCAATCTTACTCTACTCATACGTACATTTCAAGTAATAAAAAACAAGAATCATATTTTTATACACCAGATCATATTTTTATACATCAGCGTTCCCTGTATACAATAGATAACATTCAATATTTTGATAAAATTAATCAACGATGAAATTGGCTTGATATTTAAATTATTTTTTCAATGTAATTTTTTATCATGTTAATATGGTATATTCTTTTATCTTTTAGCTGATCTAGAGTGAGAATCGCATGATACAAATCATTAGTTTTTTTCTTTTCTGAGATAAGGACCGAAATATTTTTCCTTTAGAGAAGGATTAAGGATTGGTAAAAATATCAAAATATTGTCATATGATTTAAAATGTACCTTTTCATATTTGTGCTGCACCTAGTTTTCATTTGGTTTTGAGAATTTAAAAAGTTTTGTATGGAATTTTTATTTTTATTTTTTTTAGATTTGATACATAATCTTAATAATTCAGCTATACTACTTGTAAGTATCCTTAATCTTGAGTAAATTGAAACTTATTCAGGTTATTGTAGCATTATTTTCTGTCAGTATAGTTTTTATCTTTAAAATAATTTGAATAAAACTTGTCACTTGACAGTTGCATTCTTTTCGAAATGTCCTCTTTTCGGACCATGTGTGTATGTAACTACTCTATCTTCCAACACACAAATGGGCACATACGCACACGCGCGCATATATATATATATATATATATATATATGTGTGTGTGTGTGTGTGTGTGTGTGTGTTGAAAAGATAGATTTGTAGTGAATATGATAGTATTATAGAAATATGTGGTAAATTAGATAAATCAAACTCTTAATTCAAATTTTGATGTGTGATATTTCGTTCGGCTTTATTTCATCTCGAACTTCCTCGGACAGGGACTGTTTTCTGAGTTTTTCTATTTAAAAGCATGTAAGGAGAAATGATAAGATGGTGTAGAGGGTAAAGTTGTAACAGGAAAGCTGAGAGGGATTTAAAGTCAAATGTATCCGGTTTCATTAAAGTTTTTTTTGTTTTGAAAGTGGAGATAGATTTTAGGGAGCTGATAAGAAAAAAATGGGGAAGGGTTTGGGTGAAAGGGGTTTTAGCATATTTTGTTTCGTGGAAAGATATTGACTATAATGAGAGGTCACAGAAAATTGTCTATATTGTGGTGTCTCGGTTGCAATTGAGATGAGGAAGGGCTAAGAGGTAAAATGATAAGGAAAAGGAAAAGGAATTGATTCTCAAAAGTATGGTGGCACAGAGTGAAAAATAAATTTTTCAATCTGTTTTCTATTTTGATTTTGTTTTCGTTTTATATGATGTTCGCCAGGTATGGTGAGATTTGGTAAAACATCATATGGTCTACATTTATGGCCTGCATTATACGGCCTTCCCAAAATCATTGGCCAACATTATATGACCTACCCAAAATCTACAAACCAGACACCCACTACGACCCATTATCTCCAGCACCACCCACAAAAGAGCTCGTGCCATAGCTAAAATATTAACCCCCTACTCAGCACAATCAGCCCCTCACACGTCAAAAACTCCAGAGACTGAATAAAATCAAGGGCATAAACATACAAAACAAAACTATAAACAGTTTAGACATAACATCTCTCTACACAAACATACCCATCAAAAATGTCTCAACCTTCTTACTACTCGTTTAAGAAAAATTAAATTCGACTCACCACTACCCATAAACATACTTCTGCAAACACATAACCAACATGACCTACTTAAAATTTAACAAAATCTACAAACAAGAATATGGCCTCCCCATGGTAAATCCACTAAGCGGAGTATTATCCAGCCTATTTATAGAATTTATAGAATCCGGCTCTTTTAAATACAGACTACCTAGCAACACCATATATTTCAAAAATATCGACGATATACTTATTTTTTTAATCCCAAAACATCAAAATTGAAGAGATCGCAAAAAAATAAACAATGTTGAACCCATCATCAACTTCACCTATGAAAAAGAATCTAATAACACTATACCTATCCTTGACATCCTAATGATTAAATCTCAAAACAGTTTAACTTTTAAAATCTACTGCAAACCCACAAAAAAAAACGATTACATGCATTTCTACACCCACCATAACAGCAAAAGCAAAACAGGCTTTTACCTAAGAGCACAATACCTTAATGAAGAATTTGAATACATCAAACATTCCCTCAAAAGCCTAAAATACCTAAAATTTTTCATATTTGATTCTAGAAAAAAGCTCTTAAGATACACTCGTCAAATAAACCAAAGAAAACTAACCCCACTATCCCCATCACCCATAGACCGATCTCTCAACCCACTTACGCACATAACATAGCACTCTACGACAAACTAGCCAAGTTAGGAATACCAATCATACCAACCACATCCCAAACCATTAAAAACCACACAAACATTACAAAACGGACCAACAACGAAACTACCTCTCACGCAGGCATATACTCCATCCCATACAAAGATTGTAAAAAACATTACATCGGTTAAATCCAACGCAATCTAGAAAAAAGAATTTACGAACACAAATGATCAATCACAAATAAATGACGATCGAAACGGCCTTTTCTCCCACATGTTAGGGCTCTAACACACATTCAATTTTTCCCAAGCCCCCCTAATTAAAACCATACACTGCAAAACATCCCGAAGACTACTATAATCTGCGGTAATTTCCAAAACAAACCATATATATCAACGTCCAGGTTTTTACAAAATCTCACCATACCTGGTGAACATCATATTAAACAAAAACAAAAACAAAATCAAAATAGAAAACGGATAGAAAAAAAATATTTTTTCATTTTGTGCCACTATACTTTTGAGAATCTTTCCTTTTCCTTTTCACTCTGCCTCCTTCTCATCCCAATTACCACCTAGACACCACAATGTATACAATTTTCATCTCATTATAGTCAATATCTTTCCATGAAACAAGATATGCTAAAACGCCTTTCACCCAAACCCTTCCCTAATTTTTTTTCTTATCAGCTCCCTAAAATCTATCTCCACTTCCGAAACAAAAAACTTTAATGAAACTTAATAAATTTGACTTTAAATCCCTCCTAGCTTTCCTGTTACAACTATACTCTCTCCATCATCTTATCATTTCTTTTCACATGCTTTTAAATAGAAAAACTCAGAAAATAGTCCCTCTCCGAAGAAGTTCGTGATGAAATAAAGCCGAACGAAATATCACATATCTAAATTTGAATTAAGTGTTTGATTTATCCAATTATCATATATATATATATATATATATATAACCTGAGGCACAGGAAGTTAATTTTACGACATTTTCAGCTGCAGATATGTTTTCGGATGCTTGCCGATTGAAAATTTGAAAAAAAAACATAAATCTCTGACTCCGCATTACAAAAACTGACTTTAATTTTTTCCTTCTTTCTTTATTTCTTTGTTTCTTAATTTATTTGTTTGTTTATTGGTGTGTAGATTTAGATGTGTTTCATTCCTTTAAACATTACTTTATTTAACGGCCGGATGATTTAAATGTGTTTCTTCTTCTGGAGGACATTTATTGAATTTTCCTTCGTGAGTTTTTTAATTTTTTATTTTCGGTTCTTTTTTTTTCACATAATAAACTTGTGACGTACGTAACAGTCTTCTAAATTATTCGTTGATGAAAATAATTTCATGCTTGTTTGTTTGTTTGTTTTCCGATTAACGAATTTGAAGTTTTAACAGAAAGTGGAAACTAATATATACCAGCTGAAGTGACTAGTAAGTGGTCAAGGTTTGCACAGCTCTTTCAGTAGAACCTAGAATACAGTGGCTGTATCCACTCCAAAGAGATGAGATCTCCCATAAAGACAAGTGTCCTAAGTCTGATGGTGAAGCTCTAGTCCTGGGGCTCAAGAACTTATGAAGTAACCTCTTATGGCCATTAATCCACCCTGATCTACTAGTCTCTCATCTATAAATCAAATAGATTCGTTTAAAAGTAATTTTTATTAGATAGGAATAATGCATACCATTTAAATATGAATTGTAACTTGAATCCATATAATTGTGTAAAAACTATTAGTATTTGATAGGAATGCTTAAAATCATATAACTCTATACAGATTATTTATGAAATTTCGGCATTAAATAACCCATAAGAGATTGATATACAAACACAAATAATCCAAACCAAACTAAGATTTCGATTGCAGCAAGTTCCAATGAAAATAAATAATTTTTGTTTTTTGGCATTTGATATTTTTTTCAGTGACACTTTTGTTTTTTAGTAGTCCTAACTAAAACTAAGCAGTATTGCTTTGTAACTATTTAATACCTCTGTCTTGAAGAAATGCCAAGAAGCCTAATTTGTAATATGAGCAATTATTTTAACCAAAGAAAATAATTATTTGAATAAATTTTTACTCTCTTTTTACCACAAACTCACACAGTCACACTCTCTCTCTCTCTCTCTCTCTCTCTCTCTCTCTCTCTCTCTCTCTCTCTCTCTCCAAGAATATTTCGTTCCTAAAGATCTCAATTTTTTTTTCAAAATAAACTCTCAAACTTTCACAAATAAACACTGAAAGCATCCAGGTGTTGCTTTTTAGACAAACCATCCCATTTCCACCCAAATAAAAGATTGGCGATAGTAGTTGAACCAGACAATCTTTTGTTTCCTTCTATTTATTCATCAATTTATTGTTTGCTTGTTTTTGTTTTCAATCTTTTTTTTAACAGATAAAAAATCATCTTCCACGAGACCTTTCCCAAAACTTCACTAACCTGGTTGTATCTTTATCTAATCTTAATATTATAATTGTATGCATTTACCCAACCCCTCTGTCACAAGTAGGATATGACACAAGTTCAGTTTTTAAGTGGAGTATAGCCGGTTGGAATTCAGAATTTCTCCTATACTGATTGTCTTAGACTTCTCATCCAGTTTTTCATGTTTTGCAATAACTCTCAGTTGATTTGCCTTTTTAGATATAAAAACACGTGTAACACGTGACTCGTTCCCACTCATTCTCATATCCCATAAACTAAAAACCATCAGAGTGCAATGCCAAGTAATTCTCCTTTATGGAATCTCTCAGCGCAAAGGGAGGACCACACAGCGATGTCCTTCTCATCTTCAAGTAACACAAGACAAGTTTTACTAGATTACATGATACCAGTAGCAAGGAATGATGCCTAACAAGACCTATACAAATGGTTTTAGTCCAGAGTTTTCTTCCACATTACTTACCAAGGCTAAATAGTCCAGTCTGTCCTATTGTTTACTCCAGATCCACTCTGACCCAGAGTGACTTGATAAGGTACCATTTACAGCTCAAATAGATTATATTTAGAATAATTTTGAACTAGATTAATACTTTGAATTCTAAACAGGGATATTGCAACTATGTACACAAACCCTCCGCCGCAGACAGGATGCAAAACACAGTACAAGTATAGTACACCTGGTCTTAATTTAGAAATTTCCTTCTAGACTGGTTAACATTACAAGGCTAAAGAACCTAGCTGGCCCAAATATCTACCAATGATAGGAGAGGAGACAGACGGTATTTCAAAGGCATTAGCGCGATGTGAAACTAGTTCAGGTTTGTCCAGGATTTTAAACTCGACTTACTGATTCCATTTCTAATTGTAGTTCACCATCTTCCTGGTCTTTCTGTCTACTGCTGCATAACAAAAGGGCTAAAACTATCAAATTTTCTGTTTACTAAGAAACCCTTGGGCATGTTTTAAAATTTCAACAGCTTTCGGAAATAGCAAAATTTCTTACATTTTAGCCCGAGAATCGATTTACAATATAATATGATATAAACTTTGGACGCTTATTTTCGAGTCCGTTTTCTACGATGATGATCGTTACGATGTCAGGGTCTGACCAGCAAGGTCACCTAGCATAGGTTCCAGGAGACTTGGCAAAGGCTAGCATAATTCATATTGCACCTTGTGATCCTATGACCAGAATTATTCAACAGCGCACGAATCTCGTCTCATATACAACCCCTTTCCCGAAACTCCCCTTTTGTCCTGCCTGGTGGGAATCAAGACAAATATCTGGCGTGAATTGAAATACAAGATTCCTCGTCAAGGATTTGAACACGGTTCGTCTGTTCCATTTCCTCAGAACGATAACTGTCACACCCAGCATTTCCTATTGACAATAAAAACAAGTCAATTTATTCTGGCAGCATAAAATTCTGGAGTCCTGAAACTGATGGACTTGTCAAAGTCATTTGGAGCTGCTGTTTTGGTTGTTGATTTTCTCTTGCAGGAAGTTGTTGAGATGCTTTAAAAAGTAATAGTTGGTCAGAGGAAGATCTACTGAGTAATTTGCTGAATAATTTGCAAAATGTGCAGTCAAACATTTTCATAGAGGATGAAAATTAGTTCTTTTTAATTGACCAATGTTGAGCATAAACATAGCAGTTCTTGTTATGCATTTTGTTGATTTTCGGCAATACTTCCCTGCTATGATGATTTTGTTAGGATTCAATTGTACTGGATGATTTTACTTTAAACCTATTTTTGACGTATCTATGCTTTTAGGAAGTGATTTGCCACAATCTAGCAAATATGAAGAATACAGTCTGTTGTCATATACAATCAATTTCTAAAAACGTCACAATTCAATCACGAAATAGGCAATTTGGCTTTTCAAAAGAACCACAGAGAATTTTTTTCTGATTTTCATTGAGCTCATACGGCACTCATGTGTCAAACTTTTTTTTTTCTAATTTGCTGCAAATTTTAAGAGGTTAACGTTTATTGCCTTCCAAAGTCTCTTGAGTTGACTTGTTTGAGTGCAATTTAATAATGACATGATATTGGTTGTCAGGAATTGCAAAGACATTCATGACCTTCTTCCTTTTCAAGGTTACAATTTTTTGGAATCACTGTTGAATTGTATGGTCATTGCCAATCTCCATGTTAAATGTTTGATTGATATTATGAGTAGCCTCCTCTGCTTTGTCACATTTTGAATTCAGCCATTTTTTAATATCACTTTAATGCTGTATCTTCGCTGACAATCTTAAATTCTTGATTGCTTTGTGGCATTTTGAATTCAACTGCAATAATGTTTTTGGTTTGTTTTGTTTTTTGTTTTGTTGTTGTTGTTGTTGTTGTTGTTGTTGTTGTTGTTGTTGTTTTGCTTTCTTTTTGCACAAAGAACGTAATATTTGGGGTTTTTTTTTTATTTCAATTAGGTTGGTGCAAGATAATCACAGTTTTTAATCAGCAACTTTTAAGTATTATGTCTCAGCTCAGAATAAAAATGTCTCAATCAGACTTTTATAAAAACATTGTTGCCAACAATTTTAGTAGCACTTCCATCACGAACAATGTATACGGGTTCAATAGTTCAACTAAAACTGTTCGTTTTGTTTTGTTTTGTTTTGGTTTGGTTTTATGGCATAAAACTACTGTGGGTTATTTAATGCCAAATCATGCTTACATTAAAATATATGATTTGTAAATACATTTTGTTGATAACATTTTTAAA
Source organism: Sepioteuthis lessoniana (assembly GCA_963585895.1). Taxonomy (NCBI): domain Eukaryota; kingdom Metazoa; phylum Mollusca; class Cephalopoda; order Myopsida; family Loliginidae; genus Sepioteuthis; species Sepioteuthis lessoniana. The sequence goes on from OY757927.1 coordinate 41,323,486, forward strand.
CGAGCCTAAGCTAATTATTTTTTTTTTTTTTTTTTTTTTTGCACACAATTAAATGGTTCAAGTACTGCAACATAACAGTCACAATCCAACATCAGTCATCTGTTTGCACACATTTAAATAGATATACATGATATGTAAAAGATTACTTTGTCGGTAATTTCATTTTCAAATGAGCCAGAACAAATTCGCTCGCACACTAGCATTGCCACTGCTACTACACAGCTAAATGTTTTCAATTATAGCCATCCAACCCTCATAATTCAACTCAACATTAATCATTTGTTTGCATACAGTGAAACGGTTACAAGTATCGCTATTTAACACTAATTATTCTATTCAACATCACTTATTCGTTTGCGAACAGATGAATGGTTCCAAGTATTTTCTTTATCACTAACAATTTAATTAAACATCAACCATTTGTTTACATATAGTTAAACGATCAAACAGTTCTGTTACTAACAATTCAATTTAACCTTAGCCCAAAAGAATGGTTCCAAATATTGCTATGTATCACTAAAATTCAATTAAACATCATTTATTTGTTTACAAACAGTTAAATGTCAAACAGTTCTATTTTTAACAATTCAATTCTGCATAAGTTATTTGTTTGCACTTGGCCGCTATTCACGCCCAAAGTGGACATCCGAGTATTAAGCGCACACTATACTTCGCACGGTTGCAAAGGCGGGAGTGCGAGGTGTCAGTCAATCGACCTCTCGCCAGTGCGCTGGGTCAAGGGACACTTGATTGTAAAGAAAAACTAGGAAAGAGTTGGAATGGATATCACACATCTAATGATTAATTGCCTACGGGCTGTCGCGATACGTAATCCGGTGACTGCTACGACAGGATTCTACCAGTTTCGTGCACGAGTTGGAATTTGTGTTTCGAGAACGAGGTCCCCCAAGAAAATTTTAACAGACTATACGATTGCATTCACTGGTCGCTGCTTTCGGAAATTTGCAAAAGTTTTGGGATGTCCGACTCCACTATCAATGCGCGTACTCGGCCTCAGGGAATCGAATAGTGGAGTGAAGATATCGTAGCATAAAACCATTGCGGCAAGAAAACAGTGTTCCGCCCTCGATGCTGTGTACTGGTACGATGTTTCCGGCTCCACTGCACCAGCCGACAATAATTCATAATTATTTGGTACGTATACGTGGTATAGATTCCATACCTCCGTCTTCACAAACCCAATACCCTTGCATGAAATTCACTGCAGGAGATAGGGTTTGGATCAAGACACCGGGTGAAAGATACACCACTAGATTCAAGTTAAGACAAGTGACCGATGTACGTAGCACACTGTCGGTATAGATCGATGGGATTCCAAGATCTGCGACCTTTCGTAGGGTCAAGCACACATTCCAAATACGACAGCGACAGCGACCAGTCGTCACACCGTGGAAAGATAATCTGGCTGAGTCCACCACTGCTAGATAGAAATACTGAAAGCTTTACGGACGACGACGACGACGAGGTTCTCAGCAGTCATTCTAGCCATATTTCGTCCGCAGACAAGCACAGAACTTAACTGTACCACTCCGAAATAAGAGACCGCGCCCACCATGCAGGATTTGCGATCATGAAATCAATGGTGGGAGTGAAATACTAAGCACACGCACCGGGACGCGAGGGGGAATAGTTGGGAATGAGTGTGCGCACGAAGATACTTTAGGATCGTTGAAGTAAACGCGAAGAATCGAGCATTCCAGTGCTGAAGGAAAAACAACTGAATGGTGTCATACAAAAATTGTGTCGTGGTGTTTAATGAAATTTAACAACAATTCTTTTTTAATACAGGTCGTTAACCTGTAAATAGTAGTCAATGCTTCACTAACGTCTATTGACATCACATTCAATCGATGATATATTGCTAGCGAGGTATATGGACTGATGTACTAATTTTAGAGGCTTGCTATATAATGGAGCGATGGCACCATCTGATTAAGACGCATTAACTGGTTTTATGAGGTCACGTAGAAACCAATACTTTTTGATACCTACACAAGATTATGCAGCATTCTGAGACCTGCCGATAGGGCACTTAACTGAAATAACAGTGTCAAAGCACTTAATGTGAAAATTAATGTGAAGTTCTGCTGCAAAGTTAAACAGCTTTTTACAAAGTTCCAGTTGAAATGACTAGTTTCTTGAAAAAACAGTTTGCTCGTGCCGACAAACCAAAGAATCCTATGTGAAATCCCGACACTTGTATCATTCAGTCGATTCATAATCCCAGCCCAAGATTTACGCCATTTTCGACACAGGCGACCAATTTAATGGGATGGGTCTGCTATGTTTTCTGATGTGATTATGTTATTCTACTTCAACATTCGTACTAGAAGTAAATAATTTATGTTCACTCTTCATATAAGAGAAGATCAGTTAGGCCAGTCTATCTGTAAGGAATGGTTATTAATGATGCTACGTTTACGGTCGCTATAGTGACCGTCACTGACGTTCTTCTCCTCGGAGTGACGTCATGCCACTAGATGGTTTCATGCACAAGTCGGTGGTTTCAGGGTGTTACTTGAGTTGAGGGTACGAGATGATGATGATGATGATGATGATAAAAATGATTCTGTCATGACGATTGATTTCGACATGGGATAAATAGTGTATTGTTAATTTGTAATGTGGATTGGAGCTTTACACGAATTTGGAGAGAAAGAAAATGACTAATGTAAAGAAAAATATTTTTAAACAATTAATAAAAAAGCAAAGAACAATACAATAGAGAACAAAAAAGATGTATCTCTGTGGTCCTATACTAGTCACGGAGCCTAATGTGGTGTGACTACTAGTCACAGTACTTGTTGTGGCTATTTTGTTCATGACTACCACATTAGCTTCCGACTGTTTGCTTTGTCAAATACTTCCGTACCCACGCTGTGTTTGAAAAATCCACAGAGGGGGTTGACACAATTCAGCCGGATCTTCTTCTGATGGTCAGGTAATATGAAATTGTCTAGTAACTTAAAGAATTGAGAAAATCCGTTGTTTAAGGGATGCTTCTTTGGCAGTTTTGAGTTTCCCTTTTTCTTATCCTCTCTGATGATTCGTTTAATTATCCCATTTTATAGATCAATATCTAGACTAAAAACAGATTTTGATTGGTTGTCCAATAAGAGACAATTAGGTGTCATATTTCCATTGGTTAGCCAATCCTAGTTCAGGATTATATCTTACATGTATAGAGAAAACCCTTTTTAGATACTTTGACCAATGGGAACAGGTTTAGAGCAATGGGGTTAAAGAAAAATTCTCCGCCTCACCTGGCTGGATAAGCCATGCCCAGCTCGCCTTTATTTAGGGTGGAGCAAAATTAAATCTCCCTCTTGACAATGACCTTCAAGATAAGGACTAGAAAAATATGTTTTACGAAATGACCCGTTTCATCATTATTGATTGATGAAGTTAGTTGACAACCGAAAAATCAAATGAATTTGCTAACCTTTAAAATCATAAACAATTGTCTCGCACTTAACTGACCTTTAAAATCAAAACCGATTGTCTGGCACTTAACTGACCTTTAGGAACGATCAACCGGCTTTTTAGGTCAACATAAGCCTCGAACAAAAAGAAACTTATTTTAAGGATCTTTTTTGTTTTTGATATATATATATATATATATATGTGTGTGTGTGTGTGTGTGTGTGTGTGTGTGTGTGTGTGTGTGTGTGTGTGTGTCATAACTTCTAATTTTTACATATTAATGAAGTACCCAACCTCATGTCGTTTCACATCTCAAATGTAAATTATATACTTTTTAGATATTCTCCATTGGTGTAGACTTAGCCCCCCACCACTGTAGTCACCTGTCCTGTCGTCAGGACCAAGAATACGCCGACTGCATCCCCCTATGGAGTGGTATAATACCTCAAACAAGGCATCCTGCCAAAGATACTAAGCTGCAGTTCCGGGGCTCTGGGGAGTGTGAAATCATGATTTCATTATCATTACTCCCAGGTCCAGTCTGATCCGAATAGTAGAACCTGTTAGAATCTTATTTATGGGTCAATTGATTAGTATTAGATAGAAAAACTTGAAACCGCATAACTGTGTGCAATCAAATTATCATTAAATAGGAATAGCTTTCAATCAACCAACAAACGAATAGAATAAAATTGCTAGCAAAAAGGGATAATGAGAATTTGCAAACTAGATCTATTTGACTGATAGATTGGTTTTGCAAATTGTCGGTGTTAAATTGGAATAGTTGAAATTATGGCCTTGTTGCCGCAAAAAGTCTACAAGAAAGAAAACTCTGATTTCAAACAAGTTGTAGTTTTTTTTTTAAGTAAAGTTAGCGACCATAGTCGAGGGTGACCCGAAGGCTCCCTTTTCGATAGCTACTACACCAAGGTGTAGGGGAGGGCGCTACTCCATTCCCAGGATTGCTCCACTTTACCCTTGAACCGTACCTTATAATGCTGAGTGTTAAGCAAGGTGGTATCAAGTACCATTTTTAAAGTCTTTGGTATGACTCGACCTGGGATTGAACCCAGGTCTCCCGGGCCATTGGCGAACACTAAAACTGACTTTTTATCACATCCTGCCTACAAAGAAGGGGTTGGGTAAATACATATATCAAGAATTTTGTTTTATTTGATTTGGTTTATTTAACGAAATATTAACCTCTTATGTGGAAATTTAATTGATCTATTAATGTTTAATCATAATCGTAACTATATTTTCAACGTTCCTTTGCAATACTTTTCTAATGACACTTTTTTGTCAAACAGGTATTACCACTCCAGGTTAGAGTGGACCTAGGAATAATGGCAATGAATAGGTACTTCACACTCCCCAGATCTCCAGAATTTGAGCCTCTCCAATCGATGTGGTTTACTCTCTTCTGCGAGAAAGTTTTACCCCTCTAAGCACCATCGACAATGGAAAATGAAAAAAGAGAAATGTTTGGGGGGTTTTTTAATTGTAGGAGAAGAACGAAGAACGAAGAGAGAAATGATGCTGACAGAAATAAGAAACATATTTAAGATTTTTTAAAAATGAAAAACAAAAACCAGCGAAGGAAGGAAAGAGGAAACTGCAATAACAAAAAAAAGAAGGAAGACTTGAGGAAAAGAAGGGAAGGAAAGGAGATTGGGAATGAATGAATGAAGGAAGGAAGGAAGGAAGGAAGGAAGGAAGGAAAGAAGGAAGGAAGGAAGGAAGGAAGAAGGGGGTAGTCCGGAAAAATTCACTATAAAATATCAAAAATACGTCACAACAGAATGACGAGTTTGAAAAGAAAATTCAGGAACAAAAAAACCAAGTTAATGAAAAAGAGGAAAACAAATATGAAAAAAAAACATATTTAAGGAAACAAAAAAGTGAAACTCGTTGAGGAATAAAAAAATAAGAATTTCAAAATAAGAAAGAAAAGAAAGAAGCTCTTAAGTTGCACAAGAAAGAAAAGAGTGGAGACACATCTTTGGGAACGATTAACCCTTAGAACTGAGACTGAATAAGCATTTCAACATTCCTCTGCGAAAACCATTCATCAGCAAAATCAGCGATTTCGTCAAGTAACGATTTATCTATCCATTTATCTTTTTTATTCATTTATTTATTTACATATTCTTTTTTTATATTTCTATCTTGTTTATTACTTATTTTTGATTCACATATGCTAGAAAAGCATTGCCAAAAATGTACAAGTTGATTTTTATGCTGATTTGACATTCTGGTTTCTTGTGCGGTAAGAAATGTGAAATACCACAGGTAACTATTTTGCTCTTGGTGCACCAAGTATCTGTTATATATATTTCCACATCATTCATAAGATCTGACAGCTCTTCTTTTTGCCATGTTGAAATATTCCATTGAATATTTTAAAACATATGTTTCAGTATTTGATAAAATACGTAAATACTCTCTCTCTCTCTCTCTCTCTATATATATATATATATATATATAGAGAGAGAGAGAGAGAGAGATAATAAAATCTTCATCATGTTGTATATATGAAATCATAACCCAACAAAAATGGCACATTGCTGCGAATTTTTATTACCGCAATATACTTAAATTGCATTTTCCTGTACAATTTTCGACTAAAATCTATGTGAAGTCTTTAATGAACGTATATCTTTAATCCTTTAAATTTATTTATAAAACGGAGATACCAATGAAATGCAAAGCATAATACTTCGCTCCTTCGTAAATAGAAGCATAAATATCACTATGATCACTTTCGTCAAACTTTTATTTTCTTCAATTTGGCGTGTATTTAGGATCAGATGGGTATCTCTTCAGGCAGCTTATTGCCCTTATTGTCCAAAAGGAATAAGGGTGGGTTTTATTGACGGACTCAAAAAGCGACTCCCTCTCACATACATCATTAAGGGAAATGACGATGGGATGAGGGCATTTTTTGCCTGCCAAGGAGTGATACTTACTGGGGGTGTCCTTGTGTTGAAGCAACTTTATGTCACATTCTGTAACACCGAAAGAGGTTACCACACAAAATCTATCATAAGTTCATCAAGAAGTTGCCGCAGTTTTACAAATGTTAAATTAAGAAGTTATGTGTCTTCCCAACCCCGCTTCAGAGTTGGATTTAAGCTAGAGTCTTATACATTACTATTAAAATGAATACGGTCCATTGTCCTGTGATTTAGTGAATACGAACATCTCACCGTTGAGCGATTATCAACAATCTAATCTTCAATAAACTCTTTCAGATCCAGCCCACTTTGGTAGAATAGAGACGAGCATTCCGAAAATCGAGAAGAGAACAAATCATAATATCCCGATGCGTATTGGTCATACAAGGTTCACTCTCTTTCATACTGAAACAAGAACAACCACAGCGAAAGAGGTTTTACTGCAAGATCGCTTTGTAAAGCTCTATCAGACATTGGTGTGATCGGAGCTACAAAAATCAGAGCAATTAAAGCAATATCTGATACAGCCGAAAGGACAGCAAAATGGCTATGAATAAAACGTAGTAACACATGGGAGAAGGAAAACTAAAATCAGTACTCCCTTTAGAGAAGTTAGAAAAGCGCGAAAGGAGAAGTGGGGGATAACTTCAAAATCTGGGGTGAACTTTAAAAACATTGTAAAGTCTTAATTTGTAAATGTAAACAAATATGTGTAGATTTGTATTTTAAAACTTTTTAGCACTAAAAGGGGTTGTATGTCGTGTTTTTTTTTGTAAATAGTAGCGAAAAGGGAGAAACCCCCTCTTCAAAAAAAAAAAGAAAGAAAAAGAAAAATAGAGAGGAGGAGAAAAAATTATGTTTATTGTTTCCCGTGTTCGAACTAAAAGATAAGTTTTAAACTAATCCCGTTATTTTTTTTTATCAGTATAGTCTCGAGTCAGTTTCTTTCCTTTCATTAGTGATGAAAAATTAGTGTCACCATTTCGCACTTCGAGTCACAGAATCGTGTGTGTGTCTAAATGAAGGCAGTTTCAGAGGGGTATATATATATATATATATATATATATATATATATATATATATATATATGTGTGTGTGTGTGTGTGTGTGTGTGTATGTAAATAATTTATGTTTAGGTAGACACGTTATTGTCTATAATTACTGGGGATGCATCCTTTTCAGGGATTTCTGGATCAGGGTAGTTTTTCCCTTTATAACAAGAGGGCAGATGACATTACCATTTTTGGCACAAATGGTAGTTGACGTAGTATCGTTTTGTTGCCTCTTGTTATTTTTATAGAAAGGAAACAAATAATGAACGCATAGATACTGATGGCTTTCAATCTAGTAGTTTAATGACTGCTTGAGAGGAAGTTTTCCTTATGCCGCGAGTTGAATAGAATGAGCAATCATTTGTAAATGGCTATGCGGGAGTTTAGAGCTTAGCCAGAAGCTTCGGGTCCAAATGGTTTAGGAGGGAGAAATAAGTGACCAGGAAATGGTCTCCTAAGGTATGCAGAGGAAAAATGTTGAAGTGTACTCTCTCAAGATGAATAGTCCCTGTCTGCTATTGGAATTGTCCCGAGTTGGAGAGGTTTAGTGCTGCCTTTTATGGTGCCCAGTAAGATGTGCCCGGGCAGAATGGCATAGGTTGTTCTAATTGGATGAAATGTATCATTTCAAAATTCCAATGGCAAAACAATTCCTGCTCTAAATAATGGTTTGCAATTCTTTCTGCTACACCTTCATCTTCCATTCGGATATGCTTGCACTAGATACTTACTCAGTTACTGACCCATTCTATCATGAATGGACGTCAAATTTTAAAAACAGAATCCATGTGCCCAATCATAGCCTAAAATTTTCGATTTCGTTATTTTTTTTAGCATTGCTCTGTGCGATTCCAGGTGTATGCCTGCCTTCGAGTCCTTGTAATTCTTTTATCATTTCCTTTATCCATTCAGACTTTCTTTCGGTCATTATATTGTACTCCAGAATTGTTTTGCTTCTTTTGGTTGTTGGTTTATCCTCGTGTATTCTTCACTTGTTAGGAGAATTTTCTTTCGTTATTTTGGAAGGTCCTTTTTTGTTTATTGTTTGACCCTATCTCGGTATCTTTTTAACTATCCTTTTTTCGCTGATATATTTTGATATACGTGATGAATTCAATAAGTTCCCAGACTTTTTTTGTACAGGCATTTAAAATCGTCGTGGACTCTTGAAAATTCAGTATGTTATTGCTATACATCTCATGAGATGACTGATCAATTTTTATGATTTCAGGTTCAAATGAACAGCTACACCAGGAATTGGAATACACTCTACTAAAGCTGTGACAGCTGGTGAATTTCAAAAATGCAATCTGGACGTGAGGAAGAACGATATGCAATAAAACTCTGTTTTTAACTTGGAAAAAATGCCACAGAAACGGATGGAATGCTTCAAACTGCTTTTCGACCATCTTGCATAAATCGAGCATCAGTTTTTGAGTGGCATAAGAGATTCAAGGAAGGCAAGGGGTCTGTGAGGGATGATGAGAGTTGTGAGAAGAGTAAGGAAGTCAATACACCGCAGTTGATTGGCCAAACGGTTAGGGTTACTATGTTGAGGTTTTAAGGGTGTCCAGGAAGAGATTTCGTCGGAAGAGGTCAGCACTCTTCAAATTGGGTCAGTGGCATTTCCACCAGGACAATGCACCAGTCCACAACTCCATCCTTGTCACAGACTATTAGACCAAGATGGGCATCAAGACAGTTCCTCATCCTCCCTATAGTCCAGACTTAGCTTCCTGTGACTTTTGGTTATTCCCAGTATTTAGTGTTTCGATACGAGTAGGGGGGATCTTGTTGATATTCTATTAACTTGTTCATATATCTCTAGTATCTCAAGGTTAGAAAACAATCCTTTCTTTAAAATCATTCTACCTAAGTCAACAAGTCTTTGGCTTATATTAAATCTAGCGGGTTTTTTTCCAAATTTCTATCATTATTTTTCTACATCCACTTTGTGTAGGATTGCTCATAAAATAACAATGAAGTACGTGTTTTCTGTCTTCCCAAGTCCATTTTTCCAGTTGGTGTCTCTGAGTTACTTTGGTTATTGCTTGCGTACTTGAAATTAGAACAGCCAACATTCGCAGGATGCCAGGCATTTCCCCCATGTCGTGTAACAAAGGAGCACTAGCCGATCATGATATCAAAACCTGTTGTCTGGATCCCATTTTGAATGAGGTTTGGATTTGTCATTTTTCATGGGTTGTATATTGTGGCAATACCAAACTCAAGGGTCGTCTATTATCTGTGCTACTGTCAGTGATATGACCAGGTACTCTTGTAAAATAGAAGGCACTTAAGCAGGTCACAAAAAACTCTCGGGTCATTTGTTACTTAAATAGCCACATAGTCCTCGGATTTGGTTTATAACTAATACTTTTGTTTAGCTGTTTAAAACTGAACAATTCTATGGCATTAGACAATGCCCGACCTTTGCAAAGAGTTACAAGTGTTGTATACTCACATGCATATACATCTACATATACACATGCATATACATGCAGAATGGATCACAACTACACAATAACAAAGACGCAGGAAGACTTCTTTAGAAAAATATGTACCTCTCACTTTATTGTAAGGGTTCGAAAAGGGTTACTCAGGGTTTTACTGTGAGAGGGAGTTGGAGACCGAACAGAACTGCAATATATTGACCCCCACCCTTATGGCCATCAGCGTTGTGTCTTTCTTGTTCTCCTGATACTCAACCAGAGGCCCGGGGGCTCAGCTTTCTGCTGAGTGCTGGCTTTCTCTACCACATCTTGTCTCCGTCTTCTCTGATCCCCAACTCAATCAGGGGTCCCCATGGCCCCTTCAGCCGGGTGTGGCTTTCCCTACCACATCTCGTCTTAACTCCAACTGTCTGACTTCCTGTCTTGACCGAGTTATATAATAGTTCCACGCCCACTCAATCTTTCGAATGGCACGTTTCATCGTCATCAAGCGGAAATAACTGTCATGCAGTTCAGCGGTCACTCTCTTCCGGTGCATCAGTCTATGAGTGTATCATGGGCTTTTACCTTGTCCCATTTCGTCAGCCAAATCCGCCTACGTGATTTCTTTTGATTACTGGCCATTGGAATGTGCCACTTCCTTCCGGTGCATCACTTTGGAATGGCATGTTTGGCCGGGTCGAAGGTCAAAATACAACACAAGTAAGCTAAATTATTTACATCATCCTTATCTACGACTTTTTGTTCATGGGCTTTTTCTCAAAAGAGTTTTCCATGGGACTTTGGAATGGGAAAAGGACCCTGCTATAACTTTATTTTGTGTTCATTTTGCCGTCTTTCTTTGTTTTTACATTCCCCCCACCCATATTAAAATCTATTTTAAGATTAAAAAGAAAGCATTAAATATTACTTCGATAGTGCGGTAGATATTTTGAAAATACAAACAAGTAACAATTTTCCGCATATCAACGAAGACAAATAAAAATTAAAGGTGATGTTTTCCTTTCATTTTACTTCAATAGCCTCTTTCACCCTCTAAGTGACAGAATATTTCTAAAGTTTTTGTCAAAAAGTTAAAATCACGTGACTTTGGATTACGAAGAGGACCCAGCTACAATTAAAATTTTCTTTTCCTTTCATTATCATAATTATTTTATTCATTTGAGAGTTTTTCACACCAGCGTTAGCTGTTGGTTTTCCACTGGAGTCTGAGTGACAGCAAGTCTCTTCAAGTCTCTCGAACTCTTCTTAGTATTCTGGGTAATCTCCATACTGCTGTAGTTTGAATGGTCTTCTCTCGTCTTCTTATATCCAAGTCCTCCAGTCCCTGTACCAATCCTTTAGTAACTGTACCGAGCGTGCCAATTACAATTGGCATCACCGCCATCTTCATGTTCCACATTTATTAGTTCTCTAGCAAGGTCCTGGTACTTATCTCTCTTTTCACTTTCCTTCAGTTTTACCCAGTGGTCAGCCGAGACGGCAAAGTCCACAATTCGGCAGTTTCTCTTATTTTTGTTGACTATCACTAAGTTTGGTCGTCTAACCAAGATTAGATATCTCAAAACCCCATAGAATTTTATAAATCTTGTTTTCTAGGATGGATTCTGGGTTGTACATATACCATTTGTTCATATGGTCAAATTCAAAGTTCTTACATAATTCCCAGTGGATCACTTTCCCTACCCAGGTCTTATATTCTCTTTGTACTAGTTTACTGCATTCGGTTATTATATGATTGATCGTTTCGTCACTGTCACCACATAATCTACAACGGCTATTTTGTTGCGTCTTGTCTATTTTGGCTTTGTTATGGTCCTTAATGGCGTTTTTTTTTTTGTGCTGCTATCAGAAGAGATTCAGTTTCTCTCTTAAGGTTTCTTTTCTCAGCCATTGTAATGTCTAAAGCCCGGCTCGCGGGTAACAGAGAAAGGAACGGAACACAAAGAGATGTTGACAGCTTGCTACCGGAGGTAGGACTGACTTATTCCCCGGCAATATACTTTATCTACATTATTTACAAGTGCCGCTGTTTTGCTCATGACTCAACAGTTACTTCCTTTTCCGGATAGGATACGAGAGATACATGCTTATAACGTGATTCGGGGTTACTTCCTTTTGACTGGAATATTACACCCTTCTCCTTCTTGATAAAATGTATTGTCCATATATGTGTGTTTATTTTTATTTTTTGGTTGAGTTCTTGAGTTTGGTTGAGGGCACCCTTTTCCATTGTGGATAACGTCTTGGTAGTGGTGGTAGATTGTGTGGTGGTGTTGTGGGTGTTTCAAGAGATTCTTGTTGTGGGTGTGGGTTGTATTCAGAGTCAGACTCAGACTCTGAGTCCTCTTCTTCCTTATGAGAAGTATTCGAACCAACTCGCTTGAATAGAAAGAAGTTTCTGGTGACTTGGTGGTCTCCTCTTTGCACTGTTACTATACTACCCTTCTTTTTTGTGACTGTGTATTGTTTAGTGTTGTATGGTGGAGACAGTTTGTTCTGTCTCTTCTGCTTGATCAGGACTTGGTCACCCAGGCAGAGGGGTATGGGCTTTGTTTTTTTTTGTTTTTTTTTGTTTCTGTCTGCATGCTGTTTCATTATCTCTTTTCCTTTTGAGTCATCCCCTGCTATAAGATCATGTATCGGTCTTGGTGCTGGGTTCTTAGGAGTATCGGGTAGGCCAATGTTCATTTTTCTGTCGGTGCAGGCTTCAAAAGGAGATATTTTGTGATGCTATAAGCGGTGGCCCTGTATTACCTTAGAAAATGATGTAACTTGGTTTTCCAGTTAAATCCTTCCACAGTGATTTTTATCATTAAGGGTTTTCGGACTATTGCCTTCATCTTTATTGTTATTTCCACAACGTTTCGGCCGATATGTCCTCCGGCCTTCTTCAGGTGTTTGTCGAACTCGGGAACCTTCACGGAACTTCGAACTACGTCTTTTATTGAATCCACGGGGGTCGTCTGTTCTGATTCCGTTAGCCATAACCGGGTACAAGTGTTAAGTATTTCTGTATTTTTACTCGCAGTCAGGATTAAACCTACAACCTCCAAATGATAGTCTCCTTAAAAGCTTAGGGAACCAATGCCTGTAACCGTTACAGAAATTTAGACAACCTTCCACAGTACGTACAAAATGTTCGGCTTCTCCATTTGTTTCAGGCCACAAAGGTGTAATTCTTCTGTGCCTAAAACCTGCTTAGGTGGCAAAGTCTTTGAAATCTTTCCCTTGAAAGGAAGGCTTATCGTCGGTTTTGACAATGGTGGGATATCCCTGCCTGGCGAAGATCATATTGAGGCGAGGGATGACTACATTTACTGACAACGAGGGGAGTATTTCAACTTCAGGAAATCGGTTGTAGTCATCGATGACGACTAGCAGATACTCCCCAGATGAGAGAGGACCTCCAAAGTCCATAGAGATTCCAGTCCATAGGGCAGCAGGGAGTGGTGCAGTGCATATGGGTTCACGATGTGTGTGGTTTGGGTTCGAAGCTTGGCATGGGATGCAGATGTGTACTGTCTCTACTACTAGCTTGTCTATTCCTGGGAACCACACCTTTTTACCTTATTAGTTTTGTTTTGACAATGCCCTGGTGTGAGTGATGAGCTATGTCGATCGTTCTTTTTCTCAATTTGGAAGAGATCACAAGACGGTATCCTCGAAGAATGAGACCGTTAATTACGGATAGTTCCTCCTTGAATGGAGAAAAGTTTGACAGCTGTGGGTTGTTCCAGCATCCATTTGCAACTGCAGCCTTCACTTTCTGTAACAAGAAGTTCTCTTCTGTAGCTTTCTTCACCTCTTCAGGGGTGATCGACTTTGATATTGTATTCTGAACCACATAGCTTATGTATGCTTCTGCTGCGTTGTCTTTCTCCGCTTTATAGTGTGGGTGACGACTGAGATAATCTGCGGGGTTTAGATCATTTTTCCAGGCTGGTATATCAAGCTGTATCGACATGGTATGAGGCGCAGACGCCAGTGCTCAATCCTGGCCGTTGCTGGTTTGAGACTATCACAATCCCAAGAAGTGGTCGGTGATCAGTAGTGATTGTGAATTTTTCTCCATACAAATAGAGGTGGAAGTGTTCGGCTGCATACACAACAGCCAACATCTCTCTTTTAGTCTGGGAGTATCGCTGTTCTACATCTGTTGGAGCACGACTAGTATAGTACTGTATTTTCTCATTTTCTGTTAGGACTGCGCCTAATCCGCCAGGGCTCGCGTCGACAAGGATATTTGAATCTTTGTTAGGGTCAAAATTAACCATAACTCCAGCTCCTGTCTGAGCTTCCTGCAGCTTGTTTAATGCTAGTTCTTTCCTTTCCAACCATCTCCATTCTGCGTCCTTCCTTGTGAGTTGTCTAAGTGGTTCACTGATAGCGGCGTAGTGTGGGATGAATCTCGTCACACACTGTGTCATGCCTGAAAACGATCGAACTTCACCAACGCTTGTAGGGGGTGCATTTTACTATTGCAGAGACCTTCTCTGGATCAGGTGACACCCCATTTTCACTGAAAATATGTCCAAAGAAGGTTAGTTTTCGCACAGAGAAAATGCATTTTTCTCTGTTCAACATGGCTCCAACATTCTGTAGACCTTCCAATGTGGACTTCAGGCTGCTATCATGGGAGATTTGGTCACGTCCATAAATTATCATGTCGTCCGAAAGATTTTTCATACCTGGGATGCCTTTGAGAAGGTCAGAAATTGCCTTTTAGAATAGCTCGGAAGCTGCTTTTACTCCAAAAAGTAGGTGCTTGTAGCGTAATAGTCGTGCATGTGTGGCGAATGTTGTGGTATGCCTGCTAGATTCTCTAAGTTCCAGTTGGTAGTATGCATTTGAGAGATTTAATTTGCTGAAAACGTTTGAGCTGTTTAGATCTGCAATTAAGTCGACCATGGTCGGCATTGGATGTTTTATCCTTTGGATGGCTTCATTTGCCTTCCTCATGTCGATGCAAATACGTACACCCTTGTTTTTCTTGGGGACTACCACCACAGTGCTTACTCATGGGGTAGGGCCAGGGATCTCCTCAAAGACGTCCATTTCTCTGAAGCGTTTTAATTCTACCTCAACGTCCTTCCTCACGTTCTACGGTGTCGTTGCGTTACTGAGGGAACAGAGGATTCGATGTGGAGGTTGATAATGACTTCTGAAATTTTCCCCAGTTTGCTATCAAACAGTGAAGGGAATTCTTCCGGAATGGGACCGACATGTGGAATGTGAAGTTAAATGTTATCGTGCCTAGTACTTCGGCGGAGTGGGCGCAAAGCAAATTTTGCAGTTCCAAGTAGAGGGTTTTCATCGTCAACCACGATGCAACATTTTCCCCGGAATTTCATCGTGGTATCAATAAATCCTCGGACAGGTATCGCCTGTTGGGATCTGTAGGCAAATAATCGAGTTGACG
Source organism: Sepioteuthis lessoniana (assembly GCA_963585895.1). Classification (NCBI taxonomy): domain Eukaryota; kingdom Metazoa; phylum Mollusca; class Cephalopoda; order Myopsida; family Loliginidae; genus Sepioteuthis; species Sepioteuthis lessoniana. The sequence goes on from OY757927.1 coordinate 41,338,814, forward strand.
CGCGGTGTATGGCTGTATGATTTGTTAACTTTTAAGTTAGTTAAAGTCCAGCTATTCACTATTTTTCTATTTTTTTTTTTTTTTTTTTTTTTTTTTTGCTATCTTTATATATTAAATATATAGCTTAATAGCGTTCCACCGGCTGTCTACGTATTTTACTGCTATGCTAAGTTAACGCGACTTACATCCATTTTTTACAGCGAAAATTTATAGAGCACGAGAAGGACCAGTTATAAAATAAAACTCGAATTTGGTTCCAAACAGTTAAAGGAAAGACAAAATACATACAATTCTCGGCGTACCAAACAATTTCTTGCAAAAAAAAAGAAAAGAAAAATTAACTTTGACGTTAAAAACTCGACAAGGGTAAAACCAACCATACAACCAATTAATAAAATAAAATAATTAGCAAAATGTGACAAGATATCCTATTTACCAACCCCTCCGCTCGGGCAGGATATGACACAAGGTCAATTTTTAAGCGGAGTTTAACAGGTTTTAATTCAGAGTTTTCCTTCTCCTAGACTAGTTGCCTAACCAAGGCTGAAGAACCTAGTCTGTCCTACTATTTACCCATAGCTGGAGGGAGAATAATTGGATTCATACCTTTCCCAAGGGTATTAGTGCTATGTGAAATGCAATCAGTCTCGTCCAGGATTTGAACTCGTGTCGCCGTGTTCATTTCCTACGACGATAACAATTACACCACGGGCACCTCCACCAATGTGACAAGATATGAAGCGTTTTAAGAGCGGTGACTTTGGAACGGTTTCCAAAGGCTTAGGAATGAGACTAGAGGAATTAGAGATTGGAGGAATAATTGAGACCACACAGATCCAGGGCAATTAAGATCGTCTTGAGTACTTAGAAGAGTCTTAGAGACCTAAGGAGAATAGCTGTCTCTCCATTGAAAGACCACCTGCAGACGCTGGTATGAAAAACTAGCAAGGAGTAAAATGATGATAATAGAAAAGAAATATAGTCGAAGATTATAGACCCAAGAAAATACAATCGAAACCAACGATAAATTTTCAGTCATTTTTAAAAGCTAAAAATAATCGAAATGAATTAGTTGCCCGAATTCTTTTTGGAAAAAGATGATACTCACTCGGTTTGTAATATCGTCTAACTAGTTAATGGTGAGCGAAGAATCTTCAACCTTCCCTCTAGATTCCACTCAAAAAAACTCACGTGGACAGACTGCGAAAGTCATTGAAACCTGACGGTAAATGTAAGTAATAATTAAGAAAACAAAAGAAAGGCACAACTATAAAAAATTCAATTACAAAAGCTAGATGTGTAAATGTTGGTAATAGTAACTACTCAACAGAAGAAAAGAAGGGAAAAATTAGTAGCAGAGATAAAGATGTTAGATTAACCAAAGAAACGTGAATAAAAAAGTCATTGTTCGACTTATACAAAATCTAAAATTTAAAACGTGAGAGTATAAAACTATATATATATATATATATCGGGGCGCAGATAATAATCAAGCTCTGGGTCTAGTATAACCACAATATACTACCCATGAAAAATGTTAAATACAAACTTAAATCAGTGTGGAATGTAGATTATAGGTCTGATTATCATTACCACCACGTGCTTTCTTAATAGCCAACATGGGGAGCCGATTGGCATCCTGCAAATGTTTACTGTCCTAAATTCAAGTACACAAAGACCAACCACAACTGGGAGACATGAAAGGAAAATATGGAATAAAGACTACAAAAATGTAATCCACTGTTATTTTAAAGGCCATCCTACACAAAAAGGTTATAGAAAAAAGTAATCGAAATTTTGTCCGAATCTGCAAAACTTAATCCAACAAACCGAAGACTTCTCGGCCAAGCAAGGATGATTTTAAAGAAAGGCTGGTTTTCTGACCTCGAGATACAAGAAATATTTAGACAGGTAAGTAATTAAAAATATGCTCAAGAAGCTCCCCTTAACAAACTGAAACAGAAGAAGAAATAAACAATGTAAACACAAGAAGATCGAAAAAAAGTTGACATCAAGGAATCAGGACAGGAAAAAGTCACGGTATATTCGAAAAGGTAGATGAATTAATACAAAATATCCTAACAGACAAAATGAGTTCATTTATGCAGGATTAAAACTAACCAGTGTAAAGTTGGCATCGCCTAAAAAACTAGCTCAGAAATACAAAACCTGCATGGAAATGAAGCTAGGAAGAGAAAAAAAACTGAGAGAACAAGTAAATGAACTACTAAGTATACAAAATACAATGGAATGAAAAGACCGATAAAAGACAACAGCTGACAAACCTGACAATACAACTGGAAAAAATAAATAAAAGAATATTGGCGAAAAAAGTGAGATGCAAAGGAAACAAAATAGTTAGGAGCTGGTTATGAAAATAGAATAAATATAACAGAAAAACCAAATGGATAAATAACATAATGAAAAAGAATTCCAAGAAATTGAAGAAGGCCTGGAAGCGAACACCTGGACTCATCAAGACCAACACTCAAGAAAATAACAAATTAGAAAACACCAGGAAATGATTGAATACTTGGATCCAAGTTTCAAAAGTACACGTCCATCCATGACAGACTAAATGCCGAGAAGAAGCAATCATATCCAAGTCGATGACGAAAAGGAAAACATCCTTCATACAGATAGATCCAAAAAAAGAATGCATACCTCACAGCTATTGACCGATAATATGTTTACCTATGATGGGAAAAATCCTAACCTCACAGATAAAAAAATATATATATTACTCGCTTGAAAGCTGTGGACTATTCCCGGAAGAAAAAAGAATGCTGCCGGAGAAAATAGGAATAAATGATCGACTATATCAGCACGTCCTCCATGAAGTCAAAACAAGTCGGAAAAATGTAGTCATGGCATGGATTGACTACAAAAGGGCCCCGAAAACCTCGATGTCAAAAATGCACAAATATCCGACAAAATCATAAACTTCATCACGAAAGCCATGTAAAACTGGAAAGTGGAATTAACAGCGGACAACCTGAGATGAAGTGAAAATCCAAAGAGGCATTTTCCAAGGAGACTCACTCTCGTTATTGCAATTCATTATTATCATATTTTTATGATTCCACTCAGTCATATACTTAGGAAATGTACACGAGACTACAAATTTACAAAATCACTGAGGAAAGATCAACCACATCAAGTATGTGGATTTTATCAAGATATTTACCAAAAATTAAAAAGAAGCCTGATACAAATTCCGTTTTTTTTTTATCAGGGGATAACAATTCATTGGCATCTGGGTATTCTAACGTACATGAAAAGATTTATTGTCACTGAACAATGTATAATGTTAAGGGTCTCTCGAAAGTTGGTTTGAGAAAAAAAGGTTGTCGAAACGAACGAGGTAGTCACTTAATTCCAGTGATAAAAGAAATGAACTAAAACCCATTTATAGTTCGGCCTATGATCGTTAATAATTCAGACCAGTCGTCACCGTGAGTTTCCCAACCGTCTTTCATTGAAAGGAATAAACTCATTGCATCTTGTAATGAAAATATCGAACCTGCTAAAAATAGGGTTTCTTCAACGTTAAACCATCAAAATACGTTCACTGTATAGCACACCAGAAATCTAACAGCCAAAACACACCAACTTTCTCCTCGCTTGCTTCAATTGAAAATAACCTCTAACCTCACCTGTCTATCAGGTGCCTCCTCACTTCTGATCAAGGAGGAAACAATTACCCAACACAAGCTTTATAAACAAAAAGTATACCAGTAGCACAACGTTGGTTAATCACGTGCAGATGATCAAAGCCGATGATACAAGTAGATCCCCAATCGTTAATAAATTTTCTTTAAAGTACTAACATCTAAAGAAGGTGAGAAAAGTTGTAAATTGCGCCACAAAGAAGAATTAGACGAAAAAAATGTTTTCTTTCACGATTCCTTTCTCTGCCATGATTCCTTAAAATATTTACTCCTACCATGCCCACAAAAATTAATATAACAGGGGGAAAATATAAAGGGAAAAAATCCATCTGACGATCATGCTGTGCAAATACAGGAAACTCGGAGTAATGAACAATAATCAATTTTGCAAATATTTTGAACATTTTAGGTTTTAGGGCAAAAATTCTGCCAAAAGCATTCATAAATATATATATACACACGTACATACAAACATATATATATATATATATAAATGACGAAATTATTCGTACACCCATGAATATTGAATATTTTGACGCATTCCTTAGAATTAAATACTTGTATGATGCCAGACTTTATATATTATTAAGTACAAAAAAGGATTATAAAACTCAATTTTGAGGAGAGATTAAATTTACTAAATATGAGAAGAAAAATAAACAAAAAAGGAAAAGATGTACTTATTCGTAAAGTATGAAAAATTGAAAAACTTGAACAATTTTCACAATATTAATAGTCAATTGCATGGCTTCTCATCTTTATAACTTGCTGCAATCGTTTTCTAAAGTTTTTGATGCGATTTAAATAAATATTTTCTGTGATTTTCTTCCATTCTTCAATGGTTAGACATTCTTTTCCTGAAGGCTTTTTAGTGACCGACAATTTATCTGGACTTTCAGTTCTTGCGTTGATTTTCAATAGAATCCAAGTCAGAACTCATTGAAGGTCATGGCAGAACTGTAATCTAGTTTTTTTCTGAAACCACACAGTCTCTGATTTAGAGGTATGTTTGGGACCATTATCTTGCTGGAAAGTAAATCGCTAACCTGGATCAAGATTTTGCGATGATTGTTGTAGATTTTCATCCAGAAATTTTATATAGTCTTAGGATTTCATTATCTCTCTTGTTGCAATTAATTGTCTAGTCCCCAAAACATCATCGAGCCGCCTCTATGTTTTAATGTTGGTGATGATAAATCTTTTCATGTACGTTAGAATACCCAGATGCCAATGAATTGTTCCCCCTCCCCTCGATAAAAAAAACGGAATTGGTATCAAAATGTCATCATTTGAATAAGTTTCGATTATATCATTTGCTACCACACTAATTCCATTATTCACAGCAAAATTTTACCCCCACCCCCAAAAAACGCTACAAAAAACAAATAAAATGTGGAGTTATGAAAATTAAAAAAGGACTCCTCGTTCCTTTTTCTTTTTATAATAACACCACATTTTATATTTGTTTTGGTTGGGGTTTTTTTTGTAAAATTTTGCTGTGAATAATGCAAAAGAAAGAACAAGACAGACGTAGTCAACGTATTATTTGAAAGGAAAGCCTCACCTTACTTGTGCCAAATCTTCTGTACATTATTATGTCGAAAAAGCTCAGTTTTTGTTTCATCACTCCATAGCAAAGCAATTTTCTTGTACAACTTGTATTGTACGGATAATTACGCTGATACGCATCGTATCCCAACTTTTGACAATGTCTTTCAAAACAACTATTGGGTTTATATTAACCTCGTGACATAGTTTTCGTGCAGTTGTGGAGAATTTGGGTTTTCTTCCACGCCCAGGCAAATTCTCTGTCATAACAAACAATTCAAACTTCTTTATAACGAACTGTACCGTAGATTATAGGATAACTAACCGGTTTGAAACAGTGCTGTAACTATTTCCCGACATGTCTCAAGTCGCCGCGAACGTAAAATAACAATGGTGACAATCTATACACCAAGTGATGTTCTTTGCCTGTATTTATCCGACGTCCCACCACACCGAAATGCAGCACAAGGTCATTTTAATATGGGGGCCAAGTACAGCTCAAGACCTATGCGAGGCAGGATCAATAATTCCTGGCCCCATCGGCATTCCAGAGACCAAGTGTTCACCAGCCAACTAAACACCTGGCTCTAATCCGTGTTGTTCTTGGCTGGTATTTATCTGACATCCCATAGTGTCAGAATGTAGCACAAAGCTGGTTTATGGTGGGGGCCTCGCGCGAATCGAGACTCATGCGAGGCAGGGACAAAATTTCTTGGCTCCGTCGGCATTTCCCTTTTGGGATGCTTCAAACATCAAGTAATAAACCTAGTCCAGACTGTCGGCCGCCAAAACAATCGACACGAATGCCAGGATGTTTTTGATTATTATTTAATGTTAAATGGATTACAAATTCACCACAAACCTGCAAAAATAGGGGGAAAGCTGGTTATCACTAACCTAACTTTTAACTTACCTAGTTTTATTCACTGACCCAGTACTTGCTTCCATAAAAACAAGCACCATACCAACATAATTATTCTCAAACACTTTCATAATTCAGTGATCAAAAGAAGTTAGTTGCTCTCTGTATCTTTAACCTAAACCCATATTTGTATAAGAGTGAGGGAGAGGAACAATCTTTAACATTTAGAAATGACAAAAATATATGAATATATACAAAAGGATCCAAGCAAAAAATATTTACAGTTTATCAAAAGAAACGATGATGGGGGGGTACTACTAACAATTAGCCCCCCTCCTCACAGAGTAAAATAGCTGAAAAGCTAGTTCACCAGTCGAAAAACAGTGCGGAGAAGGGTAAAAAAACTCACACTGCACATCCTGAGAACTCGAGTTTCAGTCATCTTATGGGGGAAGGAAGGAGAAAAAACAAAAAACAGGAACAAAAAAAATAAGAAACGGACCAATGAACTCAAGCTGTTTTCACAAAAAAAGCAAAAATAACTAGTCTTAATGACCTGGGAAGGGTTGCCACTGCAGTTCCAAGTATGCAAAGTTCTTTCAACCTGTAATTTCCAAAAAGAGTTTAAGGCCGGCACTTATCCCGTGACACATACCCACAACATTTACTCACCTTTTGCTGAATTCTAGGGAAGAGACTCTCATAATGTCGAGCAAGCATTTTTACATCTGGGTAAAGAAAGAATTCTAAGCGCTTAGACCGTTTCGCTACTTGTCTTCGGAGGTCGTGTTATATTGTTTGTTGCAGTGAGTTTTATATTTATTTGGAGTGCCTTTTTTTTTATAAATTATAGATGTGGTTAGTTCATTCAGTTAAGATGGGTGGTTAGTTATTGAATACATCTAATATGTTTATACTTGTGGTGAATGCTATTCTATTCATAGTATTTTTTTTATTTTCATAGTTATTGAGGATTTGTAAACGGTTTTTATTGTTATTTTTATATATGATTTTTTATTGTTAATTAGGATCTTTCTTATGTCTGGGAATTTGAGTTTGTCTTTGTCTTTATAATGCTTTATCATTATATACTGTTTTATGGCCACGAGAGAGTGTGGTTACTGTATGGCCAATGTAGGTATTAGGTGGTATGTTAATTTCCAAGAAACATGATTATGATTTTATCTATTTGTTTTTTATGTTGGTCAGTAAGGTTTTTGTAAATTTCTAAAATTTTGTTTTATCATTGAGAATATAATCTTTTGTTGTTGTTGTTGTTGTTGTTGTTATTGTAGACTGTTTTATTTAGTATAGTGGCTTTGTCGGCTATACGGATGGTAATATGAGGATTGTTGTAAAGTTGTTAAGCAGTTTCATTTAGTTCTGGAGTTAGTAGTGAATTTTGGTGTTTAGGATTGAATCTCTTTTTGTGTCCTTCACCTTTTAATAAGTCACAAAGGTTTGGGTTTTGTTGTTTTTTGTTGTTGTTTTTTGTAGGTCTTGTATTTGTTTAGAGTATTTCAATTTCGGGTCTTTTTTTTTTTCCAGATTAAGGTCATTTTTTGCGAGGTATCAGTTTGGAGCCCAAATTTAAGAATTGTTTTTGTTTTTCAGTGAGTTGGATGTGTGAGAGGTTGATATATTTGTCACTGGAAACTATCTTTTCACAAGTTTAGCATTCCCACAGACCCCCATAGTAGTTTAGAATATACAGCCTAAGTAAAGAAAGTCCCCATGCCAACCCAAAAAAGCAAAAAAAAAAAACGAAACAAATAGTGAAATGACGACCCTACCCTCCCATAACAAGTAATAGAGCTCCCAAAATTCTATTTAAATCCATAAATGACAAAACAGTTGTTACCAAAGCAAGCAATGAAAGGAATAGAATATCCATGTGCCCACTAGAAGCCAAGAGTCAAAAGTCGGTCAGTATAATATTGTCTTAATTTAAAATGCCAGAAAATTTTACAAAAATTGTATGATCTTTGTATTTTAAATGTAAAGGCAATTTTACCGTAAATCCAAATTTAATATTTGACCCTGGTCAAAGGTGCTAACACGTTTGGTACTTGAAACTATCTTTTCTAAAAGTTTAGAATTCCTACAGACCACCATAGTAGTTTAGAATATACAGCGTAAGTAAAGAAAGCCTTCATGCCAACCACCCACCCACCCCAAAAAAACGAAACAAATAGTGAAATGACGACCCTACCCCTCCCATAGCAAGTTAAAAATTCTATTTAAATACATAAATGACAAAATAGAAGTCGACAAAGCAAGCTATGAAAGAATATGCATATGCCCATAGGAATTCACTGTTGGACCGTGAAAATATACTTTAGTAAAAAAAAGTAGAACTAAAACACATGTTTGGGCCAATTTCAGAAGACAGGAGAAAACAAAGAAAGGTAGGAACTGAAGAAAAAAATTATTTTATCAATATATTAGTCTTGGACTTTAACTATTGGAAAAGAAAGGACCTTTTTTCTTTTTCTTTTTCTATTTTTTTTTTTTTTTTTACGTACCCATGGGAAGCAACATGATGGACGTAAAGGTATGCGAATAAACTCTCTGACGGCCTAACGCAATGCCTAACCTGGTCCTGGACATATGAATCACGCGACTCAACAGTCATGATCGTCAGTTCAATCGGGGAACTACTGCTGCTTATCTATAAGTGTGGCTTCTATAGATGAGAATAAAAACAGCCATCGAAAGATAATCATGACCCACACTCAAACCACATATATAAACTGCATCGCTCTTCGCGTGGGTAAAAAAGGGGCACGTCCTGCTGAGGTTAGAGCCCTGGTTCGAAAAATAAGCTATAGAGCTCAAACAACAAAAACTACTAAAATGCAAACAAACAATACAAATATCAACATTCAACGTTAGAACCTTAAAAAGAATAGGTCAACTACCGGAGCTGACTGCATCGGCCGTAGAACATAAGATAGACATAATATGCATAAAAGAACACAGATACACGCACAACGAGGATATCAAATATCATGATACTGGCAATGGATGGACGCCAGCCACTGTATCTGCACGGAAAAACTCTGTCAATGCCACGGTAGGAGGTGTAGGAATACTAATAGGACCAAGAGCGTTAAAATCACTTAATAGCATAGAGAGAATACAACCTAGGATGATGGTAGCTACTTTTAATGGCAATCCCTGGGTAACAATCATTTCCTGCTACAGCCCTACCAATGTTAGTGAAGAAACTGAACTCATCGCCTTCTACGATGAGTTATCCTCTCTAGTGCGTGGCACTCCGAAACACAACGTTCTAGTCATTGGCGGAGACATGAATGCCCAAATCGGGAAAAACGGAAACAACAAATACAGCCTACACAACACGTCTAACAGGAATGGACAATATCAAACAAATTTCGATAGAAAATAGATTAACATACCTCAATACAAACTTTCAAAAGAGGGAGGGGAAATTATGGACCTACACATACGCAAACAATTATAAAGCACAGATAGACTACGTCTTTATAAACAAGAAATGGAAAAATAGCACAATGAATTGCGAGGCATACTCCTTTTTCGAGGGTGTGTTCTCCGATCACCGAATAGTCACGGCAAAAATAAGACTAAGCCTACGAAAGGATGCCACACGAACAACGACCACCAAAAACTATGACTGGGCCCTTCTTAACAACAGGGATACTAGAGATGTGTTAGAATTGAGAAACAAATTCGAGACACTACAGAAGACAGAAAAACGTACCCCAAATGACGAATATGAGAATTTCGTCAACGCACACCTCGAGGCAGCAGCGAAATTTGTTCCAACAAAACTAGAACTAAATCTAGAGTCCCATGGGAAACATTAGCCGTTAGAGAAAAACGTGCACACGTGAAAACTGCCTCCAAATGCAATAGGAAGAACCCAACGAACACAAATGCCCTGAAACTTTTTAGTTTCAGGGCATTTGTGTTCAGGGCATTTGTGTTCGTTGGGCACAAAATGAATTAGCAAGCATATATCTAAAAGAACAGACAGAATACATACAAAATCAGATAGATAAGATTAGAGATTCGATGGAAGATAGGCAATCTAGGATAGCCTGGCAAACGATAAACGAAGTGAGTAGAAGGAAGAGCACAGCCAAAGCTAAATTGAAAGCTACAAACCAACAAGAAAGAATAAAACTGTGGAAACAGCATTTCGAGAATCTACTAGGAAACCCACCGAAAGTTACAGATAAAGCAATCACCAGAATTATTAGTAAGCAATTAGACATTAAACTGGGACCGTTTACTCTAGAAGAACTCGACTCAGTACTTAGAAAAATTAAAAATAAGAAAGCCGCTGGGCTTGATGAAATTCCCCTAGAAGTATGGAAGACATACATAATTCCCCCAGAAGTATGGAAGACATACATAATTCAACGACATACTGCTCCGACACTGCAATGCAGTCTATAATCAAAATCCGATAGACAGATGGATGAAGGGATGCATCTTCCCTTTCCCTAAAGAGGGTGACCTTGGATTAGCCAAGAACTACCGAGGTATAACACTTACATCCATAGCAGCCAAAATATACAATGCCCTACAATGAAACCGCATAGAACCCAAAATTGACATCATTCTTAGGAAAACCAAAATGGCTTCCACGACCTCACAAATATTGACTATCCGTAGAATCCTAGAGGGTGTACAGGCAAAAAACCTACAGGCGACAATACTATTTGTCGACTATACCAAGGCCTTTGACTCCATTCACAGAGGGAAGATGGAACAAATCCTACTAGCATACGGCATACCAAAAGAGACCGTCGCAACAATAACGATTCTCTATAGAAACACCAAAGTGAAAGTACGTTGTCCGAATGGAGACACAGACTATTGTAGCAGGAGTACTGCCAGGGGACACACTTGCCCCATACCTCTTTATCATCTGTCTAGACTGCGTGCTTAGAACATTGATTGATAAAATCAAAGAAAACGGCTTCGAACTGACAAAGAAAAGAAGCAGAAGGTACCCTACAAAAACAATCACCGACGCCGACTACGCCGATGACATAGCGATTTTGGCAAATACATCCGTCCAAGCCAAAACACTACTGCATACTCTGGAACGAGCCGCCGCAGGCATTGGCCTCCTTGTCAATGCACACAAAACGGAATACATGTGCTTTAATTAAACAGGCGACATTCCACACAAGGCGGTAGCTCTCTGAAACTAGTAGACAAGTTCACCTACCTAGGAAGCAGTGTCTCATCAACCGAAAAAGACATTGACACGTGGCTAACGAAGGCATGAACAGCTATCGATAAGCTCTCGGTCATATGAAAGTCAGACCTGACCGATAAATTGAAACGCAGTTTCTTCCAAGCAGCGGTCGTGTCGATACTGCTATATGGATGCACTACATGGACGTTAACTAAACGGCTGGAGAAAAAGCTAGACGGTAACTACACAAGAATGCTGCGAGCAATATTGAACTAGTCCTGGAGGCAACATCCCACAAAGCACCAACTATACGGCCACCTAACTCCCATCACGAAAACTATCAAAGTTAGACGAACCAGACATGCAGAACACTGCCGGAGAAGCAGGGACGAGCTCATAAGTGATGTACTCCTATGGACTCCCTTATATGGCCAAGCAAAGGCAGGAGGACCAGCTAGAACCTACATACAGCAGCTCTATGAAGATACAGGATGTAACCCTGAGGACCTGCCAGAAGCGATGAACAATAGGGAAGAGTGACGAGAGAGGGTCGTGCTGGCGGCACGACATGATGATAATAATGAAGATGATAATGATAATATATATATATATATATATATATATATATATATATATATATATACAAGAGCAATAAGAATATCCTGTATATCGAAAGAATTTTCAACTCTTCTCTACGATAATTGCATCGAAAGGAATTGAAATAAATGCTAATTTTAAAGATGAGAAAAAGTGCTGATTATTGTCGACAGTAAATGGGTGCATTGCTTCATTGATTTTGATCGGTTTTCTCTTTTATTCCTCTTTCAAACTAGATAAATCAATTGGTTCCCTGGGCACAGTAACAAATAGAAAAAAACAAAGCAAAACAATGAAAACAGCGGTAAAAAAACATCCACAAAGGTTATTCAGCTTATAAAACTTTTTCGAAGGCTAATAAATATACTGACATTGTACTTCGTACTTTTAATCAGAATTGTGTATAGTACAGCGGATGTTCGCTTAAAGGCTTTTAAAAACACAAAACGCAAAGAACATTACTGGAAGAAATAATACAGGGGGATAGAATCGATGAAAGTAACTCCGAAGGATGTGTTTTCGTTGACGAACATTGAATAAAAAATTAATTTCTGGTTGCGTAAGATAGTGAATAAATGAACTGAGTAACGAAGGGATGAATGAATCGATTGATGATTTAGTTGGTTTTACTGTATGACCCAACCGCCAGCTGTTCCGTGTACCGACCTGCGTAATGCATACTTTGCTGCATCATGATGCCGGCCCGTACCAGGCTTTGTTCTTACAAGTTGGTTTTGTCAAATCTAAACAAAACCGAGGCGGCAGTCAGAAAAAGAAAAGAATAAAGACAAGATTCTGAAGGATTCAACTTACTCACGGAGTGGATGCGCGAGACACTCTGAAAGAGTGTCTCGCGCATCCACTCTAATTCTCAGCTCTCTTGATAAATGGATGCACCTACAAGCGGAGAGGCAGCCCTTCTGTTCCTTTGGCTGGTGAGTGACCTTAACAGTACCTAAAACTAAAACTGCTATCTCTTGTCACAGCCAACCAACTATCAAACTGCTTTGTCAGGTCAATACCAACCAAGTGATTGCACACACAGATAATCTCGCTGGCCATCTTCGTTCATGTTTCAACTTCGTTCCCGGGTTTAATTTTTGCAAGAACTCTCTCATGCACACAGACCACCCACTGCCTTCCTGTAGCCATGGCCATATAGCCAACAAAGGAAATAAAAACGAATTTTGAACTTTTAACCTACCCATCTGTATATACCTAAACCTATGGCCAACTTGCAAAATACACACTCACACGCATACACAAATCCTACCATATGATCATGCTTGCAACTAGATATATATTTACAAGGGAAACTAAGAGTCTCTAGTGTCACAACGGCATTTTAACCTTCATTGGGTTATTTTATGCTGAATTCAGTTTAACTAATATGATTTCGAAAGAAAAGTTCATAGACTGACAAAAATATTCTCATGGAATTTGACCGAATGAAGTTTATTTTTCAACATGGTCGTCTTCTATCGGTGTTGCAGTGTTGGATACCATTGATAAAAAATGTCAGCAACAGCAGATATGACCTCAACGTATGAACTTTTCAGTCAATGAATTCTTCAGCCCACCACTCGAAATACGACTCAAAAATATATAAATTCATTTTAAACAGTTAAATTCTTCATATTCATTTGCTATATCAATTGTTTTAATTGTTAGTTTGTTTATAAAGTCCCCAGTTTAACCGATAAACAATTCATATTTATTCATTCTTCACGAAGATTTATCGATCATTATAATTAGTATTTCGCCTAGTCTTTTGTTTTGTTTTAATCTAGCTTGTTTTTAAATCGCAAATCTCTCGACTCGTTATCTCTACGAACAGCGAAGAAACAGCATGTAACAGAAACAACATTAAAAGATTAATCTTCGGCGAGATTCGAACAAACATCATCTTTTTGCCTTAAGGGCTTATCCTTTGTTATTGCTGTTTCTGACACGCTCTTAAAGCTGGTAGTTTGGTCGTTTTCATATCTTTAGCCAGTTGGAAGATGTCACTTTGAAAAAGCAGATATTGTGAATGAAAACGCACTTAAATATAACAGGACATACACCATAAAAACAGATATTATTATGTGTTATTCATAACCAGATTCTACCTCTATGAAACTCTTTAACCAACGATATGTTGCAAGACATCTGTTACCAAAATTAACTTTGCATGAATATATATGAAAGTGTACTTATTTTTGGACAGCTACATATTCATATTTTTGGTTACAGAGGTTCAATGGTTTCGAGTTTGGTAATAAATAACATCTAATAATATCCGTTTTGGAACTAGGCTGGAGCTGCATTCTAATAAGCAGGAATTTTTCAGAATGCCTCTAGGAAAGCGAAATGATCCACTTTATTAAACGAAAACAGTGAACTTTGAGGGTAAGAATATGATGCCTTAGGAATGCATAAAAAGTGATGGTTCAAGAAAGTTGGTTAAAATTGACTGTAACTTAAATAGCACCAAATACGTCCAGTTGCTGAAGGACAATTTTATACCAGACTTAGATTAAGGTGAGATGATTTTAGCATGATGGTGCTCCATGACACAGGTCGCGTGCAAAACAACAGAGTTTAGCTGATGAAAATGTTATTGTATTAAATGATTAGCGAGCTCAGAGCCCTGACTTAAATATCATTGAGCATATACGTACAAAACTAAAGAGAAAAATTCACCAGAAGAGTCCACGCTATCTTGAAGAACTCAGCCATTGAGAATAGCATCTCATATCTCTGTAGATGATGAAGGATTTGTTCGCATTTCTTCGCAATTAAGCATTTAAGAGCATTTAAACAATTATTTTAAGTTAAAAGAAATCACACAAAATACTAACAATATACAGTAACTTCTTATGCAATGGATTTTTATTATTGATATGTTTTGTTGTAAAACACTGTGTCTTAATTGGTTAATGCCAGGTTGCTGAAAACTTTTGCATTTTTGCGGAGGTCTCGCATGTTCCTGTTACAAAATATAATTAGATATGGAAATGACCCCAACAGGGTCAATGTTTTATCTATATAAAACGCAATGCGAAACAACCAAATATAAGATGTCAATTAGTAGAAATTTATAAAAACTTAAAGTGGTCCTAGACTTTAGCGCTGTACAGTATATATATATATATATATATAATGACTTTCCGTGACTTATTATTCATCCTAAGAGGTATGTTTTTGTTTGCAACTTTCTACTGTCAGACTACGGCAGTCAACTAAACGACAATTCTAGTGCTTCTGCATTAAAATGTGTATGCGTGTGTGTCCATGTATGTGTGTATCTGTGTGTGTGTGCGCGCGCACGCGAAGAAGACAGAAAGAAACAGAGACAGAAAGAAACCCATTCAGAAAACCTTATCGACATGTTTTGCTATAAATATATCTTCTTCAGAAATGTATTTTATTTCGCAAAAGCGTTGTCTACACTTGCTGAAGGAAGAAAGAATACTTAGACTTTTTAAAAAATGTATATATACAGTATTAGTTAAAATTTGAACCTTATTTTAATTTTGTCTATTTTTTTGGTTGTTAATGTTTTTAGTGCCCCACATTTGATAAGGACGGGAAACATGTTCCAGAAACCTGACCATAAATTGATGGTAGTCGTTTCATGGATGAATAAACTTTCTAAAGGTGTATAGACACCTTTGTCGTTAAAACTTGTTCCTCTTTCGTTAAAGAGGCATTACTTAAATTGAAATTGTAGTCATATCTCAATTTGATTTTCAGTATTATCTTATTTTCATACCGTCAGATTTTTTCCAAACTTTACCTACATATATATACTTCATCATGAGTGGACTCAGGAATGGTTTAGGACCAAAGCATTATTACTATTAACTCAGAGTGTACTTGTAATATCTTACAATACCACCAGACTTTGCTGGTTTTCCTTCTTATAGTAGGAATGCCAGAATAAAAAGCAACCTCTTCATATAATATCATTGATTTACCGTTTCGTTGAAGGGAAGATATGAATGTATTCCCAGCTTCCCTTTAATGCAACGTTAAATCTATTATGTAAAATTTGAATTAACTGATCGATACAATGAACAATAATTTTCGCAAAATTCACTCTACATGATCCCAATAATGAATCGTTAATTCAATGGTATTAATTTGAATTATATGAAAAGATGATAACGTCAAATTCATTGGAAATTCGGAACAACGTTCTACACAGCGTTTACTTTTTAAACTGATCTCTTATTAGGGCCGGCCTTTGGAGGAGTAGACTTAATAGGAAACATATATATTGCAATGTGTTGTTCCGCGTACTTAACGAGCTGAAAGTAAATTAAGCTCAAAAGCGTGGTTCCCTAAGGTGCTGAAACCAATTTGGAGCCATTCGTCCAACTGACTTAAAGCCGATAAACATAGGAATCCTGTTTACGGATCGGAACTCCTGACTCTGGATCCCTTCAAAAAAAAAATATATATATTTGAAGAAAGTATATACATTTTCTTTGCTCCTGTTATCTCGACAAGCATCTATCGCTGTGTGAATAATTCTCATGATATCAAAGTCCTTATAAAGGTTATTAAAACCGAAACGTTTAACGTTGGTTTTACATCAAAATGAATTCATCCAATTTGGATTGTTCTGCTTTTCTACTTTCTTCATACTGTCAGATTTAGATCCATATTTACTTCCATACTGTCCTTTTGGAAAAACAAATACCAAATACACTCTTATACGACATCTAACATGGATTACTTCAAGAAGATCTGTAAATATAAAAACTTACCTATCTCTGCATATTTCTTTAAAAACAGAAGAACTTTTCTGATCTCTTAAAAATCCAACATTTTCAAACATCATTCCACGTGCCAAACACGTACTTAATACCTTCAAATTAAGAACGCTAAATGAGCGTTTATGAATCTTTCGTTATATACTTTTCTTTGCTCCTATTTTCCCGACAAGCATCCATCGCTGTGTGAACAATTTTCGTAATACCAAAGTCTTGATGAAGGTTATTAAAACCGAAACGTTTAACGTTGGCTTTACATCAAAATGTATTTATCTAATTTGGATTATTCTTTTTTTTACTTCCTTCATACTGTTGGATTTAGATCCATATTTACTTCCATATATATATATATATATATGTGTGTGTGTGTGTGTGTGTGTGTGTGTGTGTGTGTGTGTGTGTGTGTGTGTGTAACGTCAATGTTTGCATTCTACATGCGCTTTACAGTCGTTATAATAATACATTAAGTTAATATCCGATGTTTTGTTTCATATTATACCATTTCTGTTTTTTAACAATTTTTTCCTTCTTCCTTAGTTATTTTGTTTTGGGCTTGGCGAGGGGTATTTTTGGGGTGGGGGGATCTTTTACAAAACAAGCCACCCACTGCGAAAAAATGCCAGGTAAAAAATAAACTTTTATATAATCGGGTATCGAAACAGATTATACGTCGATGGTTATGGCGGAAATTCTTCTTTTTACACTTTCCAACATCCAGTCTTTCATCCTCTTCCTTTCTTCCCCTTCCTCTCTCTCTCTCTCTCTCTCTCTCTCTCACTCACTCTCCCCCTCTACTATTCCTTCTGTTTCTGTCTTTTGTATCGGTTTATTAGTGTTTCCTCTCTGTCCCTTTCTTTTTTACGCACACACACACACACACACACACACAATATACAAATATTCCATTTAAAAAAGAAATAAAATGAACAATTAAACTTAGTTTAATTATTCTTCTATTTTTTATTTTCTTAATTATTTTACTTTTATTTTACTATTAATGTTTTATGGTTAAGTCTTAAATAGCTTTCTATTTTCAAATTTGTGCACCTTCTCTAAGCATATGATCTTCACTCATGATACCTATGTGACTCTATATAAGATAAAGAATTTGTGTTGAGAATTTGAAATGAAAATTTAAGATCATAGGATTAAGATAATATCACTGCTTATTGAGGCCCCTGGGTTATTTCCTTATCTGATCACCTGCTCCCATACATTTCAATTCAAACGTATGCAGTTGAATACAATCTCATCAATCTGAACATCTATTGAGCTGTTCCTTTTATAATATATTTCCTGTTTTCTTACTGTGAACAATGCTCTGTCGGTGGATCTCACAATACGTCGACAGTAACTCCTACAGAGGAGTAAGATTCCACAAAAATAAGTGTCCACGGTATAACACTAAACTGTATCTGGTGATGAACTGTATCTGGTGGTTCTGGAGAACTGGGAAGTGTGATGTACGATTTCACTGCTATTACTCCCTAGTCCACTCTGACCCCAGGTGGTAGTATCTGTTAAGGGTCAAAAAGATTTGTTTAAAAATCATTACTATTAGATTAAAATACTTGATAATATATAACTGTATGCAAATCACTTGTATTCTGACGTAGAACTCACCTGCTGGCCGTAGTATCCCATCTACTCTGGCGGTTTTTTGCCGAAATAAAATCACACGGGCTCCCTTTGTTGAGCTGAAGGAACCACTACGATTCGCCACGTTGTGAATTCTTGATTCTAACAGCAATGTTCTGGTCGCCTCAGAACGGTTCGATTGTAGGAGTTGATTAGACTGGGTTCCACGCCGAAAGGAATCGCTATTAACGAAGAAAATAGTTCTTGACGCAACCACAAGAACACAAAAAGAAACAAGCAACACTTTCGATTCCTGTACAATAAAAACCTTTTTAAGGCTATTTTTATCTCGCCACAAAAGAATTTACACAAATGTGCAGAGTACAAAAAAAGGTTACACGAGATTTACTCATTCGGATGGAAGTGACAGAGAGGGGAAAAGACGGAATGAGTCTGATCTATCCAGATGGAAGACAACTACGGATCTTTGTAACAGACACATTGACTTTGAGATTTGTTTTCTCGGCTTTGTTGACAAAATTATCTGGATTCACAAAGATTCTATTTCCATCTCTTGCTTCTGATCGGGCCAGCAAGATTCAACAAGTCGTTTTTGCAACGTTCGGAGTCTCTGTCTGACCGCTCAAATGTCTGTCTTGACTCTGCCGAAAAATGTCTGTCACTGACCGCCGAAAAATGTCGGTCTCTCTCCTTCTCTGGTTTCCTCTGCCAACTGCTTATATGGAGTAAGGCGGAGTATCGACAACTTTTGCCCTTGCCCATGAATTATAATATGCAAATCGCTTGGACCACCATGCATTTTCATATAATCTTTGAAACTCTGCAGGTGACTGCTTTTCAAGTGTTACTAAAAATGAATTTGAATTCCCCGCTGAGCTTTCCTCAGCCAGCAACCCCTGGAGCCAGGCAAAACCTACTTATCTTGTCTCGGATCTTGGATCTGGATTGCGTCCTTAGACCACGCAAAATCCCATTCACCATTTATTATAGGATTTAATTAACGAACCCATCCACCAACTACCCCGATCCATCACCTCACTTAACTAACAAATTCAACCCCAGAAATGTAATTTCAAAAGAAAAAAAATAGGAAATTCCTTTTTCTTTCCTCAGTATAAAAAAAATTATTTCTGGAATTACCCTTCTATTCATTTAATTAGTAAATTCATTCCAATCCCTTTGAACCGTTAATTAATAAATCCACCTGGGTCTCTCTCTCTCTCTCTCTCTCTCTCTCTCTCTCTCTCTCTCTCTCTCTCTCTCTCTCTCAGGATTAAGACCAGTTACTTGAAGCTATAATTGTCTACTAAGAATTATTTTAGTAGAAATCATATAATGACTTGCATATCATTAGCTTTAGAAAGGAATACTTGAAACCATATAACTATATTCTTACAAATGTTTACTTTAAACCATATATTAATGAATAAATCATTGGTATTTCATAGGAATACTTAAAACCACATAACTGAGTGCAAATTATTTGTATTAGATCAAAATGCTTGAAATCATGTAATTGTGTGCAAACAAATGATTATAGACAAATAAAAATGCAATTTTAAAAAATCCAATGGAATATTTAAAATATAGTAATGATTGCAATCAGACATTTACCGATTAATCAAATTTGGGCATTAAATACCCCATAAGGTGTTGATATGACATTAAACAAATAAACTTAACTAAACATTAAAGCGAACAAAACATTTTACATACATTGATACTTTGTTATAAAATATTTATGCAATTTGGAGAAAATGACTTAAATGTCTTCCTTTCTTTAAAACTAAACACTTAATTTAGTTTTATATATAAAAATGGTGAAAAATCCTTGGCAAAGAGGTGTGTTGTTCGTTCGTGATTTGAAATACCATGTTCCATTAAGTGATCTGAAACGTGTTATGAAGAGGATGTCATCTATATCGCGTTGTTTTGTACAAGCAGCTGTGTGCAGTGAGATGCCTAAGAAATAGCCCTGATATCGCCAGAGGCACAGTAAGAGAAAAACAAAATATTTCTACCCGGGGAGTTAAGATTCTTCATTTTCATAAAGGTAATATGAGAATACAATAACTTACTGAAATGTAAGGAGACAAGAAAAAATTGTAATCAACTTTATCTGTATTATGATTTCTTGATAAAGTGAAGAAAATTTTGTTCCGAAGTCAGGAACCAGTGCTGTAAATCTTCAGCTGACACGGCTAAATATTTCCCAAATGTTGACGAATGAATGGTGAACAAGCTTTTTTACCAAGAAAAGTAAAGGGTACCATACTCCTCTGATCCGAGTGACTCTTTCCTGTTCCTAAAATCAAAACCCTGGTTTGTGGTAACTATTTGGGAATTCTTAACAATATCAGTTGAAAACTTTCAGCATTGTTTCCTAAAGTGGGAGAAACTTCTTACAGTGGGGGGCTAAATTGTCCGTTTCGTGATTAGTTTGATTGAATATCGCAATTTTATTTTAAAAAATATGATAAACCATACAATGGGTAAACGTTTATGGGGCAGAATTTCACCGGGAATCTATTTACGACCCGACCTCAAAATACGTTGGAAAGAATTTAATCTTTATTAGACTTTTGACAACACGTAAAAATGTGAAAAAAATCAAAAACTACGTCTAAAACCAGATTTTGGAGGAGTATTAATTGCTCACCGCAGTATCAAATTAAATAAATACGATTAGTTTGATTTGAATTTTAGCTAATAGAAATGGGATTACATATATTATGTACCTGATATTTATACTGGAAATTAACTTTGGCAATAAAATATTAGTATTTTAAAGAAGATTTTGATTATGGATGTTTTCCAAGACAGAGCTGAATGAAAACACTTTAATGTGATAGTATGGAGGTCCTTCTTTTAGAATATATATATATATATATATATATATATATATATATATATATATATATATAGGGGGTTCTATCTTAGCGTTTTCATGATATATTCAGATATACAAAAAATATTTCAATGTTTTTAATCTCGTAATAGGAATTTTGAGGGGTATTATAATAATATTTGTCGACTTTACCAAGGCTTTCGACTCCATTCACAGAGGAAAGATGGAACAAATCCTACTAGCGTACGGCATACCTAAAGAAACCGTAGCGGCAATAACGATTCTCTATAGAAACACTAAAGTAAAAGTACGATCACCGGATGGAGACACAGAATACTTTGACATTGTAGCAGGAGTACTACAAGGGGACACGCTGGCCCCGTACCTCTTTATCATTTGTCTAGACTACGTACTTAGAACATCGATTGACAAAATCAAAGAGAATGGCTTCGAACTGACGAAGAAAAGAAGCAGAAGATATCCCGCAACAACAATTACCGATGCCGACTACGCCGATGACATAGCGATACTGGCAAATACACCTGACCAAGCCGAAACACTTCTGCATAGCTTGGAACGAAATATATGTGCTATAACCAAACGGGGGACATCTCCACTCTAGAAGGAACCCCACTTAAACTAGTAGACAAATTCACGTACCTAGGAAGCAGCGTCGAATCAACCGAAAAAGACATCGAAACGAGGTTAACGAAAGCATGGACAGCTATCAATAGGCTATCGATTATATGGAAATCAGACCTAACCGATAAAATGAAACGCAGTTTCTTCCAGGCAGCAGTCACATCGATACTGCTATATGGATGCACTACATGGACGCTAACAAAACGACTGGAGAAGAAGCTAGATGGCAATTACACAAGAATGCTGCGTGCAATCCTGAACAAGTCCTGGCAGCAACACCCCACAAGACACCAACTGTACGGCCACCTGCCCCCTATCACGAAAACTATTCAAGTTAGACGAACCAGACATGCAGGACACTGCTGGAGAAGCAGAGATGAACTCATAAGAGATGTACTCTTATGGATCCCCACACATGGCCGCGCAAAACCAGGACGACCAGCTCGAACGTACATTCAGCAGCTATATGAGGATACGGGATGTTGTCCTGAAGACCTACCTAGGGCGATGAACGATAGGGAGGAGTGGCGAGAGAGGGTCAGGGATATCCGTGCTACCAGCGCGATATGATGATGATGATAATAAGAGCAATTTTACTGAATTAGTCATAAAACTATATAACTAAATCTTTCAGTTTAGAACATTTCTGGAAACTATTGGAGTATTTTGCCTTCAATTAGGATATATCTGAGCTAGAGAGCCGTCTTAAAGGTTACGCAACAATTTTGATGATAAATTTACTCGCACCAATTTTACCATTAATTTTTTTCCATCTGCCTTAGTTGCTAGGCAACACGGTTTATCAATCTTTGAACGAGTGATATCAAGCCAGTCTTCTTTCAGAGAAAGTGTCACGCAAAACAACACTTCATCTGAAAGTTCACTATCATTTTAAACATTATCACAAACATTTTATTTATCAAGGAAATCAGTTAACGAAACTTTAGGTTGTACAAAGTAATCTACCAATTTTATGTATGAGATACGAGTTCATATTTCGGCCTAAATTGTTTCTTTCTTTGTATCCCAATTATCCGTAGTGTTATGAGGTCTCAACAGTTCTTTAAAAGATAAGAACCATTGGACTACCTGCGCAGGTAATTTATTTGTGGTTGTGAAGCCAAACTTTTAGAATGACCTGATAAATGAAGAATGGTGCACCAATGTACTACAGATTCTTCCGAACAAAATTTTAAATTCATAGTTTTAACTTCTTGACCGTTACTCTGCCAAGACTTCAGAGATTAGACCGCCCAACTATTTCTTTATAACTACAGGAAAAGAGAAGGATTTATGCCTTTCCAGAGGATATTAGTGCTAAAGTGAAACGCAAAATCTTCGGCTGTTATCTCTCACTCTCTCTCTCTCTCTCTCTCTCTCTCTCTCTCTCTCTCTTATCAAAATTTCTTATATGAAGCTTGATAAGTTTTATCATTTAGAGCATTGTCTGAATGCTCTAAATGATAAAACTTATCAAGCTTCATATCAGAAATATGGTCTTCATTGTTATATTTACAAGGTTTCGGCCGATCCGTCCTTCTTCAGGTCTTTCATATCAAACTCGAGAGCCTACACGGAACATCGAACCAAACCCTTTATTTAATCCACAAGGAGTAAATTGTTCTAATTCTTTTAACCATAAACGAGCACAAGTGTTAAGCTGTAGTAGGTATTCTTTGTTACCAACCTGTTGTTAGGACTAAACCTGCAGCCTCCAGATGATTTCACGTAGAACTAGTTTAAGCACACACCTATATCCGCTGGACGATTCCGAGTGAATTTTTGGGACTTAACCACTTTATCAACCTGCGAGATACTACTTATTATTATTATGTAAGATTTTTACGCTATCCCATGTTGCAATTTTTTTATATAAAAAAGAACAAAGATCTCATATCATAAATGCAACACTACAGTAAGCTACCTCACATATATGACCTTCCTTCATAAAGATGGTGTCCCTTTAAGACCCATTGTCCAAAAAAAATCTTTAGCATGTCACCCATCGAGTCGCTTCCTTGTGGAGATAGTCACCCACTAATGTGTAGATCATCATATATCAAGAACTCTGATCACTTCGTGGAAAAGATCAGTAATGCTCCGATTCATTCCAATCAGATCGTGAGTCTAGATGTAGTAAAATCCTTTTGTCCGAGTTCGACATGAAACACTTGAAGAAGGCCGAAAGACGCATCGGCTAAAACATTGTGAACATAAAGATGAATAATCTAAATGATAAAACAAATGTATTAATTTCTGGATCATTTTAAACTTAACTCAAACAATTCTTTTGACTCATAAATGAGAGCCTAACAAATAACACTACTGTATCCAATTTCTAACAGAATAATAACTAAGCTAATGACAGTCACATGTTTTCACATAAAATGAAAAAAAAAAAACAAGTATCCTGAAAAAAATTTTAAAATTCTCCTTTTTGCAATATTTCTTCAATTTGATTTCTTCTCATAGAAAAAAATCTTTTATCAGAACCCTTGAATATAAAGTCAGATCCTACCTCTCAAAATCTTAAAACGCAAATAGAGAAAATCCACAGTCTAATAGATTATGAATGCGTATCAGTGTAATATAAGCGATTGCTATATTCAAGTAAATACTTAAAATAAAAAGCCAGCAACCAGAAAAGGGACTAGTTGACATATTCAAAAGTCTGACTGTAAGACTAAATGCGATAAAATTCGCAATAACAACTACATAGAACAGCCAAGCTGTGTTTTTACGATTATCAAAACTCCATCATCAGTTGCAAGAGCGAATTATGCGTACTGCCTACACAGACGACAGTTGATATTCCCAGTTCTGAGAATCATCATGAATCAAAGTCAGTTTTAAAAATCAGAGACTTTGTGGCTGGACGCAAAAGAGCAAGAGAAGCTGTAACAATGACAGAGACAGATAGAACCTCGAAGATATGAGTTCACACCACCATAAAGATCAGCTTGAAAGAAAAAGGTCCACAAACAACTTTATAATATCACTAGTCTTTGTTGGTTTCCCATCATATTATGGGAATTCCAGATTAAATATTAACTCCATCGTGTGATCCTTTCTTGTATTCACAACTTTCCTGTCAATGAAGCCCAGCAATGAAGCTATATTAGATTTGAATAAATTGATGAGATGACTGATTGAATTTGAACTGAAAAGTTGAGACAGCATTTTACGTAGTTCAAATAGCTATTTTTTTAACTTATTGCTCGCACAGAAAAAAACCCTGTAAGATGTGATAAAATCCTGACACTGACTACCTACAGCTGATTTACAACCTCACTTTGAGATTTATGCCATTTAAAGATGACATTCAAGGACAGTGAATAAATCTGCATGATGAGCGTTAACCTTTGAAATTAGATGAATGATTTGGTTGACTTAAGGTCTTTGCTGCAAAGATAGTTTTTAATATTAAGATGATAGGCCAGGAGTTGAGGTTTACTTTCAAAATGCCTGAACTAGTGGTGGACAAGCGATTGCTGAAAAATTCTGGTCCAAACCAAGAGCCATGAAACTTTCTTGCTATTCCACCCATGAATCAACCCACTTGGCACATTGTTTCTAAATCTTTTTAACCTTTAAAGGTCAATAAAAAGATTGCATTTGCTTCTTGGTTGGGCCAAGAACTTTCCAGTCTTCTAACAATACAATAAATTCGCTGAATTATGCCGGCTAGCTGTGCTTACAATTATTAGCTTATTGGCGGTAATAAAAGACTATATCGGCTATTGCTACATGAAAATTGATTTCTAATCAACTGAAGAACAATTGAAAGAATGTATATTCTGTACTTTATTTTCCACCCTCGTGACAACTGAAATTAACTATGAATCTTCTAAAAACAAGCAATGAGAAGACTATTCTTTGATGCATCTTCTAACCATAAAACCCCAGTTTTCAGTTAAAGCCTTGTTGCCACGGTGGCAAGCCGAGTGTCACGTGACTCTACCTAACCAAGTGTTGTCACGGCATCCTACTTTTATTTCTGATCTAGAGCCAGGTGTATCACGGGTCAGTAAAACAAAAGATTGCTTAGAAAAACGTTCTCGGTAGGGATGGAGAATAGAGGAGGCTTGTTGGAACAAAAGGTAGGCAATATTATCAGTCGCTATAACGATGGTATGGATATAAGGAGTTGAGGATACCTGAGTGCGAGAAAGAGCACTGCTTTTGTTTAGAAAACTTATCAATGGTGATTTTATTTTATTCATATTTATGATGGTATAATAGCCATAAGTCATTGAAATATACAGATATATAAACAAGAAGCTGACAAATATTTAGATAGATAGATAGATAGATAGATAGATTAGAACTAACATGGATAGACAAGATAAATTTCTTCAAAATTAATTTCTTTATGTTATTCGTTTATTTTTTTTATTTTTTTTGAAAACAAGATCTTGGATCTTGGTAAAAACCTTTATCGAAATAGAGCGTCTTCTACTCACTGTATAAATTCCGAAAACGAAATTATTATCAATCAATGCAATAATAAGAAAATGCAAACAATTATATTTAAGAAACGCTTATGTGATTATCAAGAAAATAAAATACAGACAATTATCTAAGATAAAATATAAGAAATTGGAATATTAATAATCGACATTATTTCACAGTCATCTTGTTTTCATGAATTAATATGTGTTCGTGGACCAAAATAATATGATAACGTTATCTCTCTCAGTTCAAAATAATATGATAACGTTAGCTCTCTCAGTTCTTTTTTACCTGATCTGTCATCCCTCTAGCAATACAAAATTTATGTACTATATACTTGCTTCCGAAGAATAAAAGACAAGGAAAACAATTGTAGTGGTGTGTCTAAGATTTGAAAGATTTCCAAGCTGGAATGGACAAAAATTAACCAGAACTTCTTTTTTACTTTAAATTAAGAAAATGTAAATAGAAAACATATCTTTCGGGGTTTCATTATTATGGATTTTACTAAACGCCTATATCATTTGTACGACGTGAGTTATCAAAGTCTAAAACTGCTGCATAATGGTATGAACACATACACACACACACACCATATATATATATATATATATATATATATATATATATATATATATATATATATATATTAAATATCTTATGACAACTTATCCGTGACAGTGTTTAATAATTCCTAAGGGACGTGCAGCTTAACTCGAACTTGCAGACTTTGAATAGTCCTACCTATTTAGTTAGCATCACACTGACATTGAAATTTATAAACCATCTGACTTTGTTGCAGTAGAGGTAGGAATTTGTTTTGGGAAGACTGAAATTCATTAGTTTCATCATCATCACGAGTAACACATATCCCTTTGAATTTATCTCTCTCACCTTCCGTCCCTATCGATCATGGCACTTGGTAATTTCTCTAGACAGCACTCATTTTTCCCACAGAGCGGATGAATGTAAGTTTTTGCTGATCGATTAACACTGGTGTGTCCAAAGAGAACATTGCTTGTAAGTTCGTCCATTATCCAGCAGTACCCAGCATGTCTTATTCGTCTTTCTTAGATGGTTTGCGAGATATAAATCACCGAACAACTGATTTTTGTCGGATAATACATCCAGTACAACCAATACTCCTATGTTCCCTCTTCCTATCTTTTCCACTGTCTTGGGCGCACAGCTCCAATATGTCCTTCGTTTCTTGCGTTGCGTTCTCCACTGGAATTGGTTTAAGGAATAAACTGGACTAATAAAATCAATGCCCAGTTGTTGTATTTTCGGTTGAAGTAATGAAGGACAACACTTCTTTATAAGAATATATACGACTTTTTAATTTTTTCGTTGGGGGTTGAAGCTTCTGTGGTGTGTGAGAGACGGATGGAGACAAGAATAGACTAAGACAGGTTGCTACATTGACCGATAACTTCTCTTGGCCATAGCACGCTGTGTTATCTTCAAGACTCCACTTAGCACTTCTTCCGCATCTCGGCCAGGGTTGCCCTACCCGGAAGCCTGGTATGAGCCATAGGCCCCAGTGGGGCACTCTCAGTGACTGCAAGGTGGCTCTCACACGGCCCTCACTGACTTTAACTGACTCAACTGCCGCAGGCATCTGCATATATTATTTCATAACGCCCACTTACTTCCGATTAGATCACGTGATCTTCTTCTGTTTATTTACACTGGTGAAATAGAGGGGCGCCTCGGATAGCGTAATGGTTAGCAAGCTAGACTTGCAAACCTACACGAGTGAGTTCAAGTCTCATTGGGTGCCCCATTCATATGGCCTTGTGCCATATCTTGGCAAAAAGCTTTGTAAATTACCACTGGTGAAATAGAGAATTCTAAACCCTTCTCTTGCCAACTTCTCTTTAATTCTTGTAAATCACAAATCAGGCTGGTATTTATACTAAATTTCCACCCACACCATCTTACTTGAAACTATGTTCTCACATAATACTCGCCACCGCCCCTCCGCCATTTCCTAAATTTTAATCAACAAAATTCAAGTTTAGATATTTCCTATTTCAACCCTGTCCAGTTCTCACGTCAACTGGACAGGAACAGTGAAAACTCATCCCCAGTTACCACCGCGGCACAAACAACCGAATTTTTTCACTACGAATTCTCTATATACACTTATAGGCAAAATGTGTCAACTCACGCAAAACTTTTTCATTATTTTTAATAAAATAAAAAATATTTTGATATTTTGGAAAACTACGAACTCGCTATAATTTCTATACTTCTAAAACAAATGCCTGTTTTGGAGCTCTGTGTGTGAAGTACCTCGCCATTGCCGTTGTTCCCAGGTACATTCCGAGTCGGAGTTATAACGCCTGAAGGGTCTCATTCCTGGCATAGTTACGATGAAAGCATGATATGCATCATGGTTGATGTGAATCAAAGCTAATGAATCCAAAGGTGGATCAACGACGTGCTTCCTAAGATGCTGGGTGGAGGAGCCTCATAATTCAACGACCAGAATCAAACATCTATGAGGATGGCGTTTATTGATGAGAAAATAACCATCTAAAAATATCTATGGCTCAAAACATATATATATATTTTATAACAACTCAATTTTTTACAGTCTTAAAGAAATTCAAATTTTGCCAGTTTTAAATCAATTCAAATTTTAACATTTTTATAGCAATTTAAATTTTGCCATATTTATTGCAACTAAAATTTTACCAGGTTTATAATAACTTAAAGAAGTATATCAACTTAGAACGGCTGGTAAATATGTACCGTGACATGGATCGAAAAACCTTGCAGAAAAAATTTACCACTATAAAAGATGCAAAGCTGCACAAGATTCTCTTTAATTGCACCGTTTTGTTTGCGATGCTATACACAAGCGAAACGTGGGCTATTACAAAGAAGGAAAACAGCAACTGATTAGGATACGGAGAGCTATGCTGGAAATATTATGTGAGTAAATCCAAAGCGAAGTAATTTAGGAGTGGATCGGAATGAAGGACATGATCATGGAATATCGATAGCTCCGTTGAGCCGGATACGTTCCAATGTTAACTGTTAACTGGTATCGAGTGGAATCCAAGAGAGCAGAAATGATCACTCGGAAGACCTCCACGATGATGGGAAAGTTAAATTGTCTAGCAATTTAGGCAAACATGAAGAAGGAGATCAACAACAAAATGGATACGTATTGTGGTCAGCGATTTGGAAAGTACCAAGTAATCTGACCAATGAAAATAACAACTCAATTTTTACCAACTTTATAGAAATTTTGATTTTACCAAATTTATTGCAACCCAAAGACTACGCCTACTTAGAATGCATGACGAATATGTGCCGAGACATGGACACAGAAAAGAAGAGAAATAACGACTCAAATTTTACCAGATTTACAGCAACTCGTATTTTACAATATTTATAAGAACTCAAATTTTAACAGTTTTGTTACAGATCTAATTTTATGGTTAAGGTAAGTGATAAAGTCTGCAATAACTTCCAATATTGCTCAGTAAGTCATGTGTGAACTAAAAATGAAATTTATATGAACGCATTTAGAGCACAGAAAACTTATTCTAAAATTAGGGCCATTATTCTTGTCAACATTCATTAAATGTGCATTTACATTGATTAACATGAAATATTGTTTAACTGAACGTGTAGATGCAGTCATTAATTCGAAGTGAATACAAACAAGCCGGACCAAAATTGATTGATTGATTTTAAGGGTATGTCAACCTCTCTAGGGTTATTTTACGACCAGAAGTTAGGGAATCGCCATCATTATACTTTTCTTTTTGCAAACAGGTATTTGATATCAATTATTCCCATCTAATACAAATAATTTTCATACATTTGCATGGTTTCAAGTATTTCTATATTATACTAATAGTCATATTAGTAAAAGTAAAGTTGGCAACCTTAATCGAGGGTGACCTGAAGGCTCCCTTTTTCAATAGCTACTACAACGAGGGCACTACACCTTTCCCTGGATTGCACGACTTTACCCTTGATCCTTATCTTATAATGCTGAGTGTTAAGCAAGGAGGCATCAAGTAACATTTTTTGAGTTTTTGGTATGACTCAACCTGGGATTGAACCCCGATCTCCCGGACTATTGGCGAACACTTTACTCGTCAGGCCAATACAAGTAATTATTCCTGTTATGATAATAATTTGCTTGCAAACAGTCATATGGTTTCAACTAACTAATAATGATAAACAAAAGAAAGAAAGAAAGAAAGAAAGAAAGAAAGAAAGAAAGGAAAATGTGTGAGTAATAACAAAGTGTGAGAAAAATGATAAGAGACGGTGCGTTAACTTGAAAACGGAGAAACTTTTATATTTAGCTATGTGTTTTTCTTTTTTATTTGAACTATGTTACTCGTTCATTATCTATCTATCAATCAATCTGTCTATCCATCTGATTGAACTGAAGGAAAGTAAAAGATGAAAAAAAAAATGAAAAGAAAGAAAGAGAATGTCGAATAAAAAGAACAAAGTTTAAATTCAATGAATATTACAAAAACAAGAATGAATAAAAAAAAAAAAAAAAAAAAAAAAAAAAAAAGAAAAGAGCAGTGATTAAGAAAGAGATAGAAATTTTTAAAAAATGGGAAAAAAAACTGATCAGCTATATCGAATGACATGAGAAGAGTTAGCGGATGAAGATATATCAATTCGGCTATATGACGTCAGTACATGACGTCACTAAAATAATCCCAATGGCCTTCATTTGAAGATGGGACACTCGTCTAAGTTTTGCGCGATAACATTTTATAGCGACCGATTTTTACCTTTCTTTTATTTTACCATTAATGCTTTCGTGAAGACTCATGATAAACATCATCGAGGAATTAACGTTTATAGTCCCCAGGCAGTCACTGATCCTACTATAAATTTAAACAAACATTTTAAGACTTGAGTTTTGATGAAAGTTAAAGTGACAAGGGAAAAATCATGGAGGAAAATCCATATGTCAATTTTTGACAAGGAAATTTTCAGTTAAATTACTACTTTATATGATTAATCAAAAAGATAAAGATTCCGTTTAGCTAACCTGATGGATACAAAATAAAGGTTCAGGTTGGTATTATATTTACACTGTTAATCAAGCACCACATTAAAAACTTTAAAAGTTTTGAAAATTTTGAAAAATAATTTGAAAAATTGTAATGAATATGAAACAACTGTTATAGTATATTAAAAAGCACTGATGATTAGTAGAAATTATATATATATATATATGTGTGTGTGTGTGTGTGTGTGTGTGTGTGTGTGTGTGTGTGTGTGTGTGTGTGTGTGTGAAGTATAAAACTCACAACTCAAAGACAATATCATGATAATGCACTTCCTTTTCGTGAATTTTGCACAGTAAATATTTCACTAATTGAAAATGTTTTAGTGTGACATTCTAGTCATCATTGTAACACTCACATACTGTCTTATTTTCTCTACTGTTTGTCTATATATATATAATGTCACAAAAAATTTTGTTAATGTTAATTATTTTATTCTTTTTGAGTTTTACTGTTCATCAACTTGTGTAAATTCTACGTTTAAATTGAATGACAGTAACTTCAATTTAATCATTTGTTATTTAATATACATATACATTCATTTATGTTTGTATGTATGTGCATGCGTATAATCATGATGTATATATAATCGTATTGCAAATTCACTGTTGTAGGAAATGTACACGGCAACCCGAGTTCAAATCTTGGACTAGACTGTTTGCATTTCACATAGCACTAATTCCCGTGGGAAAGGTATGAATCCAACTATTCTCCCTCCAGCTTTGAGTAATTAGTAGAGCAGACTCTTTACCCTTGGTATGGCATCTAGACTAAGAAAAAGAAACCTCTAAATTCAAACCGGTTAAACTCCTATAAAAGATTTTTTACATCCTGCTTATGTAAAGGGGTTGGTATATATATATATATATATATATATATATATATAATCACATGAAGTCTAATAGGAGATGTGAACAGGATAGTCTTTCTTTGAAGTTAGATAATACCACTTATATCATCTACGATGAAATCTGCAAGTGTCTGACTTGAAATGACAAATGATGGTGCATAAAAACCGAATCAAGTAACTTCTACAGTCATCCCTCTGTTTGCCTAACATCTTTGCTTCAAGATTTGAAAGACTGCTGCGGGTTTGAAAAATTATCGAAGAGAAGTCGTCAATCCAGATGATGCTGAAAGAACAAGAGACGGTAATCATTTCTGAAAATAAGGCAATCAATATTACGTGTGTGTGTGTGTGCGTGTGTGTGTGTGGCATGATTTCATCTGTTCTCCCACCATCTATGGATGAATAGTAGGACAGAGTGGGTTTTCAAGCCTTGGTCAGACAATCAGTGTATATGGTTTTCGACTCAAACAATCATTTTTGGCTTAAATAAGTAATTGCTTTGGGGATATACAAATGTAGAAACCATACGAACAGAGCAAATCTATTTATACTGGCAAAAATATGCGCCTTTCTGACACAATTATTTCAGTCTTAATGTGATAAGATATTATATTAAATTAGAAAGACTAACAAAACTAAATAAGAAAGCTTGTAAAAAAGATTATACTTATTTTTATTTTTATTGATTTCTATCTAAAATTATACATACAATTAGGTTTAATACATCTGAGACTAAAACAAGAAATTTTAAATGTATTTTGTAATTGTCTTTTAATTGGAATCATTTTGAGATGAGGCTTCTTAACCAGAGGTTTACATGGTCAAAAACGTGGTGCGATAGACAACTATGGCAGGCAATAATTACTGGGGATACAGTTACAAGACTCAGCATTCCTATCCGAGGTCGCGGTTAATCACCTGAAGAAGGCCAGAGGTGAAATTTGGCCGAAACGTTGTGAAGAAGAAACAACACAAAAACTACCAAGATGAGGACAAAAAGTCTGCAATAAATAAGAAATTAATTCGCATGTATTTTGTAATTTGCACAAATTATCTTATTTTATTGCATTGAATTAATTTAGAGGACTTTTGCAATTATTATTATTATTATTATTATTATTTACTCCTTTGGAGTTTTTCAGTGTTAGCTGATGGTTTTTCACTGGAGTTTGAGTGGCAGCAAGTTTCCTCAAGTCTCCAGGACTTGTCTCAGGATTCTGGCCGTTCTCAGTAATGCTGTCATTTGGATAGTCTCTGCCCGTCCGCCAACTTCTAAGTCTTCCAGGCTTTTTAATAATCCTTTACTTATTGTGCCAAAAGCACCAATCACAATTGATACAATCGTCACTTTCATGTTCCACAGCTTTTTCAATTCTCAAGTAAGGTTGAGGTACTTATCCTTCTTTTCACATCCCTTCAGATTTATTCTGTGGTCTGCCGGTACAGCAAAGTCGACAATTTTCCGAATCCTCTTCTTTTTGTTGATTATTATGAGGTCTGGTCTTCTGGCCGGGATTAGGTGATCCGTTTGTATGTTAAAGTCCCATAAGAGTTTATGTGGGTCATTTTCTAGGACAGTTGCTGTGTTGTGCATATACCATTTGTTAGTATAGTCAAATTTAAATTTCTTGCACGTTTCCCAGTGGATCAACTTGCCAACCCAGTCGTGTCTCGCCTTATACCCCTTCTATGCTAATTTGCTACATTCGCAAATGTGATTGATCGTTTCGACTCTGTCACCGCATAGCCTACATTTGCTATTTTTTTGCGTCTTATCTATTCTTGCTTTGATATGAATGATTTTTATGGTGTTGTCCTGTGCTGCTGTTAGGAGAGATTCCGTTTCTCTCTTAAGGTTTCCTTTTCTTAGCCATGTCCAGGTTTTCTGGTGTGAAATGTTGTTTATTAGTCGTTTAAAGTGGCCATAGACTTGTTTTTTCCCATTTTTGTTTCCTAGTTGTTATCATTCTATCGTCTATCGTTTTGTCCGTATCGTTTCTGATGGCTGTAATCAGTCCTCGTTCGTGTTTTTCTTTGTAGTCTTCGAGCCGTTGTATCGATGCGTCTACGCTGTCTTCGATGCTGGCAAGTCCTCTTCCTCCCTCTTTTCTAGATACATATAGTCTATCAACCATGCCTTATGCATGGTCATTAGTTTTCTTGTTCTTTGATCCATTTGTTTAAGTTCATCTCTGGTCCACTTGAGAAAGGGTCCCGAATATCTAACGAGGGGCACAGCCCAAGTGTTTATTCCTTTGATGAGGTTTCTGCTGGAGAGTTTTGTCTCGAGTAGTTTTCTAGTTCTCCTTATATGTTCTTTTCGGATCGTGTCTTTCATTTGCACTTGTTTGATTGTGTCAGCCTCTAAGATACCCAAGTATTTGTAGGTTTTATTTTCTCCGAGCGTTCTAATTTTGTCGTGATTTGGTTGTTCCATTCCGATAGTCATATGTCGTTTGCCACTTTTCTTGACGAGCATGGCACATTTTTCTATGCCAAATTCCATTCCTATGTCCGGACTGTATATTCTAACGGTGTGTATGAGAGTTTCCAGGTCTTTTTCATTTTTTGCAAACAGTTGTTTAATGTCATTCATGTACATTAGGTGATAGATCTTCTCTTGCGGTCCGCTAAGTTTGTATCCAGCTGTGCATTTTCTGAGTATGTGGTTAAGTGGCATCATGGCTATTATGAATAGTAAGGGTGATAGTGCATCTCTTTGGAAAATACCTCTTTGGATCTTTGTTTCTGCTAAGCTTCTTCCTCCTACTCCAGGTTTGCATGGTGTTTTTGATGAAGTTTATGACTTCATGTGATATTTTGTACATTTTGAGACGGTGTATTATCCAGCTTTGTGGAACGATATCATATGCCTATTCGTAGTCAATCCAGGCCATAGCTAGATTTTTCCGTCTTGTCTTGCTCACATTTAGGATGTGTTGATCCATGTAAAGTAATACTGCTGTGCCTCTGGATCCTTTGCAGCATCCTTTCTGTTCGTCAGGGAACAATCCGCGGCTTGTTAGTGAATTATAAATCTTTTCCCTTATTTGTGCTGTCAGTATTTTCCTCATCATTGGTAGGCAGGTTATGGGTCTGTAATTGTTTGGAGCAATTCCTTTGCTTGGATCCTTTTTGATTAATGTAGTCTTTCCTTTGGTCATCCAGTCAGGTACTTGTGTGCCTTGCAGGCATCTGTTCATTTCTAGTACTAGTCTGTCGTGAATGGAGGTGAATTTCTTGAACCAGAAGCCATGTATTCCATCATGGCCTGGCATTTTCTAGTTTGATATTCTTTTTAGTGTTGTTTTGAGTAAGTCTATGTGTATTTCCGTTTGGAGGCCTTCTTCAAGTCTCTCTAATTCTCTTGTGATATTGTTTATCCATTCAGCATTTTCGTTATGT
Organism: Sepioteuthis lessoniana; assembly: GCA_963585895.1. Lineage (NCBI taxonomy): Eukaryota > Metazoa > Mollusca > Cephalopoda > Myopsida > Loliginidae > Sepioteuthis > Sepioteuthis lessoniana. The sequence goes on from OY757927.1 coordinate 41,374,314, forward strand.
TTTTGGTTGCCATATTTTCGTCCAAAATCGTTCGGTTTCTTTGGCATCTGGTTGTTGGTATGTTTTCGTGTCACTCCCTCCCAATTGTTCATAGAATTTTATTTCGTTGTTTTGGAAATCCTGTTTTGTCTGTATTGTTTTACCCTTTGTCGATATCTCTGTAATATTCCTTCTTTTGCCAGCACTTTCTGGTTTATTTCCTCAAGTTGTACTGTTATTTTTTCTTGTGTTGCCTGTTCCTTTTGTTCCTGTTTATTTTAGCGCCTCTCTTTTTTTTATCTTTCTGGCCTGTTTTCGTAGGTTTGCTATTTGCATTTCAAGTCGAATTTCCCATCCCGGTTTTGACTGTATCTTCGTGTTTTTTTAGGGGATCCCAATTTTCTCATAAACTAATTTTGCACCCGCATAGATTAGTTAATTTAACTCGGTTATATTATTCGTTGGTATGTAAGATAGTATGTGATCTATTTTATTCGTTTCAATCTTAAGTGTTTTCCATTCTATGTTTCTTAATGATGGTAGAGTAGTCTTTTCGCTACTCATGATTCTCTTTACATTTTTTAGATTTGTCTTTTATTCGCGTGATAGGGTTTCTTCGTGGTTGCTTGGTAGTGTATCATTTGGAAGTGTGGTGTTTTCATTTTCCTAAGTTGGCAGTTCTTTTTCGTTGGATTGTTTTTGTTTGATACCACTTGATGTGTCTGATACTGTATTATAGTTTTGTTTATGTGTTTTTTGATGGATTTCTAGTATTTCAAGGTCAGAAAACCAACCCTTCTTAATTATTGTTCTAACTTGATCGGCAAGCCTTTGGCTAATTGTCTGAAATTTCGCACATTCTTGCCAGATCTCTATCATTCTTCCCCTGTATCCTCTTTGTGAAGGGTTGCTCCTAAAATAGCATTGTAGTACAAGTTGATTATCTTCCCATGTTTTGCGTTGAGGTCTCTAATCCTTGTGGTTTCTTACGTTGTCGTTTATGTACCTGAAAAAAGAGCAGCCAATATTCGTAGGATGACGATAGGGTCTCCCATGTTGGCTCTCAGGAGAACACCTGCCGATCATGACACCCAGGCCTTTTGCTTGGGTCCCACGTTGTGTAATATTGTGATTGGATATTTTAATCATGGGTGGTATATAGTGGCTATACCAGACCCAGGGATTTTTTATGATATGCACGCCTGACACAAATGTGACCAAGAAAAGCTATGATGGCTGTACATAAACAGCGGGTCACAAAAAACAGTTAAGTTTTAACCTTGTTAAAGTCCGTTATTCTTTTTTTCGCTTTTGAACCTAAGGCCCTGAACTAGTTTCTAGTTTTCCCATATCACCTTCATAGTTTATGTCAGTGATCCTATTTTTAGACAATTCCTTAAGGGGCTGATTACTTTATAGATAGAAGTTTCTGATGACAGCAGTGAAATTAGGGCAGAACCGTAAAATTACTGATTTTTGAGCGCTAAATTTAAATAAATCTTACATATTTCATTTTTGTTTAGCTAGGAAAAGAAGAGCCAATTAGAAAAGATTCTTCATTTTAAAAAAATAAATTACAGATAGTACACCACATCATTTTACAAATATTTGAACAAATTCAATGTTGTCGTTTTTCTTTTTTAAAATAAGAAAATTTTACTGACCTCCTGTATGGGATATGTAGAATTATTGACATTCAGGGCTTTTTCCTTCGAATTCTGACACCTAACTGCTAGGTAAAAGACTCCTTTTTTTATAGCTTTTCAAGAAAGTTCTATTGTAAAGTTAGTGGTGGGAGTGGAGCCTTTAAACTTTACGAGTTCTGTTTTATCCATTAGTTTAGAAAGTCTGTCTTTCATTGTATGAGAAAAAGCCCTACTAAAAATCCCCGAATGAAAAATGTATGAATTTTATTTACAAGAAATGATATATTTACAGTTTATGAAAATAATGGGAATGAGAGAAAAACCCCAAAAGAAAAAGTAAAATTAGAACTAAATAAACACACGTTTGGTTTCCCTCCCATTCCCCATCTATAAAGTGGAGGTCGACTGTTTTCCGGTCTCTGAGGGGACCGAAAACAAGCCGGACCTTCCCTAGTGGGGAGGGTTAACTAAGCTAATGGGACAAAATAAACGCAGGGTAGGATGTGGAGTGGGACATTAAATCGAGTAACCAGAATATATATATGAATTCGAAGATCTTCAGAAAAATGGGATTGGGTCGAGGGTTAAAGGAAAATAAAGAATGGGGACAGAGAAGATCTTGGAGACTAATAACTAAATAACGGAGACAATGGCTAACAACACACTGCTAGCTAGGGAAAAGAGGGAAACAAGCAATCCTACTTACCGTTGTCCCCTTTCGTACGACCAGGCTCGCTGCATGCACCCACCTTTTGTCGAGTGTGATGCGATCCAAGCGTTTTCTATCGCATCTGATTTTGACACTAACCTGATACCTAAAGCACAAAATCAGATAACGATGAGAAATGTTTCATCGTCATACATTCCCGTCGTCCAAATTACCATTCTAGCTGCAGCTAGGATCGCGAGAGACACCACACAATTCTCACTTTAAAACTGAGGTAAAACGCTGTCTTCGACGTAACCAACGTCGAGCTGGACGAGCTTCTTGGGTTCTTGGGCCGTCCACTCTCCGACATGATTCCAAAACGGATGTGCTCGCTCGCAGTAGTAGAAGGCGTGTTCAGTCGTTTTTTCTATGCCACTGCTACAGTGAGGACAATAGGGCATATCTACTTTGTAATTCAGGCAGAAAAGGAGCAATGCGTTCTGTGCAAAACACAGATGAGCGAGAACTCGGAATTGTTCGAGAAGCCTGAACCTGGCGCTCAATCCCAATGCGAGCGAACTTCCTCTATTGACCAGCCGAGCCGATCCATGAGAGGATCCGAAGCAGAGCCCACCACTAATTCTCGATACAGCTCCTTTTGGGACCGAGAAAGGTCACTGAACCCAGGAAGGTTGCGAAGAGCCTAACGGCATTTTCGGACAAACTGTCCTTCGCCCCTCAGCTTACGTCGACTTGGGATCAGACTTAAGGCGAGAAAAGGTATCACTCGCCTTTCGCCTTCACACCGCGTCCGTCGACAAGGATCGGCTCAAGTAAGCCAGTCTTTCAGTGAACCAGTGATTCTCCAGATTAGGTATACCTTGATCCCCGTTCCTCGGAGGTTGACAACAGACCTGTCTACGGACCATCGGTTTTCGGCCTCCCCAAATTAGTTTAGAGAGGAATCGTTGAAACGCCAGCGGATGATTCTTAGGCAAAAGTACAGTCAAACGGTAAAAGATCAAGGGGAAAATCTATGCGGCATACACCTCTGCCCTTCCCTTTAAGGTCAACCGCCTTCGAAGCCAGGTACCCACCTGGGCATCTACTTTGGCCTGTACTTCCGACCAATTTCGCTCCAGTTCAAGCCCGGACCGAACTACACCCTGAGGATGCGGATAGGTCCGTTACTCCAGCGGAAAGGCCCTGCCAGGGGAACACTACTCCTCCAGGTACCTAGCCGTAAACCTTCGCGCTTATCAAAGTTGGTCTTAGCCCCTGCTATTTGCTCGTACCTTGCAACAGCCTTCTTCACAGCTTTAATGTCCAAACAGCAGAACACAAAGACAATGATATCATCGGCGTACGCGGATACCATTGCCAAAAGAGGACCAGCAAAAGGGATGCCGCGCAGGGTCGGACTTGCCTTCTCTCAGGGGCTCCAAAGCAAGGACATAGAGAAGTGGAGATAGGAAGCAACTTTGCCGGACCGACCACTCGATCACGAACGATTCCCGTTCACCTGCAACACCGCCTGCGGGTTGTAGCACATCATGCTAATTCATTTGCGGAACTCCGGTTGGAATCTGGCGGTCTCCGAAACAGTCGCCAAGAACCGATGGTCAACCCTATCAAAGGTCTCGGACTGATCAAAATTGATCAGGGCAGCTTCGGTACCGTCTTCTAACCCATCTAGGATCTCGAGCATCAAGTGCAAGTTGTCTTGAATTGATCTTCCCCTCACAGCTCGGGTCCGATCAAATCGCTAATGACAAGCTGAAAACGGTTTGCAAAGACCCAGACCAAAATATTTAACTCTGTATTAAGCAGAGTTATGGGCCTGTTATCGTCTAGCTCCTCCCAAACATACCTGCCACCTTTCTTCAGCAATGGGGTCACGCCCTTGGTAACACTACCTGGGATGGCTTCCTGGGCGAACCAATGGTTGAACATATCCATCAGAATAGGCACAAACATATGCTGCAGCCTCAAGTACACTTCGTAAGGTAGACCATCTAGCCCAGACGATTTGTTGAGGCCGACCTGCTTCAACGCGTCACGGACTTCGTATTCAGTAACCAAGCCCTCGCTGCTAGCCGCTTCAGCCTCCCGAAGGCGGGGGAAGTCGGCTAAATGGCCACAAACGGAAGTTCGCTCGAATGGCGTCGTGCATCTCACGATTCGAGCCGAGCACACACTCGTCCCGGGGACTTAACCGATTCGATATACCTTCGTACTTTTTCCTCACGCACATGCGCGTTACATTTCACGGCTTCGTTGGGAACTCTTTTTAGCCTAGATCTAACTACGTATCCCTTGTAGCGCTCGCTAACCTCGCGCTCAAAGTCCCATCTAGCTAAATCTACGGCTAGGGAATCCTCCTTCCTCTGTCTGGGATAGCTAATCTTCTAAAGATTTTGCCAACTTGATCTGATCTAGGTTGAACTGGCGACCGTATTTGATGGCGAAATCTGTAATCCTATGTTTAAGAGGTGCCCACCACCTAATTCTGGTAACCGCCCCCTCTAATGCCCGCTGAACTAGGCATTCCAGCCGATTCCGAAAGTACCGTATCTCCAGTAAGGAGGCATTGAACTTCCAGTAGCCGGCTAGACTAGGCCTATTGGCTAACCGTAGACTGACCTTAACAAGGTCGGTCTGCGCTACACAGTGGAACGTGGGTCACTTAACAAAATCAGTGTCAGCTCTTCTAACTAAGACTTTGTTCAGATAGGATCTAGCACGGACAGAGGGCGAGCCATCTAGTCATGTCCTTTGAGTGATCCAGACGAAACCTTTCGACCAAGTCATGGCGAGCCATAAAATCGAGCAGGCTGCTTTCACACCTCCCCGACCCTCTAGCTCCCCTTCCGACCCTGTCTATCTTGTGATCAAGGATCTCATTCCAATCACCCACAAAAATATCAGTTTTGGATCGTCGAGGAACGGCACTAACCGCCGAAGAAAGGAAACGGCAGCGATATTGGGCGCATAAACCGCGACAACTCGTCATCTGCAAGAACAAGATTTACAACAGCATTAAGGCTGCATCTAGTTAGCAAAGAGACCCCAACGCTGCTACGGATGCCATATGCTGAAAGGACAACGTAGTTGTCTCCCAGTACCTGACTGTTCGCAGTGCAAGTGAAGTGAGTCTCTTGCACTGCTGCAAGTCACCCTTACTTGGATCCCTCAGTCCCCTCGCATTCAAAGTGGCAAGGTGTTCCGGACCTTAGTCGACAGTGAGTAAGGTTTGATGAAAAACCATCAAACTTTACTCACTGTCGACTAAGGTGCGGAACACCTCGGGGATAAGGACGCCGACTGAATGCCTCAGGGATCCAGTGCCGAGTTCAGTTGTATCTCGGCTGTTTCTGGACACGCCTCCGAAGTCTAGTTGGTACTTCACATTCATAAAATGATGGGTGAACATAAACAAGAACTTGCCCTTAAAAGAAGGATAATGCTTTTTAAGCGGGGTGGAACTGGTTGGACAGCTGTGGCTTCTTTTTCTGTTTCTGTTATTTTTTTTTTCCTGTTGTTGCTTCTATTGTTTTGGTGTTGCTTCTGTTTTGACTGCCTCTGTTTCTGGTGCTGGTTCTGTTGTTGCTTCGGTTATTGTTTTTGTTATTTAATTAAGTAATTTCTTTTTTCTGGTAACCTGGGTCCATCCTTCTTCCAGATTTTTTGGATGGTCCCCAGGTTCCAAGGTAGCAAGGAGCGTTGGTCTTGTCGTTGTTGCTGCTGTTGTTGCAACTGTTGACGAATGTTCTTGATGGGCAGTTCCTGGCAGGATGACCTAGTTGCTTACAGGACCAGCAGAGTGGGCCTCTTTCTCTCAACTACCACCATTATCTACTGGTCCTCGTAACGGATGATGTGAGGGATGGCCTGAAAGCCCACTCTGTTCAGGCATACATTGATGATATAGTTACCGTGTCTTACGAGCGTAACTTCCTATACATTGCCATCTGCACTTAGGCAGGCAGTGAGAACATCTCCGTTCTGTTAAACTGGGACGTTACACACGGTGACTCGTAATCGCGTTTTGCCTCAGTATTCTGGTTGAATCCGGAGTTGCTCCTAGCCAGCTTCACCGCTAGCTCCTCTGGGGGCAGCAGGACATCCCATGTGGCAAAGCGTCTGCGGCAGTAGTAACGACATGGGATTCCCGCTGTTCTGAAGAGCTCTCCGAATGTATCCTTTTTAAGACCTGCCAGTCTCTGGGTTCGTAAAACCGTCACTATTAAAGACAGAGTTTTAGGCTCGACTTCCGCGACAAGCTCTGGTATTGGTAAAATGGCACCATCTTTGAAGTAAGGGGCACATATGCCCAATCTGTCCTTCCCGTGTTCTTCTGCTGTTTTTTTTCCTAATTGCCTAGGAGACTAGCGTTGCTGGGCATGATGGCGTTCTTTGGCCCGGCAGAATGGAGCTGGTCAGGATCGAGGTTTCTTGGTTGACTTAACTGCCTCCAGTGACTTGGGTAGCCGATAGCAAGGCCCATTCCGATGGTGTCGATGGCCTTGCTATCGGTTCTTCCGGCCCTTTAGAAGGAACATTTGAGGATCTTTCAGGTTGTTATAAAAAAGGTCCGTGAGTGTTGTCTTCCTCCATAGTTGCTTGAGGCAACTAGGAGATATATAAATTTGATGGAAAATAAGGCTGTTATTGCTGTGGAAGATTTGTGACGAAGGGTCAAGATAAATAGAAAAAAAATGTGGAACTTTGAAAAAAAGAGAATATGTGAAAAAGAGGAAAAATTACGGTCAGAGTAACGTCTGGGCGCAAAAAACTACGGGTAAATCTCAAGTGGATGTCGGCTCGTTAAAGAGACTTATCAGCCGTCTACAAATTACAAAAATATATTTATAGACTTGCCCATCAGTAGCTGCAGTAGATTGGCCAATCAGAGATCACTAATGCATATATGAACAACAACAAATACCAGTACATATTCCGGCCTTGCTACTTACAAGGCGTACTTTTTGTATTGCACAATTGAAAACAAAATGTCTACCCGAATTCTAACAAAAAAGTTTATTGCCTGTTTCTTATATGCAAGAAAAAGAAAAGTGTCCAGAAACAAAGCTCTTCCGCAGCAGTACTAAAATTTAGCAGCGGCGATGCGGGGCGTTTTTCCTTATACGACCCCGGACGACTCTGATTTCACCAGACTGAAGAAGGGATCAAATAATGAATGCTTTCTGACTACATCCGCCTCCACTTATGTCAGGGAGTAGATGGTACTGCTTGGTTTAAAAGAATAAATAAACTAAATCACGGTTCACACCACCCACCCACCCCACACACGCACAAAATAAATAACAAATTTTAGACAGCGTAGCGGCCATTCTTTGAAGTTCATGCTGGACAATTTGAAAATTTAAGCGAAGCTTTAAGTAGTTCGGCAATACCGCTCGGGTGAGAGATCTGAGATAGGGGGGATTCGATCGCCTGACTCAGCATGATGTGTATTTAAGGAGAAGAGATTGTATCCGGCCATCAATCCGGACAGTCAAGAAAGTTTTGATCTAGTTGTTGGTATCATAAGCCAGCCCCTAGAAATACTAGAAATACTCTCTCTCTCTCTCTCTCTCTCTCTCTCTCTCTCTCACACACACACACACACACACACACACACACATAAAAAAAACAACTCAAAATCAATTGTATTCATTATTGACAAACAAAGAATAAAAGTAAAACTGAAATTCCAGCGTCGGTGTTGGTGAGTATTAAGGTGACAAGTGAAATATCTTGCATCCAGAAAGAAGTCGAAAAATTGCTTGCTTTTTGGGAAACCAAAGGACGACAAAAATTCGGCCACCCTTCGCATAAAAGACAAGTAGTAAGTCATTCTTCAAAAAACTCTCACTCAATATAGTAGTCTGAAGTGGCTATCCATCACGCATTCTTCGGGCCACAAGGCACACGACTATTTGTCTTCGGGACAATTGCAGTACAAAAATAATACAGTGCCCACACAAAATTCATCGTTTCAGAGTCGCCCACTTTACGCCACTTTATTAATACTTGACACAGAGAACGATACACACACCGCTGAGCCACTTCCATCGACACCAATCAAAAAGCCGATTTCTTCTAGGGAAGGAGCAACACCTATTTTGACCGCCCATGAATAAAACATTACTTCTTGTATTCTTCATCTGATCCCAGCCGCTCTTTAATCTGAACCTTATTTTCAAATCCGACGATTCAGTGCCGATCACTCTTTAAACTGAGGGAGGAGGTCAGTTTTCTACCCAAATCGCTGGCGATTAGATTTTCAAAAAATCATTATTTAATTTTAATGCTCCACACTCACCATTCACGCAACCACGCAACCATGCAGCCACTCCTACGCAATACAAGAGAGGCACTCTGTAACACATCCCTGGCGATGTACTTTAATTCACTTCAAAACCATTAGAGACATGGTATTTACATTACGTTTTTCGGGTCTCGTCATATATGCTAGTTCTTGGGAAAATGCATTGCGAATTATTGGAACATTTTTATATACATTTCATATACAACAGTAATATTTTCAGATCCTATTATTCATAGCTTAGATAATTGTCGTAAGCAATATTTCGAAGTTTCCCGCTTTTTTACATTTCATAACGATCAGCATTCCTAATTACGTTGTAATGACAACCTCAGAGACAGTTGTATGGTTCCCCTATATGTTTCATCAAATTAAAAAATCTCCCAAATCATTATCTGATGAAACTCGTACAGAGCGAGGCATCATTTACACTTCATTGAATGAGTTCTCAAGTCATATTTTTCTTGATATTTATTTGTATAAAAATACAAAATGTGGCAGAAGACTTGAGAAAGGGGTGAGGCTGGTCTTCACTATTCTATCTTTAATTAGTTTCAATCACAAACCCAAACAAAGTATATTATTCCTTTTGCTGTAATGTATTTTAAAAATCTTTCAAACTCTAATCACAATAAGCTCGTTACTCTGTAAGATACTAAAGTAATCACACACACACACACACACACACATATATATATCATAAGAGGGGGTGGGAATGACCAAAATTTTATTTCCAAAATGGTTTCTCTTCCTTTCTGTCGAATATCTTCTCTCTTTATATATATATATATATATATATATATATTAAGAATGCTTCTTTTACGCGAGATACATTGTGATATGTCCATTAAATACATAGGCGGAGAAGCAAAACTAAACAATTTCCTGAATAAATATATAACAGTATTCACTGGTCCTAAACATTTATGGAAAGCATACATTTCTTTATGGGGGAAAATGTAATTTTCCTTTTATAAAAATTTAAAACAGACTTATTGATTTTGAAATAAATTTAAAAGTCAATTTAAAAGGTCAGTGAGGAACCAGTACGAACCGAACTTTCATATTGTTAAAGCAAAAAGCAAACATGCTTGGGGTTTTGGAATGGATACTCTTCCCACTGACAGAGGTCAGCGCATTAGACTGGCTGACCAGTCAAAAAGTAGAAGAATACGAAATGATCTGTGATTGGTTAGCCAACCGGGAATGTTTGTTCCCAGGAAAATCCTCTATAAAATTTATGATTTAGGTTTAGAAGAGAGAAGATATCCGTCCATAGAAGAGAAGATGTCCATACCGAAGACAGGAAAATAAGAAAAAAATCTCACCAAGCATGAAAGTCTCTCCAGCAAAAACCTCACTCTCCGAAAAATTGAGTAACCACTCCAACCGCCAGAAGAAATTCCGGATATATTGTGTTATCCCCATCCGTGGATCTTTCAAACACAGTGTGAGCTCAGACGGAGTTGATAAACTAACTAGTCGAAAACTCGTGCGGTAATCACAGAACTAAGGCCACAATTAAGTGCCATGACTAGCATAGGACCACAATTTATATACGATGCATGATTATCAAATTTGGCCTCGAAAAATCACATTTTTAGATATATTGACAAGAACAGACAACTACAAACAACACTATGCACAAAACCCACAAACACACACAACTACCTCCATTACAGATCTTCATCCCAAAGACAGCTTTCACAAGCAATTAGACCAAGAAGAACGTGGACAAACGACAACGAATTAAAAAGACAAAGCAATAAACTTAAACATCAGTTCTTAGCACAGGGATATATCTATACATCAATTAAAAGCCAGAAAACAAAAGCCATTTCCACCCACATGCAGGACATTCTAAAGTAAGACCGTAAGTCAAGATGAATCGCATCCTCCACGTAACAGTATTCAACAACACTCTCCAACACTAGCTCAAATAATCAAGAACCTTTAGACCATTTTGACAGTACAACCCAACTAAAAATATTCTTCAACAACCAAGCATACTAACGTATCGTCGACTAAATAACCCAAGAAAAATGATAAGAAGCAACGACATATTAAATATTAAAGTAGCCCATAAGAAACCCACAATAAAATCCACTAAATCTTGCCAAATCTTTGATAACCTATGCAGCAAACACCTCAAATCAACCAGCTCTTTCACAACTAAAAAGACTTATAAAATTTACTTCAAATTTAATAGTAGAATTAAAAATGTAATTCAATTACTGGACTTCACACATTGCCAAAAACAATACGCTGAGATCAGATTGGACATTTTATTTTAGATTAGATAATTACAATCAAATCTATGGATCAAAACAATCTGATAATTGTAGAACTAATTTAACATGCAGAATTTACCAGCATAAAAAGAATTGAAAACCATAAGAATAAAATCAATAATTAAAAAAGGAAGACAAATGAATAAGAAAATCTGAATGAAAACATGTGTTATATGGATTTGATATGTAACTTAATCACTTGGCCTTGAAATAAAGATTTGACAATCACAAATATCTATATAAACAAATAAACCAAACAATAAGTTACTGCTAATTTGAAAAGCCTACCATAAAACCGAAACTACACGGACCTGCATTGAAAATAACACTAGACAAGCCCCTTAAAAATCAGATACGCTATGAAAATGATCAAGTTACGGCTAATTAGAAAAACACTTTTCCCAAACCAAATGAAAACATATTTGCCAGATGTCTTTAGAGAGCGATATATATATATATATATATATATATATATATATATATATATATATATATATATAAGATACTTTGATCTGAACATCTTTTTCATTCGACCGAAAGATATGCTACGCCACCAGTTCACTTTGCATTCCTTATAGCTTCCTTTAAAAGAACCTTCTTAATCTTTAAAAACTTTCTAAACAGAAACTTTTTTCCACAAAATCTTTTTTCTCTTGAAGATGATCAAAGGTTTAAAAAGTTGAGAATAATTTTAAAATAATCATCATAAAAGAAATATTCTTTTCTTATTATTCTGATATATATATATATATATATATATATATATATATATATATATATATATATATATATATATATATGCGGTCGGTCTATTAAGTTATGAGACTGTGTAAAAAATTATAATCAACTTAACCAAAAGTTTATCTCCTTCCAAAATAAACCGACGAAGATGTACCCACTATTGGAAACTGTACTGAAAGCCTTCAACTGACACTACTTTTGGTTTATTTGTCATGGTTTATTTGGCATATTCTTAACAGCTACCAAATATCCACCACAAAGCTTTACCCAATCAGCTGGGGCTGTTGAATACACTGACTGCTCCTCTGCAGAAGGGTAAGACCCCCCCCCAATGAGTGTTCTGGATATGACACTAAACAATCTGATGGTGAGGTTCCAGTAATGCTGGAGCTTTGAGGAATGCAGGGCACCTCTTCATTGCCATTGCTTCCAGGTCCACTCTGGCTCGGAATTATCGCACCTGATAGGGCCCTATCATTGGGTTAAATAGAATTAAACCGCATACTTATTGTAAACTGAATTGTTTGAATTAGAGCTGTTTGACTAAACTGAATAGCTTGAAAAAGATATATTTTTCAAAATTAAACTGTGTGCTTGCATTTAAACTGCGTACTTATGGTAAACTGAATGGTTTGAAATGGAACTGTTTTTGTCGTTGAAACTGTACTTACGCTAAACTGAATTGTTTAATATAGAACTGTTTCGACATTTAACTGCGTGTAAACAAAACCTATACTTATACTAAACTGAATTGAACGAATTAGAACTGTTTGAATAAACAGAATAGCTTGAAATAGAAATGTTTTTGACAATTAAACTGTGTACTCATGCTAAACTGAATTGTTTGAAATAGAACTGACTTAAAAATGGATTTGGCATTAAATAATCTACAAACCCAACCAACCAACCAACCAACCACCACGAAGCTGGGTTTTGATTTTCGGAAATAGTCTCGCATGAGGAAGTAATGCAACTGTGGACCTGAAGTCTTAATACTTATGAGGATCCTATATATACATCAAATAGATCTGTTCTAAAAATTAATTGTATTAGATTGGAATACTTGATATCATATAACTCTGAGTAAATTATTTGTATTGAGAATACTTAATTTAAGCCATATTTTAATATAGATTATTATCATTGAAATATGATTGATTGATAAAAGACTGATTTTGGCATTAAATCATTGAACAGGGGTGGATAGGCCGTAAATCCAACCAATTCTGAAGTGACATATTATATCAAACAGACTTATTTCACGCATAGATGGATGGGACCCTAACAGGTACTACCACTGCAAGTCATGGAAGTCCTAGGTGTAACGGCAACAACAAGGTGTTTATACACTCCCCAAAAGCTTCAAAAGTGGTGCCTCGCAACCAGATGCAGTTTAGTTTCCTACCCAGGACACTTGCGGATAAAATTCACTCCACGAGAAAATATGTCTTCCAGATGAACTTGCAAAGCTTTGAATTGCAACAGATGCATATGACATTACAGAAGTAATGTCATATGCATTTACAGAAGTAAATAGAAGTTAATAGAAGTTAATTTCCTTCCCAAATAAAAATATGAAAAATCTTGGCGCTGTGTAATCGATCTGATTTTTGATAACTTTTAAAAATTTCGACTGATGTTGAGAGCAAGATTCCTTGTTTAAATAAAATCATTTCTCAGATAAGGAGTTATTATCATACATTAGTCTATTCAAACTTGATGTCGATTGGTTTTGTCAAAAGATTTCGGTTGGGATCCCTTCGGGCTTCTTTAGTAGTCTGACGTGGTCTGTAACCTGAACATTTCGAATTGAAATCCTTATTCAATCATTGGGAGTACAGTACTTTTTTATCATTTAATTAGTCCAAGTGATTTCTTTATTCAATCCAAGGAGCTAGATTGTTTCCATCTGTAATTCTATGTTCGTGGAGTATTCCATTTAATTTATTCAAATTTCCAAATTCCTGTGAATATTTGCATGTATATGTGCTGCTCCGTAATCAGAATACACAGAGCTCGCCTCGTTTTTGTCACTTCTCACCCAAAAATATCACGGATGGCTGAAAATAAAGGAACATGTAATACACCATGATCCCAATGATTTCCATGCAGGAATTCTAACGCTTTATACACTAGATCGGCGAATTCGAAGAATTAAGATCTCTCTCTCTCTCCTCTCTCTCTCTCTCTCTCTCTCTCTCTCTCTCTCTCTCTCTCTCTTCATCATCATCATAAATAAGAAATTATAATTCGCAGTTAAATCTTTGCAATGTACAAAGTACACACTGAAAGTAATTCTGGTTATTTATTTCCACGAAAACTATTATGGATACAAAACGTAAAATAACACCGTTGAATGTTATTTCACTTTTCAGCTACAAAACCCCAGCTTCATAGTCAGGAAAATATTGTCAGCATAATTTCTCTTTCATCGATCCGCTTTAAGTGGATGAGCTGGTTGGATGTTCTTCATTTCGTTTGTTGACCCTTGAATTAAACTTGGCTAGCCACTGTCATAGCTGTCTCCATTGTTGAAACACATTACCAACCATTTAACTTTTCTCACATCTACCAAGTGATTTCCGTAAAAAGTCAAGATGTGCTGGAAAACGTAAGTTAGTGCATTTTTTCGGTATAGAGAAATTCAATGATACATCCTTGACGTTATGTTATCAGAGTGCCGCTCAGCTACTATCTGCTTCAAGAAAAAATAGGTTATTGGCGGAGAGATTCAACCTCTACTGCCATCCTACCAACATTCACTCCTGACGTCAAGAGGCAACATGATAAAATACAAGGCATTACTTTCGGAATGACCTTTTCATAAATTTTCAACTACAAAAAGCTATCTTCCTAACTTTTGTAGTTGAAAATTTGCTCTATTCAATCGTGTTTTGTTTCTTGTATCTATTGTAGTGTCTGTAGAAATAAATAGGCGTTATTTTATGGGTACCCCTCATACTTTTTAAAAGAAACAAAAAAATTCACTCAAATGTAAGGTCACCATAACGAAATACCAAATGCGAAGTGAATTCATTACACTGGCCTGTGTTAAGAATTTTTTTTCCAAGGGTCAAAGGCTTATCAAGTGATATATGATCGCTATTTTACGCTGAATTCAAAAATACCATTCATTGCGTTTGGTCAGGTCTGGTTTTTAAGATGAGCTTGAATACTGCACAAGTTGTTCACAATAATAAAACTTATTCTGTGGACTTTATTTGCCACAGCTGATCGTGGATGCCAGATGTTTAGTATAGCATATAATTCTGTACGTGTATCTAACTACAGTGTACCATCCTACTCGCTTGCATCCACATACTTTGAGGGAGCAGGGCTTATCGCTCTGCTTAAAATTATTTTAATGTACTGTGTCAAGAGGCAACGACGTGCTGAATGCTGATTTATTTTTTCTCTTTTCAGCTTGACATTTTTATTCCTGTAAGAATGGATCGCAAGTGTAAGAATAATCATGAGAGGTCCTGTTATATCTGCGGTGATTTGGTTCTTCCTAACTGTCAAGCAAAAATCACTGACTTTGTGAAGAAGGTATATCGCGATTACTTTGGAGTCAAGGTAGAAGATAGGATGAACCATTCCCTTCCTACGTTTGCTGTAAAACGTGTGAAGAACTTAAGGAATTGAAGGGATGGTAAAATCAAGAGTATACCATTTGCCATTGCAATGGTCTGGAGGGAAAAAGAAGATCACATTACGGACTGCTATTTCTACATGATAAATCTAAAAAGAACAAATAAACAGGAACCATGTCCAATACCTCGATGCTCCTTCTGCCATAAGACCAATCCCTCACGAACCAGACCTTCCTGTTCCTGAGCCAGATGGTAACATGCAGTATAGCTCTGATTCCGAACATAGTGACATCACTGTAATAGCTAGGGAAGATGCATACAAGCCAGAAGAGGATGACCTAGGCAGTACATTTGACACAAGCAGAACTCAACGATTTGACACAAGACCTGAACCTTTCAAAGAAGTCTGATCAGCCGTTCGGTTCACGTCTCAAAGATAAATATATGCTGGCACCAGAAATAACATTCTACAGGTATCTAGACCGTGAGAGAATAAAGAAAGTTTTTCGCGTTTCAGGATAAGTCATCATTGGTTTATTGCTGGATTGATCAAATCAATGGACTTAGAGTAAGATACTACAGAATGGAGACTCATCCAGCAGAAGTCTCAGAGCAGTTCTTCTACATAGTTTTTCATCTATCCCAATTGGGCATTTAGTACAAATGAAAGAAACTCACAGCATGGATTTGTCTGCTGTTAACTACCAGGAGCACAAATAGTTGATCTGTGGAGATCTTAAGGTGGTTGGACTGGTCATAGGGCTCCAAGGTGAATATCCCTGTTTTCTGTGTCTCTGGTACAGAGGGGCTGACGAACAATATTATGTCAGACAAGAGTGGCCGTTAAGACAAAGGTTAAAACTTGACTTACATATTGTTCGGTTGAACCGAACTAATTACTGCTTCCACCCTTACATAACAAATTAGGAGTAATGAAGAACTTTGTGAAGAGAATGGACAGGGAAGGCAGCGAGTTTGCTTCCGTTCAGAACTTACCATGGATAAGCATGGAATAACTCAAGGCTGGTATATTTGACGGCTCTCAAATAAGAGAACTCATGAAGGACCCAATGTTTGCCGAAGCACTAAGCGAAGCGGACTCGGTCGCCTGGGAGTCACTCAAGTCAGTAGTAGCAAACTCCTGGGAAACCCCCGAGGGGCGGAATACAAGAAAGAAAATTAAAGAGCTACTGAGGAGTTTCTGCCCACTATTTCCCCCAAACTGTGGAGATTTGAGCGAAGATCAGGGTGAGCACATTCACTAGGACATTCACATTATGCAAGAGTGTTACTAAAGCCGCTGAGATGTAAACATTCTCGCTGACTACTGCTGGCGTTTGAAACGGGATGCGTGGCTGCCGAGAACATGAGGAAGTCCCTGAAAAGACCTTTCATTCATGAATATCTTCTCTTTCATACTTTTCAGTTTACTATGGTACAATGTGAGCTTTCTACGAATATATCAGCCCTGAATTTAGCATAATTTGTTTAATTCACCAAAGAAATAAAAAGAGTTAAAATACTGTTCTACACATCTCAAGTATGAGCTTGTCTCTTAAAATTTTATCTGATTTAAAAAATTGAGTATTATTTTTGGATTCAGCGTAAAACAATTGCCTTAAAGTCAGCTATAATATATTCAACCTTAAAAACCTCACAGGCCAGTGTTATCTTTAAAAAATGTGTCCTTAAGATGACCTTGATAAACTTTGCGCCAAAATAGACGTCGATGACATTACAGAATATTCGTAAAACGGAAGAAATTTTCATAAGTTAATTTCGTTCACAAATGACTATAAAACGGACTCTACGCTTTGCAATCGATCTGTTCCTCGATAATTATATATATATATAATCACTTGGCTGGACTTCCTGAACGAAGATTTATGAAGAAGGTTGTCTATGTCGACTGCAGGCATGCTGACGGCTGAATTAGGCCGATGCGGCCGCAGCGACTGCAGTTAAAGGTCTGGTCTGGTATGGTATGGTATGGTATGGTTGCCTAGGCTCCCTGGATCTTCCTTCTTCGGTGTTTCTCCCTGAGGTTGGCTCTGCGGGAGTCCTCAAAGATGGAGACGACCTGATGGACGGTGCGGCGCCTAGCCTAACGGTCAGCAGCAAGTGTCGACCACTGTTGGCACTGATGGAAGCGCTCGAGGAGTCGTAGATGGTGGCGGTAGGTTACCCATGACTCAGAGCAGGGTAGTGAGTAAGACGGATCGATAGACACTGATCTTAATCATATTTACCAACCCCTCCGCTCGAGCAGGATATGACACAAGGTCAATTTTTAAGCAGAGTTTAACAGGTTTGAATTCAGAATTTTCCTTCTCCTAGACTAGTTGCCTCGCCAAGGCTGAAGAACCTAGTCTGCCCTTCTATTTACCCATAGCTGGAGGGAGAATATTTGGATTCATGCCTTTCCCAAGGGTATTAGTGCTATGTGAAATGCAATCAGTCAGGTCCAGGATTTGAACTCGTGTCGCCGTGTTCATATCCTGCGACGATAACCATTACACCACGGGCACCTCCATTATAGACACTGATCTTAATGCCATTTTTCAGATGCTTGTGGTTCCATACTTTTTTGTAGAGTCTGCCGAAAGCGCTATTTGCCTTGGCCAGTCTGTTGTCTACTTCCCTGTCGATCTTAGCGTCTGATGTGATAGTAGACCCCAGATTAGTGAATAGATGAACTGCTTTCAACTCAGTTCCATCGATGATGATGTGAGGAGATCAGTATTCTTTTAGGGGTACAGGCTGGTGAATGACCTCAGTTTTCTTCAAGCTGACCTCGAGTCCGAAGTGCTGGGAAGCCTCTGCAAAGAAGGAAGTTAGATACTGCAGGCCTCTTTCAGTGTGGGTAACGAGGTCAGGAGGTCATGAAACAGCTGCTCAGGTGTTTTTGTGTGGACTTACAATCTCCTGAGGTTAAACACACTGCCGTCAAGATGGTAGCGAATATATACAGCACCGTCATCTTCTACCACCTGTTTAAGCATCATATGGAAAAAGATGGTAAACAGTTAGTGCCAGAACACAACCTTGTCTCACGCCGTTGACGATGGGGAAGAATCCTGAAAGGTCGCTCTCCAACCTACCTTGGCTGCACTGGTCTTTGTGCAGTTGGATAACCATGATGAGGAATTTTGAGGTGCAACCAAGGCGCTCCATGATCATCCACAGTCCCTTTCTGTTCACTATGTCAAACGCTTTGGTCAGGTCCACAAACGCTACGTACAGTCTTTTGTTTGCTCCCTGCATTTCTCTAGGAGCTATCTGAGGATGAACACCATGTCTGTGGTGCCCCTGTTGGCTCTGAACCCACACTGAGTTTCTGGTAGATGGTCTTCAGCGATGGTGGGTACAAATCTGTTTAGGAGCATACGAGCAAGGATTTTTCCTGCGATGGAGAGCAGAGTGATCGCCCGTGAGTTGGAGCAATCTGACTTTCTCCCTTGTTTTTGTACAAGGTGACGATGACTGCATCGCGGAGATCACTTGGAAGTTTGCCCTGCTCCAAACAACAAACAAGGAGTTCGTGGAGCTTACTGTGTAATGCTACTTCTCCTTCTTTCCAGTGCTCTGGTGGCTCCATTGCCACTCTTCAAATGCTCTATGACTTTGGTAATTTCTTTCTCGGACGGTAGTTCATCAATTTCTACTTTCAACTTTGGTTGTTGGGGAATGCGGAGAACTGCTGGGTCTTAGACGACACAGTCAACGCTAAAGAGAGATTGGAACGACTCAGAATGGAGCCCTTGTTTGTAAAAAGCACTTGGCAATCAGCACTGCGCATGGGAATCTGGACCCGGTGAGTCGGGACATACACTGCTTTGAGAGCTTTGTAGAAGCCTCTGTAGTCCCCTAGGTTTGCGTATTGCTGACTTCTCTATGCGAGATTGGTTCACCACTCATTTTGGATCTCTCAAAGCTTGCGCTGGCGGATGCTGCAAATGAGACAGAAGGCAGCCCTTCATACGGGACATGACGGCTGATCCAGGTGGCCTTGGTGAGATGGGCAGTTCGTTAGCAGTTCCTAAATCTCTTGGTTGTTCTCGTCGAACCAGTCTTTGTTCTTCTTGGTGGTAAACCCCCAGAACCTCTTCATATGTCTGCAGGATGGCATTCTTAAGTTGATCCCAGAGTGTTTCGGGAGAAGTATTTCTGTGCAATCGCTGTTTTCAAGCTTAGGCTATAGACCTGCCTGAAAGTCAGCTTTCACTTCAGCTGACTGAAGTTTGTTCAAATTGAACTTATATTTTGGGGGACTTCCCTTTCTTGGTTTAGGTTTGAAGTGCAACCTATGTTTGCAGTGAGGCATTCAGCGCTGGGCATCACTTTGCTGTGAATAACGTCCTTGAGGTCACGCTTGTGAACAAGGACGTTGTCAATTAGGTGCCAATATTTGGACCGAGGATGTATCCAGGTTATTTTAAGTCTGTCCTTTTGTTGGAAGATGGTATTGGTGATGACAAGTTGCTGCTCATTGCAAAACTCTTGCAGCAAACTCTTGTTGTCGCTGCAGTTACCAACACCGTGTCGGTCAAGTACCCCTTTCCAGGAATCTGCATCTTAGCCCACTCTAGCACTGAAATCACCAAGGAGCTCCGAGTAGAACTTGTCTTTTCTGCCGGTTCAGCTCGAAGAGTTGGAGCGCACACACTGAAAATCGTGATATATGTATTAATTGTACCAGTACAAATTACACGGGACACACGCGTAAAAATTACACGAATTTAAGCTATAAATAACATTCCAAGTGAGATCGTTCTAAATTTCTATTTTCTAACAGCACATATACTTAACAAAAATGAATGAAATGTAATTAGAAATATTGGAAATTAAAAATTTTAGTTTTGTGAAGTCAATTTTATATTTATATTTCGACATTGAATAACCCTCATTTTCATAATTACCTAAGTAAGACACAAAACACGAATTCTAATCTGCCCCGTTGGTGTAGCTTAGAATAATTTGATGGTACCTTCTGTAAAATACACGCTACGGATATTCACACAGGAAAATACCCCCAGGGGATCCCGAGAGTGGGGGAGAATGAGGTCCCCAATAGGAGGGACATACAGGAAACGGAATCGACCGACCAAAGGATTATGAGCTCGAAATGTGTGTGCAGTAAAACCTCCAAGAATTTGCGAGGATTAAAGATTCACCAGGGTCGTATGAAGTGTCTGATTAAGGGGAGACAGGAGCAGCGCACTGGACAAGATCCTGATCAGACACAGGAGAAGCAGGGTCAGGAAATACACCACAGTACCCAGTCTCTCCACGCAAATGTCGCCCCTAAACCAACATCAACGACACCAAATATCAAATTGCCCCCTTCGAACAGCATAGGGGATTGGCAGAATTTTTATAAGGACGTTTGCGAAATCGTACGTCTATCTTCAAAAGGAAACATAGAGGCTCGGATAGATTTACCCACTAATTTACCCACTAATTTTGCAGCGGAGAGATTTAGTTATAAAAACCAAGACAGCCAAAGGTTCCTTATAAAATGAATCGGAAAGCAGAAAAGATCAAAAAGATCAGAGAGGAGCTCAGATCCCTGAAGAAACAACATGCAGCCGCAAGACCCGAGGTTCAGCCAGCCCTTGAAGAACTCAGGGGTCTATTACAAGCGAAACTTAAAGCCATACGAAGAGCAGAATGGCATAGACGGAGGGGAAAGGAGAGAGCCAGGAAGAGGACAAATTTCATAGCAAATCAATTCGGATTTGCTAGTAAGTTACTCGGTGATAAGAGAAGTGGTATGTTGGAAAGCCCAGAGGAAGAAATAAACGCCCACCTGAGTAACACCTTCCGTAATACAAGCAGAGACGTGGAACTCGGTAACATAAACTCCTTGATTAGTCCAGAACCACCAAGTGTTGAATTTAATGATAAACCTCCAACATGGAAGGAAATTCAAGAAGTGGTTAAGACAGCTAGGACAAGCGCAGCTCCGGGTCCGAATGGAGTTCCGTACACAGTTTATAAACGATGTCCTGGCATTCTAAAGTTATTATGGAAAGTATTGCGGACAATCTGGAGGAGGGGGAGAGTTGTGGATCAGTGGAGACAAGCTGAAGGTGTGTAGATCCCAAAAGAGGAAAAGTCAAAAGAAATCGATCAATTCAGGATAATATCGCTACTAAATACAGAAGGGAAAATATTATTCAGCATTCTGTCGAGGCGCCTTTCTAAGTTCCTAATAATGAACGAGTACATTGATACTTCAGTACAGAAAGGAAGTGTCGCTGGAATGCCGGGTTGCATTGAACATACTGGCGTGGTATCGCAGCTTATATGTGAAGCTAGAGAAAACAATGGAAATTTAGCGGTGCTGTGGCTAGACCTGGCAAACGCGTACGGTTCAATCCCGCATAAAGTGGTCGAAGAGACACTCCGCAGATATCATGTTCCAAGTTCCCTCAGTAACCTTATCTTAGATTATTACAATAACTTCAATCTGAGAGTTACGTCGGGTACCAAGACATCGGACTGGCACAGGCTAGAGAGGGGAATTATAACCGGATGCACGATCTCAGCCACTCTCTTCTCCCTTGCGATGAATATGATAATCAAGTCAGCGGAAGTGGAGTGTCGGGGTCCAAGGGTAAAGTCCGGGATACGGCAGCCTCCATTGAGAGCATACATGGACGATATTACAGTGACAACATCATCAGTCATAGGCTGTAAATGGATAGTAAGGGGCTTAGAAAAACTCATAGTATGAGCCCGCATAATGATTAAACCAGGAAAATCTAGGTCCCTAGTACTACAAAAGGGAAAGATTAAAAGCACTGCACGGTTCACAATCGCCGGCAAATTCATCCCAACTGTGACTGAGAAGCCTGTAAAAAGTCTTGGCAAGTGGTTCGACAGCAGTACGAAGGATCAAGCAGCAATTAAAGGAATAGGGGGCGACCTTGATGAAGATAGATAAGTCAGGATTGCCCGGCAAGTTTAAGGTGTGGTGGTATCAACACGCAATTCTGCCGCGGATATTATGGCCAATCATGTTATACGAGGTAGCTATTACTACGGTAGAAGGAATGGAAAGGAAAATTAGCGGCTATTTAAGGAGATGGTTGGGTTTGCCAAAGAGCCTAAGTAGCGCGGCTTTATACGGGACCACCAATGCGATCCAACTTCCTTTCAGGAGTCTCAAAGAAGAGTTTGTGGTGACACGCATAAGAGAGGCGATTTTGTATAGAGATTCCAGAGACCTAAAGGTATCAGGAGCAGGAATTGAAATCCGCACAGGAAGGAAGTGGAGTGCTGCCAGGGAACTGAAGGTTGCGGAAGAGAGGTTGCAGCAGAAGGCTATGGTTGGTACAGTGGCCAGTGAGACAAGAGGCCTAGGATACTATCCGAGTCCCTGGATAGACAACGCCAGAGAGAAAGAAAGAAGGGTGATCTTGCAAAAAGAAGTAAGAGAAGGCATAGAAGAGACTAAGCTGGCAAAGATGGTAGGACTTTCTCAACAGGGTGTCTGGACCAGATGGGAAAATTATGTTCGGCGGCGAATAACCTGGTCGGACTTGTGGAATGCCGACTTAAGCCAGCTCAGATTCCAGATCCAGGCAGTTTATGATCTTCTTCCAAGCCCATCAAACCTTACACATGGGGCAAAAATAATACTCCAGCATGTCAATTTTGCTATCAGGATGCCCAAGATCATTGAGTGAAGGGCGTTATCGCTGGCGACATGACCAGGTCCTCAAAAGTTATTGCTGAAGTGGTATCTGAGGCATTAAAATCGAATAGATTCAGTCCCGGAAGACATAAGGTTATTTTTGCTAGAGCGGGGAGCTCGAAACAGCCGCAGACAAAAAATAAAGTAACGCTGTTATCATTGGCAATTGTTGGTGGACCATGAAAGGCAGACGAAGTTTCCAGCGCATATTGTGGAGACAAAGCTCCGACCAGATATAGTAATGTTTTCAAATTCCACAAAGAAGGTGATAATGTGGGAATTGTCAGTCCCATGGGAAGAAAACATGGAGTCCACACACGAAAGAAAGATAGCCAAATTTGAGCCGCTAGTAGAGCAATGTCGAATGAATGGTTGGCAGGCAATATGCCAGGTAGTCGAAGTGGGGTGTCGCGGATTTAACGCAAGGTCGATGAGTAAAGCGTTATCAAGCATCGGCATTTCAGGAGCGGTGAAACGAAAGGCCCTGAAAAATATTACCACTGCTGCTGAAAGAGCAACGAATTGGTTGTGGATCAGAAGGGCGGATAGTTGGGGTTGTAGATAGGTGATAATTAGAAGGGGGGTTAAAAAGGAGAAAAAAAAGGAAAAAAAGCTCGTATTTTTAAAACGATATATACGTTTTGTAAGATTTTATTTAGTTATTTTATTTTTTATTTATTTATTTATTTATTTATTTATTTTGCGCGCGAAGATGTGTGGTTGTATTAGGATTTAAGCGTTCATTTAAAATCAATTCATTTAATTGAATAATACTTAGACGTTTTAGCCATTTTGTAAACATAGCATTTTAAACGACAATGTTTTTGTGAAGATTCCAGCATATTACTCGGGGTTTTTTTTTTGTTTTTTGTTGTTGTTTTTTTTTTTTTTTTCGTCTTTTCTCATTCGTAAACCGTTCGATGAGTTTTAACGTATAGTAATGCGCGGTGTCTGTTTTAGTTCGTAATTGTATATTTATGTACAGTGTTTAATGAAAATAAGTTTTAAAACAAAACTAAACGTATGTCAATTTTATATAGGAGTTTGTTGTTTTGATCGCAATTTTATATATATGTACAGATTTTTTTTTTTTTAAATTTAAAAAGATTTTTTTTTGTTTAATTCTTTTTTTTTTTCGTCTTTTTTCATTCGTAAACCGTTCGATAAGGAAGTTTTAACGTATAGTCATGCGCAGCGTCTGATTTAGTTCGTAATTGTATATTTATGTACAGTGTTTAATGGAAATAAGTTTTAAAACAAAACTAAACGTATGTCATTTTATATAGGAGATGGTTGTTTTAATCGCAACTCTATATTTATGTACAGATTTTTTTTTTTTTTAATTTTATTTATTGATTTTTGGATTTTTCTTTTTTTTCTGTAAGTATAAAAAGGGGGGAGGAAGAAATACATACCGGAATGAACAAATAGCCGAATATCGACGTCATTGTGGCAAAGAAGTAAGAGTAAAGTGACCTCCCGATTTTTAAAGGAAAGATTTAGAAGTCATCAGTAGAGCTTAGCTCTGATTGCCTGTTGCAAAATTATATATAAAGCCTTTTCAGTGGTCATTTTTTTTCTCCTTGTGTGGATGCGCAGGTTAGTTGCCGGGATGGGAGTTGGAGTAAGATCTATGCCAACTGGGTCATTTGGGTGAGGGGGTCTGATGTTGCAAGACCCAAAACCCCCAAGAACCCAAAGGAAACATCACTGATGACCCATCCCGACTCCCCACACACACACACAAAGTTGGAAGTCCTGGCATGATAATAAACTGCATCTAATAGTGAAGCTTCTGTTATGGAGCTATGGGAAGTGTGGAGTACTAGTTCATTGCCAATACTCCCAGATCCACTCTGACTCTGAGATGTAATACCTGTTAGGGTCATATTAATGGAATAAGTTGATATTTTCGGAAATTAGGTTGGTTGGTGAGTTGGTTTGTTGGTTGGTTGGTTGGTTGCGCGTTATGCCATATCAACAATTGTTGATTATTCAATGCCAAATCATGTTTATACCTATATATTAAATACGTAGTTTGTCGGTAACAATTTTTACACGAGCCAAGGCTCATTTGTTTCAAAACAGTTAAATGGTATTGTTAATGGTATTGCTATGTAACACTAATAGTTCTATTTGCCACTGTTAAATGGTTTCCAGTATTGTAAATTATTAAACAGTTTTATTCTATCCATTGATGTGACCCTAACAGGTACTACCACGCCGGATCACAGTGGAACTGGGAGTAATGGCAATGAAGGGATATTTCACATTCCACAAAGCTTCAGAACAAGAGCCTCACTATCAGATGGTTTTGTGTCATATCCGGGACACTCGTTAGGAAGGTCTAACCCTTTGCAGAGGTGTTGTCGGCGTATTCTACAGCCCCAACTAACTGGGGTTTTTTTTCAAAAATTATCGGAATCCTTGAAATGTTTTCTGAAAACTATAATTATTTACAAAGGATTATTATTTTTATTATTATTATTATTATTTTTAGTCACTTGAAACCATATAATTGCTTGAAATATTTGAAACCATGTAATTGTGTGTAGATTAATTGTATTGGGAATACTTGAAATCAGATAACTGTGTGCAAATGATTATCATTAGACAGGACTACTTGAAACCATATAACTATTTATAAATAATTAATATTCAATAAGAATACTTCACGCTATATAGCTATGTCAAAACTATCAAAATTATATAGGAATGCTTGAAACTATATAACTATGCGCAAACAAATAATTACTATTATTAAACTGTATTAGTTACTTGAAACCATATAATTGGTTGAAAAAACTATTTCAGCCTTAAATAACCCAACAAGGATTAACATGCCTTAAATTCAACAAACCAACCAACAGAATTCCAACCGCTCTAAAAGTTCGTAAGCAACTGAAACAAAACTTTCACATTTTCCTTGGGAATGTTTGGCGTTGTGCTTTCGGTGAAATGAAAAATGGATAAGAGAGGTCGAGCAATCGATTCACGGCACTATTGAATTTTATAACCACCGGACGGTAAAACAAGGGTTGGTTAGGTATCAGTTCATAGAAGGCTGAAAACTGAATCAATACGCTATGTTGCCTTATTGTCTGACAATGCAGAGTGAAAGTGAAAGTGAAAGGTAATGAACACACTTACAACGTAAACTAAAGTAGAAGGGTATATACGAACATCGAAGAAATTTTTAGAAGCATGTTTATAGCATATAAAGAAAAATTTCAATAAAGCACAAATTAGCAGTAAAACACTTTCTATCTGCACCGAGACAAAGAATGCTTCACTAAATTGTATAGACTGATTCGAAATCCGAACCCAGATTTCTTTTAGAAATGTGCATAGTTATTTTAATAGCATATTAGTATATAGTGTGTTTATTTTCAAGCTATATACCATTTGTGTCTCGAAAGCAACGCTTCCGATTTATTTCCACTGAAACAACAGTAGACACAGGAATTACTATAACACCGTTGGATAGAGCAAATTTTTAGCTACAAAACACGAACATATTGTGAGTGATTTTTTTTAGTATTCTTTATTGTAATTGCATGCAACTCCCTGACTAGGATTCTATGATTGTCGGTTGGATTGGTTCGGTTTTATGGCATATCAACGATTGTCGGTTATTTTATGCCAAATCCTCATTATACATATGTATTAAATATATGAATTGTAAATACATTTTGTAAGTAACATTTTTAAATGAGCCTGAGCTCTTTTTGTGTACACGGTTAAATGGGTTCAAATATTTCTAACACGAATAATTTTATTTACTATTAATCATTTGATTGCACACATATGCATATGGTTATGCATATATCATTCGTGAGTGAATAGTTTGTAGGTTAGTTTATTTTTAAATGAGTTCGAACTGATTTTCTATGCTCACTAGTATTCCAATTGTTTTCGATCCGGTTAAATAGTTTCAATTATTGCAATCTAACACTAATAAGTCATTTCAATATGTTGTGAGACCGAAACTTACTAGCATCATGGACTCTTCCTGGACTATATTACTAGCGTTGTAATATCCTAATACCGAGCATACCGCAGCAGTAGTACAAAAGTAATAGAAGTACGACTACCAATATTGGACACGATCCCTTGTAACTTTTGTTAATATATCTTTCTTACCTCTAAACCGTGTTTTCCTTCAGTGTACCGACTTTGGGTCCACATCAGTGGCGACGTACGGATTCGAGAAACACACTCACACCGAAAGCCTTACCAGTCCCACATTCAATAGCGACAGAAAGATTCGAGAATTTCGTCCTCACCACATCAGAGGACCCGCTCAATCACACAGCCGTGTCGAACGAGAAAAAGTAAGCTGGCATCACTACACCAGCGACTACATACAAAAAATATTCCGCTTACCAACATCAGTGACGAACTAGCGATTCAACACCTACGGAATATTCAAGATTAATAAAGTCTGTCCAAACAATATAACGGTCAACCAAGTATCGAGAACGACTGCTTACACGAAAAAAAAGCCAGTTTGTTCATAAAACAAATTGACAAACTCAAGATTTTAAAAAAAACTATTCACCAAATTCAGCGGGGCGAGTTTTTTTTTCTTTTTTACAAAAAGAAAGAAGAAAGTTCTCATACAACAAAAGAGAAAAATCTCTAGCATTTTTTTTACTTCGATCTGAAGGATAATTTTTTCTTCTCCCCTCCCCACACTTGTAAAAAAAGTTAGTCTACAATTACAAAAATCCCCCAGCGAAGAACAGAAAAAAAATTTGCTTACTTGCAAACACTTATGCAAATGAACCTGTTGGGCGCCTACCAAGAAATAATTTTTTTTTACTTTATTCTTTGCTAAAAATTTTTTGGCTAACAAAAAAATATTTATATGAGTGGAGGAATTTTAAATGACCAAATTTAACGGATCAACGGTATTTACAAAGAAGCTAAACCAGTAAGTAGTTCAATTTCTTTTTTCTTGCAAACACAAAAAATCGGTCTAGATTCTTGTGTACCTTCCCCGTACACGGGTTTTCAAAACAACAGTATTTGCTGTAATTTTTTGTGCCTTGTTTACCTCTTTTAGTCGACATATTATAAATCTTTATTAATTATGGAAGAATTCAAAAAAACTATCGTTCAATTGCTAAAGGCTAACTTGGATCAGCAACAAAAAATCGAAGAAAGACAGAAAAAATTGGTTATGGAGTTACATAAACAACAATTAGAATTCCAACAATTTACACTGCAGAAAACTGAACTACAGCAAAAACACTTTCAAGAATTACTCGTAAATTCATTAAATGGCTAAAAAAAACTCTGAAAAAGACACGATATTTTCCCAGAGTACAATCTATAACTCGATTGATACATTCGAATACATACCAGAGAACGACAAAACGTTCTAGGCTTTTTACTGGCTCTATGAAGATATTTTCAACGTAGACTGTGAAGAAAGGCCTAGTAAAAAAAGGTACGTCTACTATAAGGAAAACGGGGAACAACTGAACATGATAAGTTCATAGATTTCATATTACCCAAGAAAACCACAGACTTGGATTTTTCAGTGACTATTAAGCTCCTATCGGAATTATTCAGGCCTAACACAACGTTGTTCTACAAACGTTGGAAATGCCTGAACACAAGGACAACCAGCAAGATTTCCTAACGTTTGCAGCATCGGTGAATAAGCTCTGTAATGACTTCAAACTAGCTGAACTGACTGCCGATGATTTCAAGTGCTTAACATTCGCACAGGGTCTAGTATCAGCAGAAGACGCCGAAGTCAGACGGCGGGTACTGACCAAGCTTGAAAACGAACAAAGATTGACTCTCCAAAAATTGGCAGAGGACTGTCAAAGAGTAATTTCTGACAAGTGTGACTCCAAAACGATCGAGGAATCAGGTGTGGCTCAGATTAGAAAAATCAGAAGCAAGTCAACCGCCTATTCCCGTCAAAAATACAAAAGGCAAGTCTCATGTTCTAAACCCCGCCATAAACAAAACCCAAATAGGGTAAAGAAACCGCATGGACTATGTTCCCATTGTGGTAAATGGCATTGGATGAAATTCTGTCCAGTCAAGGAGAAAAAATATTGCAAAAATTGCAATTAAAATGGTCATAACTTAACTCAATGTTGGTACGCCAACAGAACGAGAAAACTCAAAAGTAAAATTAGGCAAGCTCAATCAGACGACACAGTCAATAGGATGTGACTGTTGATATTTTCAATAGCTCCATTAAATTCCAGCTTGACTCGGGTTCTGATATCACAATCATCAATTGGCGTACTTGGCGAAAATTAGACGAGCTGACCTTACTAAAGATGGATAAAACAGCAAAATCCGTAACTGGCAAGAATATCAACATCTTGGGCGAAGTAATCCTTACAGTAACACAAAATGGGGTTACCAAAAAGCTGAAAGTCTACGTACTAAAAAATTCGAACAACTTGTTCGGAACAGATTGGATTGAAAAATTCAATCTATGGGATTGCCCAAAGACTACATTTTGTCGCAAAATAGAAAGTACAACGTCTAATTCGGTAAATCTCAAAAAGGAACTCAAACAACGATTTCCCCTGTTTTTTTCTGGTGGCCTTGAGAAATGTTCTAAATTAAAAGCTAAGCTCAAGGTGAAGGACGGTACACAACCGATATTCAAGAAGAAACGGAATGTCTCTTTCGCTGCTCTAGAGCAAATCAACAAAGAATTAGATAGACAGATATTCTGTCAAAAACAGACTTTAGCGAATGGGCAGCCCCTACGGTCCATGTAAAAAAAGAAGTCCAACCAAATACGTATCTGCGCCGATTTCTCCACAGGGTTAAACGATGCCTTGCAGGATCACCACTATCCTCTACCAAGCCTTGAGGAAATTTTCAACAGACTAAACATTAGGAACTTGCAGAATTTGAGACGGCCTCTCAACGAACTCTTAAAAAAGGACAAACCATGGTTATGGACCCCTGAATGACCAGAAACATTCGAAAAGATCAAGAAAACACCTGAATCCCAAGAGTCATTTGAAAAGATCAAGAAAACCCTTACTTCGGATCTCTCCCTCGCCCATCACAAGTGATGCAAGCTCATACGGAATCGGTGCTTGCATTCTCCATAAACTGCCAGATGGTTCGCGAAAAGCTGTGGCACACGCATCTAGATCCCTGCTACCATCTGAGAAGCAATATTCCCAAACAGAGAAAGAGGCTCTATGGATAATATTCGCCGTCACAAAGTTCCACAGATACCTACATGGAAGACGGTTCCAACTACAAACCGACCATAAATCCCTAATAACAATCTTTGGGTCCAAGAAAGGTCTGCCAGTCTATACTGCAAATAGACTACTTCGTTTGGGAACGATTCCCTTAAACTACAACTTCAAGATCGAGTTCCTAACATCTGAAAATATTTGCCACGCGGACAGTTTATCGCGACTTATTCTCCAAAATACGGAAGTCTTGGAAGACTCCATTATTGCTACTCTAAGGACGAATTTGCGAAATCAGAAACAATGTTCGCAAGAAAAATCAAGTCCGTCTTCGATAAACTCATTCTACGGTAAGCAAAATTCAAGAAAACCGTCTCGCTCCATAAGAAACCAAAAAACACCCACAAAAGCCATATGAACCAGCTCAGGAAATGCCGTTTGAATGATTCTGAGGAATCACCACAAAATACCTGCGAAGAGCCGATCGACACAATATTCGATCATTTCGATCTCGACACGAACTCTCCGGAAATACGACGGTCAGGAAGAAAAAGAAAATTTACGCAACCACTCGACGTAAATCCCAAGAGGCAGAAGTATTAATAGTTTTACTCTTTTTTTGCCTTTTTTCCTAGAAAAAATACTCTTAGAAGGGGATGTTGTGAGACCGAAACTTACCTGCATCATGGACTCTTCCAGCACTAGCATAGTAATATCCCGTTACCGAGTATACAGCAGCACTTTGCTGAATATCTTGGAATTTCACATGTATATAATTCATATTATCAGTCATTTAACTGCCCACACCGCACCCAACTCTGTATTGTTTTTTGCCCCATTCGGCTAGGATCCCTCTCCCACCTAGGGTAGGTTCGGCTTGTTTTCGGACACCGGAAAACAGTCGGCCTCCATTTCGTAGAGAGGGGGATGGGAGGGTAACCAAACGGGGAAAATCTTTTCCTTGGTTTCGTTTTTCGTTTTATTGTATTTTGGGTTTTTTCTCCCATTCCCATCATATGACATTCATTGTAAATAACTCATAAATTGTTAATAAAATCATAAATTACATTCGGGGTTTTAAGTAGGCGTTTTTCATTGAGCAAATGTGGTATTTTGGTGGTTGCTGCGCGTATAGCGATGGATGAATGGTTATATATTGTACTGTTGAATGGATCGGCGAATGTGGCTAGCTAGGTCCCCTTAGAATATATAGTTATTGCATGACCGCTCTCTTCCTCTCCCCCACAAAACCTCATGGCCTTGTGCCTACCTTGCAATAACAAGTAAATAAACCGAGCATACAGCAGCAGTAGTACAAGAGTACCAGAAGAACGACTTACAATATTGGACACGATCCCTTGTAACTTTTGTTAATATATCTTTCTTACCTCTAGCCTGTGTTCCGTGTTTTCCTTCTGCATACCGACTTTGGGTCCACATCACAATATTGATCGTTTGTTTTGCAGATAGTGAAGTGGTTACAAGTATTGCTATTCAACACTAATTATTCTATTCCATGTTATTTACTCATTTGTACACAATGAAATGGTTCTAAGTATTGTTATGCAATACCAATAATTCTGAGCTTTATTTCTAACAATTCACTTTAACATAAATCATTTATTTGTACACAGTTTAAATGTCAAATAGTTTTATTCGAGTAACAGATAGGACTCTATCAGGTACCTCTCCGGGTCATAGTGGACCTATGAGAAATGGCAATGAAGGAGTATTCCACATTGCCCAAATCTTCAGGACTGGAGCCTCACCATCAGATTGTCTATTGTCATATCCAGGATACTTGTTGGTTGGAGTCTTATCCCTCTGCAGAGATGCAGTTGGCATATTCTAAAGCCCCAGCTATGATTGTAGACAAGCAGTGTGGATCAGAAATTAAGATTAACCCTGCGACAGGACTGAACCACTCATCTCAATCCTTAAAAGCCTGGCGTTGCATAACAACTGCGCCATCGATTAATTTACGAAAATCAAGAGACAACTGTCATTGAAATTTCGTCACATAACGTTATACCTTCTCTATGTGTGTGTAATCTAATTTTAATAGTAAAATTACTGTTAATAATACAACAAAGGATTACATAACAAGGCTGGTTTTTAACCAGGTATTTCCATAATGTGCCGGAAAACCCAACGAGATTTGACAGTACGATATTGCTGGAACGTTCTACATCAATGATAATGATGCTTTGTCTCCGAAACCATGACTAACCTCAGTCATCACGTGATAAATGTTTTGATAGCCACGCAGCTGTTGTTCTTTTTTCTTTACTTTCCAGCTACAGCTGAACAAAACAAGATATAGACACCGAGATGCCCAATAGATCTCATGTATTTCGAATGAAGTTATTATTATTATTATTATTATTATTTGTAGTAGTAGTAGTAGTATCATCTAGGAGTTTTTCACGACAGTGGTAACTGATGACTTTGATTAAGCCCGACTGACTGCAAGTCTCCTTCGTTCTCCAGTCATTCTTCAATAGTACTGTGATCGAAATGGTTCTTCCACGAATTCTATTCCTCTGTCTCTTTTCTAGCTTTGGGGATTATTCCAAGGGGCTCCAACTATGATAAGTATCACTGTTACCTTCGTGTTCCAAATCTTTTTAGCTCTCTAAGTATTTAACTTTCCTGCATTTTAACTCTGTGATCTACTGGAACGAAGAAGTCCACACGCTGATACATTCGTTCCTTATTGTTTATCACAACCTGGTCTGGTCTTCGAGCTGGGATTGAGGGATCCGTTTTTTATCTCAGAAAGTTTTGTGGATCTCATTTTCTTGGAAAAATTTGCTTACAAAATTCTCTGTAAATTATTATTGGGGATACAAACTCCTCGTGAATTTGAATATGATATTGGTCTTATTTAATACAAAGTTTTATGGTTTAAGTTTCATTGCCCACTGGGACTCACCAACATCATTTGCAATATTTTCATCAAATAATATTTGTCTTATGTTATTAAGTCTTTTTTGTCGAATAATTGTGTGAGACTTGGAAATAAGGTAAGGTCTATTGATTAGATTTTCTTTTTATGATAACCATTTTGTATCACTGTAGTCATTCGCTGTTGTAGTTTGGAAAGCAAGAATGAATCATAATTACTGCATTTAAAGACTGCAGAGTGTGTGTGTGTGTGTGTGTGTGTGTGTGTGTGTGTGTGTGTGTGTGTGTGTGTGTGTGTGTGTGTGTGTGTGTGGAGAGAGTTGATTAATCATCATCAATACTGAATTAAAGATTTAAAAGATTATCAACTCAAAAAATGCATGATATCCGTAATTAAATAGTTGTAAATTTCAAATTGAAACAATCTTCGAAAACAGGTTACTTCATACGATTTCTATTACTACAACTGGCCTGTTAGCATTCAACACGATAGAAGACTTTTTATCTTTTTAAAATTAATTTAATTCAAAATATAATTTAATCATAAAATTTAACTAATTTGTAAATCAAAAGAAAATATTTAATGAATAGCATGTATTTTTCGTAATTTATCTATTAGATCGATTAGATTAAAAGTATTTTGTAAGAATCCTATTCCTTAAGTTGAAAATTAAAAAGATAAAAAAAAGAAGCTTCTTTTTATTTCATTATGCATATTCATTTCAGATATTTACACAAAATATGTTATGTTGTTGCTGTTGTTAATAAATTTAAATTGATATGCCATGAATAACTTTCAAATTTTCAGAATCTAATTTCTGTACTTCTTTTCCGTGGATATTAATATTAACATGTTAATAGCCATTAATTCATTCGACATTAAACAATAATAAATTCCCGAAAAAATTTACAATATAAAATAAGATACAATAAAATCTTATATAATGAAAGTTATAATGACCTATTCACAAGGCACCAAAATTGGTGAGATCCATGTTTTTATCAAATCATCCCACCTGTGGTAGAATGTTTCAACATTGAGCGTTTCTACCGACATGAGAGCCATGCTTTCTAAAGACAAACTATCAAACCAGTTTGCTCAAAATCTGTTACAACTTAGTGAAGGATATTACTCTTTTAGTATCAATAGCACATTTATTCTAGCTCAAATTAGCACATTGGTTACAGCAGTCCAATTTTCTAATTTTCGACATCATTACAATAATCACAAGTGGTCATATGAAAGAGTTGTGCTGGCACCCAAAATTTCCACCGTAAAGTGAATAATTATCTTCGGCCCGTTATTCCAAACATTGTTGATTATTAAGATGAGGTTATTAACTAATCTAAGTTTCTAAATTCATTGGAGTCACTAGTACTATATCCACATCGAACTGAACTGAAAGTTGGAGCTCCAATAATGTTTTTATTCCGAGAATTCCCCTAACATTATCAGGAATATCAATTTCATTTAAGAGACTGCAGTTTCCCATTCGACTTAGCTTTGCTATGTCAATTAATAAGTCACAAAGTCAAACTCTGTCTGAATTGGGATTGCATAGAGAAGATTGTTTTTCTCATAAGTAGATTGCTCCAGGGTTGGAAGTCCCAATAATGTTTTCATTTATGCACCTTATGAAAAAACAAAGAATGTGCATTACACTAAAGGACTAAGATAATGTACTGTGATTGTTTTACATGTAAGAAAAAATAAAGAAATTGTACTGCCTTTTCTATTTTCCTTTTCATCACTTTTTAAATTGGTAACATTTTCATTATTCTGAGATTAACTAACTCCTGGTAAGTTTCAACATTCAACAAGTGTCGTGCTTCTATATCAGTTTTCTTGGTCTATACATTTAAAGTTAGCAATAAAGAAATGACATAACATTTAATTTAAAAATCTCTAATAATATCAAATTGGTTTTTTTTTAATTCAAATATTGTGAATGTGAAATTTCAAGATTGTAATAAAACTGATGATGATATAAAATACTTCTGTGGCAGATTATAAATTTTTGAATTTAGCAATGGAAAAATAATTTACTTAATTTGAGAACCCATGTTAATGGGTTTTCAAATGGTGATTTCATTTTGAACAAGGTAATGCAGAATGGACTAATCCTTTTATTGCAATCTCTTGAAAAAACAATAGTGTTTCCATTAAATATTTTGAGTGTGAAATTTCAATATTCAACTCAATACAATAGAATATACGCTTCTGTCAGTTTCTTGGACTCTCCGTTGTTGTATTTTGGAATCTGGAAATGACTTCAATTGTACAAATTCTTTTAAAATGACAGCGTTTCTATTAAATTCTGACTATGAAATTTCGAGATTTTAATGAAATTATAGATGACAAGAAATACATTTATGGCAAACATGAATTTTTCAAATTGGTGATTTGGAATGGACTTATTGTTTATTTGTGAAATAATGGTGTTTCGATTCATTTTGAAAATTGTGATTGTCAAATTTCAATATTTTCATGAAACTTTAGATGACAGGAAATACACTTATGACAATCTTGAATTTTAAAATTGTCATTGAAGAAAAAACTTACAATTCATTTTTAAAACCCTTGTTAAAACAACACTGTTTCCATCAAATTGAAATATTATGAGTATGAAATTTCATCATTTTGATGAACCTCAATGAGAAATTAAATACAATGGAGGCAATATTGATTTTTGGAAATGTGAGATGCAAAAAGGGATTATTATTTAAAATAAAATAACACTTACCATTAAATATTGTGATAGCGAAATTTGTGATGAAACTCAAATTGACATAAAATGTTATTTTGGCAGTTTCTTGTATTTAGCAATGCAGAATGGACACTGTTATTTAAATATTTCAATAAATCTCAATATGTAATTATATAAATTTGTGTGAATCTTTAATTTTGAATTTGCCAATACGCAATGGACTTATCATCTAATTGTAAAATCTCTGTTAATATATCAGTGATTACATTAAATAATATTGTGATTGTGAAATTTCAATATTTTAATGAAACTTTTCGTGACTTTTGAGACAATATTGTTTTTTTAAATTTGTAATGCTTCTACCACTTATTATTGTATTGTAAACCACATGCTAAAATAAGTGTTTCCAATAGATTTAAATATTGTGATTGTAATATTTCAATATTTTATGAAACTCACAAAGACATGAAATACTCTTGAACTTTTTGAAAATTGGTGATGCAGAAATTAATTATTTTATTAATTTAAAAACCACTGTTTAAAAATTCAGTATTTTCAAATATTGTTAGACTGTGATTTCAACATTGTGATGTAATTCAAGATAACATGAAATACTTTTGTGGCAGTTTCTGGAACAGTAAAAATGAGTTTGTTTATCTTCTATAGTAATCAATATAGTAGCATTTAGAACATCTCCAGAAGTATCTGTACAGGCAACATCTTATGTGGAAGTATATGTAAATAAACTAAAACGACATTTCTTGGGTTATTTATCGAATAAGGATGTATTTACCTCATTCCAGGTTACGAAAATCCCTCTACTGACTAGGTTTTCGGTACAAATTGTAAATAAAGTTATTAATCATGTTGAACATATTTGACACCAAGGCAACTTTAGTTAAACTAAATGACCACTTCTGAGTGAGTACTAATAGTAATACAGCACTTGATGAGTGGGAAGTGGATCTCACTTGTTTTTTTTATTTTACTTAACTATGGCGGTTTGCACTGAGCATTCTTTTCGATATTCTATACTTGTTTATATACCGGGCCATTGGCCTAATGAGTAGAGTGTAGGGCCAATGGTCCGGGAGCCCGGGGTTCAATTCCAGGTCGAGTTATAGAAAAGACCCAAAATGGTACTTGATGCCGTCTTGCTTAACACTCAGCATTATAAGGTACCTACCAAGGGTAAAGTGGAGGGAATGGAGTAGCGCCCTCCCCTACACCTTGGTGTAGTAGCTATTGAAAAGGGAGCCTTCGAGTCACCCTTGACTAAGTTGGCCAACAACTATAATTTTTCTAAAAAAGTTGTTCGTTTCAATTTTCACGAAACTTAGCAACACAACATTAATATTGACACAAGAACCCAGAAAAATGTTAATAGCTGGAAAATAGATTACATTATTATCCCTAAGGAACCAAAAAAATGGCTTCGTAGAAACTGAAAAGGTAAATAAATTATTTTAAAATATCTGGGCAGCATCACCGAACTAAACGAACTAATTTATGTAGGAGCAAAACTAGTCAGTGATATCGCTAGTATCGCCTTAAGGAAGCCAAACAGAAATACAAAAGCTGGATGAAAAATAAGGTTAGAAGGACAAATAAAGAAGCTGAAGCAACAAGCGAAACTACTACGGAAGGGAAAATGCACAAGGACACAATAGAATTAAAATACCAAAAAGACAACAGTCTGGCAATAGAACAAGAAAAAATAAATCAAAAGATATTGGTGAAAGAACGGTGACTCAAAAAATACCGAGCCTGAGTCAAGTAATATAAACTAAACAAAACCTCCCTAAATAACGAAAGAAAACTTTATCAACAGGTCGACAGAGAATGCAAATCAAAACAAGATGCAAAGGAATCGAAATAATTTTTTAGTAAAATATGGAAACAGAAAAATATAACAAAGAGGCCGAATTGATAAATAATACGAAAAAAGAATTACAAGAATCTGAAGGCCTTGGGGTAGATATACACTCGGACTCACTAAAAGCAACACTCAAGAATGTACTGAATGGGAAAACACCATGCCGTATTGGTATACAGCGATTTTGGTTCTAAAAATTCACGTCCATTCACGACAGATTGGCTCTGCAAGCATACCCAAATGAAAACGGTGGTAAAAACTACCTGATCTAGAAACACGCCCCAAAACATGCTTCTCCAGCAACTACAGACCGATAACGCATGATATGGAAAATCCTAATTGCACAGATAAGAGAAAAAATATATTACTCGCTTGTATGCTGCGGAATTTTTTCTTGAATAGAAAGGATGCCGTAAGAGAACAAGAGGAACAGATGTACAACATAGATCACCAAATTCGCAAAGAAGTAAAAAAAAAAGCAGGAAAATGTAGCCATGGCAGAGATTAACTAAAAAAAAGGGCTATGATGTGTTCTCACAAACTTAAATAAAATATCTGAAAACAAACAAAATATCCGACAAAATCATAAACTTCATCAAGAAAACCATGAAAATTGGAAAATGGAATTTGCAGCTGGAGGATAGACCAAAGTTAAACATCTAAAGAGGTATCTTCCAGGGAGATTCGCTCTCACCACAGCTATTCGTTATAGCACTGATGCCAATCAATCACATACTTAGTAAGTGCACAGGGGGTTACAAATTTACAAAATCAGTAGTAAATATTAATATTATGTACATGGGTGATATCAAGTAAATTTGAAAAAATAAAAAGAACTCAAGACTCTGGAAGCGGACAACATCAAAACGAGATGAAAAAATAAAAGAGTATCTCAGAAAAATGAGAAAACTCCTCGAAACCAAGCTCTGCTGCATAAATCTCATCCAAGGAATTAACACCTGGGTTGTCTAACTTAGTGTAATCGGAACCATTCGTAAAATTGACACTGAAGGAACTCAGACAATGGCAACATAGAACAAACAGAAAAACAACACAAGGAAACAGAAATGGAAAGAAAAACAATTGTGTGGATATTTCAAACGACAAATTGACGAGAATGCAGATGAGAAGACATAGACATGGCTAAGAAAGGCAAATCTCAAAAGAGAAAATGAATCTCTTAATAATAGCATGAAACAACGCACATAAGGTACAACAATATTAAAGCGAAAATTGATAATACGTAATAGAATGGCGAATGTTGGCAACAAAAAGAAAACAGTAAATCACATAATAAGCAAATGCAACAAACTAGCACAAAAGAAATACAAGTCTAAACACAACTCTTTAGGAAAGGTGATCCACTGAGAATTGTGCAAGAGATTAAAATTTATCATACAAGCAAATAGTATGTACACAAACCAGAATCAGTCCAAGCATAAGAATATCTGAGATTTTGAGATACAAACGGATCACCTAGTTTCGGCAAGAATACTAGACCTAGTATTGATTAACAAGAAAAAAGAACTTGTCACCTGGTAGATTTTACTTTTCCAGCGGACCACAGAGTGAAAATAACCGAAAGAGAAAAGATAGACAATACATGGATTTTGCCAGAGGACTAAAAAAATTGAGCATGAGGGTGATGGTGATACCAATTGTAGTTTGTGCGTCTGAGACAGTCCCCAAATGCCTGGAAATAAATGGGAGGAATTGGAAATCTGAAGAAGAATCGTGGCTATCCAGACCACAGTATTGCTAAGAACGGCTATAATATCCAGAAGAATCCAGAAGACCTGAGGGACTTACTGTCACTCAGACTCCAGCTAATACTGGTGAAAAACTCACAAGGAATAAAATAAAAGCCTCACTAGAAAATAATAAATTAAACATAATAGAGTAAATAAATTGAGACCTCATTGAACTAATATAATACAGCAATGTAAATAAGCACGCAGTATAAATTAAAGTGCTCTTCCCATTATGCCTCACATAAAGGGATATCCACCGCGTGGGCACCACTTAGTCCGATAATCGCATAGGAGAGAAACTAACCGTCACCAAGCACCCAAAAATCTTTTTTCTACAAAATCTTTTCCCCTGGGATTGTCCCAAGGCCTCTGATAAGACTAGAATAACTATCACTTTCATGTTCAAATGTTTATTTTATTTTGTTTTTATTTATAGTTTACTTGCAAGGTCAAGATATTCATCCAATTTTTTGCTTTCCTTTTATTTTTACTCAGTGGTCTGTTTGAACGGTGAAGTCCACTAACAGACAAGTTCTTTTCTTTTTTCTTTTTTTTCTACAGCGAGGTATGGTCTCTTGGTTGGGATTAGGTGGCTCGTTTTTATCTCAAAATCCCAAAGAATTTTGTGGGTTTTATTTAGTTTTTTCAGATGCTACTTCTCAGCATGGACAAACTTCACCTAATAACACAATTCCCAGTCTTGCTTACCCAATCATGCTGGCACTTGTTTTATTTTGATCAATCGATTAGTTAATTATTTCATTTGTCTCTGTCTGTTTGCCTCTCTCTCTCTCTCTCTCTCTCTCTAACCTATGTTTACTATTCTCACGAGTCTTACCTTTTACATAAATTATAATGATTCCTTTTCTCTCTTTAGGTTTCCTCAGCATAATTTCTTTAATGAGTTTTCTGATGCGTCTATGCAGTTGGGTTTCTCCCCATTTTTGTTTCATCAGTGTTTAATTCCTATTTTTTGGTTTGTCCTTGAGTTATTTTTGTTCCAGATTTTTACTGTTTTAATTTATTCGTTATTCTTTACTTATTTTGCGTATTCTTTAAATTCCTGAGTAATTTAATCCGACCAGTAACTCTGGTACTCAGCTATCTAACTGACAGCAAAAAATAATAATGAGAACTCTCGAAGGTGCCATAGGCAATCAGACTGAAGATTAGGAGGTTTTTGAAAAATATCTGTCAGTTGATTACCCGGAAAGTGACAAATCACAACCTAAATTTCAGGGCTAAAGGCTGTGTGTGGGCTACGATTTATAAAAGAATGAGTCTTTCATTAATTGAGAGAACAAGAAACATCTTCCTTTTTATAAGACTAGTCTAAAATGAACTTGTGTTATATAATTAAGGAATTATTTTTTTTATATTGATCATTTTTTTATCATTCAGTTTGCTTGGGCTTTGAACTATTCGGGTTGAGTTTAGGTGTATAGTCAATTAGTGCAGTTTACGCTCGCGCGCAAAGGATATAACAATCACCATTGTCATAATAAATTGCCAGACAGGAAATAGGGCTGGAGTGTGGATGACGTCATGCCCGGAAGAGAAGGTCCAGAAAATTTGAGGATTTTGGAGAGAGAGTTGAAAGTTGACATTGGACCATGTAGGCAGATAGTTGAGTTCTCTGCCATGGAGATATAGATTCTGAGTTTCTGCCATTGAGGCGAGAGTTGGGGATTCGGCCATTGAGACGAAGAGTTGAGTTTTTCGGATCTCAGCTGGCGGAGGTGAATTGAGATCTTAAACATCACAAGATGCGCCGCGCGTCGGGATGGGGTTAGTGAAGTAAGAATTGGAACTCTCTCCTCGTGTCGAAGAACCGAAGTCAGAAGTTAATAAAACCGTTCGTATCTGAACAACGGAATCTGCCTGTGTTTTGAATATGCATATGCATTTGTATATGTATCCCAGTTGTGATTGATATCATAATGATTATGGCTATGGCTATGCAACATAATAATGTATTTTGGCGTGCAGTGACTCGCTATGTCTTTGGCAAGAAGAAAAAAAAGGAAGACATAGATTGATTTTGAACTTGGGTTATCCACGGTACTTTAGACGATTAGAAGAGGCTAAGAATGATGGAAATCAATTTTGGGCGACTGTTGTTTCAGGTGCGGGGAGGGAACGTAAAATGAACATTAAGAACCTCAACTCCAAAAATCAAACGAAAAAAGAAGGAAAGAAAAACAACTTTGCTACCCCAGCTGAAGAAGAAACTAGTACGGAAAGAAAAAACTCAACTCCAGAGACAAACAACAGGTTAAAAAAATAAGAAAAAAAATGTTTGACACAAGGCCCCAGAACAAAGAAGAAAAAAATAGATCAAAAGAATCGAGAAAAAGGCATGAAAAGAAAAAAAAAAAGAAAGATAAGATACTTGTTCACTGTATAAATTTTATGTCTTTCCCTGTCGTTTTTAAGTTGGTGGTTCGTGTCCGATAGAATTTATTTAATTACGTAAAAAAAGGGAAAGTGGTTGGTACATTGCTCCAATTAAGAAAAGTAATTTTTTCCTTCTGTATATCTTTGAATTTCCTGGTTCGTGTTGATAAAATTTGGCTAATTATGAAAAAAATTGGGTTGTATCTGTCTTTCAAGGTTTTAAGAGTCGTGTCTAAGAGAATTTAAATAATTATAAAAGAAAATTAAAAATCGGTGATAAAATCCAGTATATTTTATATATGAGTTGATACAGTTTACTGCTATGTTTTGGACTATGAATCAGAGGGAAAGGAAAGAAAAAGAAAGATGGGAACGATGGACAGATATATTGTCTCTATGTTAAAATGATTGACAAGTCATAATGTAAACTTCCACTTGGGTTGCGAATTCTAACTTTCATGAATGATCTTTGATAGTAAACAAAATTTTCGTGAATGAAATTTTATAGTAACTTGTGGATGCTATCGTAAAGCATAGTAATTTTATAGTGGGATATTTTTTCCATGTGTCTTTCAATTCCGAGCTTCGGAATTCCGGCATCAACGAAATAGTTTGTCAGGAGAATGCTCATATACCTTTGGATCCGTAGTTAGGACTGTGGGACGGATTCGATGTTGGAAAAGTTGTGGAAATTGGAAGTGTTCTGTGAAGTCTCCCGAGAATGGGATCGATATTTTGGGTACTGGTAGAAGCCATACCAGGTTTTGTGAAGGTCTTCCCCTAAAGAGAGGTCGAAAATTGGAGGTACTGGTTAGTGGCCAGGCCAGCGTTTTGTGAATTCCCCTAAGAATGGGTTTGAGATTTTATTTGAGGTACTAGTTAGTGGCCAGAACGGGTTGTGAAGGTCCCCCTGGAATGGGATTGAGAATTTTTTGGGGGGGTAGGAGGCCAGACCGTTGAGTTGAAGAGGATATTTTGAAACAGGGGATGGGAGATTAGGGAGTATGTGTGCAAAATCTTGACGTATCCCGTTGTATGTACCGAAAAATGTATGGACTCGGTTTTGAATTGTTCTTGAGGGAGAAATATTGTTAACCAAATAGATAAATAAATAAAGTAACCTCGTTAACTATTGAAAAATAGTAAAAGACAGAGTAAAAGGTTTGGGTTGCTTAGGAAAAGAACGCCCGGGATATTCTAACTCATCTTCGAAAGTAAGCAAGAAACTAGAATTGTGTTGTCGTGGTCGGAATAAATAAAAATGAAGAAATGATTGTTGGATAAGAGCCATGCTTTTGTAGAGATACATGCTGAAAGAAAAAAGAAAAAAGGTACTCGTTCGCTATTGAAAAGATGAGAGATAGATCGATTGACGGTGGTCAAAAGTTGAAGAAAAAGGGGACGAAAACAGGAACGGTTTGTGTTCGCTAGAAAGAAAAAAAGGTTCCTGGGAAATTTTACCACATTTTTTAGTTGTAAAGGACGTTTTAATGGAAAATGTGCAAGGGCACGGACAATGATAGGGTGCGTTATTAAAATATATATATGTAAATCAATGACAGAGATTACGAGAGA
Organism: Sepioteuthis lessoniana; assembly: GCA_963585895.1. Lineage (NCBI taxonomy): Eukaryota > Metazoa > Mollusca > Cephalopoda > Myopsida > Loliginidae > Sepioteuthis > Sepioteuthis lessoniana. The sequence goes on from OY757927.1 coordinate 41,417,656, forward strand.
AAAAGGTTAGAAGTAATGAGTAACGGATGTAGAAGGAAGGCAAAAAGAGTAAAAGAGATAAAGATCGATTGATCCGTGAAAAAGAAAAAAAGACTTAAGAGAAAAAATAAATATCAATTGGTAAAGTAAACAAACACGAAAATAAGAAAAGAAGAACCAGAAAATATTGAAAAAGAAATCGAAAAAAAAAATGAAGGACAACACGAACACTTTTTTTACTGACTTTTAGTTTTCGGACTGTTATTTATTTATGTGCTCTTTTGTTATTCTTGTTGTTTCTGTAATTGTATTGGTCAAGTCGACATGAGGAAGAGTGTTACATTGCGTAATTGTTACAGATTACGAAATCGGAAAGGAAGAAAATAGAGAATTGAGTTTTCTACCGAGTCTACCGGGTCCCGACCAGCAGAGATGAACTGAGATCTTAAACACCACAGGATGCGCCGCGCGTTTGTGGGGTCTGAATAGTATGGTCAGCATAGTATGAATTGTGTCTCTCCTCGTGTCGAAGACAAGAAGTCAGAAGTTATTAAACCATTCGTACCTCAACAACGGAGTCCGCCTGTTTTCGCCTGTATTTGTATCCGCCTGTGATTGTAAATGTGATTGATGCAAATTATGCAACACTTGTAATATCAGAAATGAACGTGAATAGGATAATTTTTGTGACTACGTATCTGTCTTTTCCTTTCCTGATATGGGGGACCATATCTTCGTCTGGGGAAGAAGATATGGGGGACCATATCTTCGTCTTTTCAACTTTCTTGGAGAACTTTCGAGACGTCAAGTTTAAGAAGTGTCCGGATTATCTTAGAAGAGAGATTACCCTGGTATATTTCCTTTTAGTAAGTTTGATTCCAGTAGCTTCCTCGTTCTTCTAAGTTTTTTTTCTTTATTTTGCTTTTTCTTTGTTTTTTGTAGGTTTTTTGGCGGAGTGCTTGTTTAGTTTTGTTTTCTTTTCTTTTTTTACTTACTTTTTATTACAATGATAGTATCTCCTTTTTAGATTCCCTGGGTATTTTTAACTTCTTCCACTCCGATAATTTTGATGCGTTTCTGATTGGAATAATAAATAAGAAGAGAAGCTTCTCTTTTCTCCTTATTCATTATTAACACTTCCCGATAACAAATCCCATTCCAGTTTTTTGACTGAATATTCTAACCGTTTGTATTAGGGCTCCCAATTTCTTTTCTTTTTTTTTTCTTTTTTTTTTTTTTTTTGATGGAAACTTTTATATCATCGGTGGTTTATCTTTTCATACGATTTTGTGAGTTTGTATCCTCCTTGAATTCTCTTAAAATATAATTTAACGGTATAATCGCTATAACAAACAATAGTAAGGATGATCAGTCTTTCTAGATAATGTATTTTTGCATCTTTTTTCTTCTCCATGGCGTTGTTCTCTTACTATTAGTTCCACTTTACAGTTTTTCATAGCTCTCATGATGAAGTTGACAACTCGCTCAGAATTTTTAAATATGGAATCATTACATAAAACTTTTTCCTGTCTATCGATGTTATGGCTAGATTTTTTCTTTGTTTTACTTCTTTGTTTTGTTTTGTAGCTCATTTTTCCCGCTTGTTTCTTTGCAGAACCCTTTCTGTAATGTCTATGCAAGTTTTTTAACACCGGTTGTAACTAATGGTTTTTCACTGGATTCTGAGTGACAGCAAATTTCCTTGGGTCTCCAGGACTCTTCTCAGTATTCTAACTGATATTTTAGCCAGAACAATGTATTTGTCTATCTTTCTTTTATTTTCATTGTGTGATCAGCTGAAACGGCAAAATCCACGAGAAGACGAATTCTATTTCATATTAATTAGCTCGAGGACTGGTCTTCTGACCAGGATTCGGTGATTTGTTTGCATCTCAGTGAGAACCCTAAAGAATTTTGTGTAGCATTTTCTTAGGCAAATTCTGGTTTGTGCATTCGTCAGCATGGCCAAAGTACAATTCCCAGAGAATCAAATTTCCCACCCACCCATAGTTACATTTGTATTCCTTTTGTGGCAGTTTGCTGCATTCGTTTGTGATTAACTGTTTTCTCTCTGTAATTACATAACCTACTCTTCAGTATATTATCAATTTTTTTCTTTCGGGTAATTAGTTCTTATAGCATTATCTTGCACTACTATTAAAAGAGATTGTTTCTCTCTTCAGATTTCTCCTTGCAATGTTGACAAAGAGCTGTAAAGGCAGTGGAATATGAAGATGATACCAGTTGTAGATGGTACCTTTGGAACGGTCCCCAAAAGCCAGGAAAAGAGACTGGAGGAACTGGAGATCAAAGCAAGAATCGAGACTATTCATACCCTATGTTCTTCTTTCTCTCTGAACTAAGCTTGTCTTACAACTCCAAACACCACTCCATTCTCTCTTCCTTTTTTTTTTTTTTCATTTTCATTTCTTTTTAAGCCTTCCCTCTCTCAACGGCTTTCATACACTCACTCTTTCTCTAACTCACTTTTCAAACCGACAACGTTTCTTTTCCTCAGTTTTAGTCTGTTCTTAATTACTATCTACCCTGTTATCTTTCTTTTTCTTTCTTTTTTTTCTTTTTTTTTTTTATTTCTGTTAACGTCTTCCTCACGGGCCGATCTATTAAAACTTTTAGATTGTGACAGGATTCTAAGCAGACAGGCAACTTGCAATCATATACAGGAAATATATGATAAAACTATTTCTTCTATTCTTTTCCTACATATTATTTATCCTTACTACTACAGAAGAATTTCTATGCTGCCATCTAAATACGCACATTAGTCGGACTTTACGAAAGACCAGATACCGATCTTCGTAGTTTACGACTCTCTGAAACAGAGTACACAATTCTTGTCAGTAATTTGCATTTAATCCCCAACTTGTCTACCATTCCCCACTGACAAATCGATACAGAGAAATCAATAGATTACCATAATAACGCTCGGGAGGTGAATATATGCTTTCGGCCTCTTTTCCCATTAGTCGACCGTCTGTACGTCATTAATGTTACGAAATATGTAATTCTAATTTTGTTCTCTTATTAGATAATGTTGTGTGCATTATCATAAGATAGAATGCTTAGCTTTCTTTTGAATTTCTCTTTCAAATTAGCTGCTTATCTATAAGCTGATATTTCGCTGAGGATGAGGAAATAGCGTTGTATGATTCTATTGGATTCTCTTTACGTTTTTTTTTTGTTTTTTTTTTGTTTGTTTTTTTTACTGAAGGTCGATTAAAATAAGACAATGAATGACAATGACGTCTTTTCATATATGCATAAGGAGGACAAACAGTCCGCTGCACTTGAAGTCAACAACTGATTTACCCTTTTTACTGTTGTCGCATTTTCAGGTATTCAGTCGTTATTGATGCTGCATTTTCCAACAAAGAAAAAAGTTTGAAAAACGTTTCTTTGAAATCACTATAGAATTTTATTATAATGTAGTTTTTTGAGCTGATGTTAGAAGAGGAGTCTCAAACTGAAGAACTCAAAAGTGTCATTACGTCCTGGGGAAAATTCTATTTTTACTTTTGGTAAACTTACTTTTTTCCGTTTTGACTTTTGATGAATTCAATTTTCTTCTCAATTTTATGGCATTTCATGGAAAAATTTCAGTAAAATATATAATTAATGACCAGTCTATTGGTATAATGGTTAGAGTATTCGCTAATGGTCTGAGAGACCGGGTTCAATTGTTATATAATATATGCAATTTTCTGTTCGTTCCTCGTGACCCCCTGTGCTTTGACAAGTTGTCTTGTGGTTAGGAAACAGGACAGCACGATCAGGGAACTCAGGTCGAACAGGTGTGTAACCGGACGGAGATCGCGTGATGAGAATCATGCGGTCAGATTTGGACAGAGTGCAGAGAATCGCAGTCGACCGAGAGACACGCAGCCGATCAGAGGCGTCTCTGACTAGCTTGCAAGGGGTCGCAAGCGTTGGCACCCCCTGGCTCCCGGAAGAATATATGGGAGGAAGAATTCCTCTCTCTCTGAGTATATGTCTCTCCATCTATCTCTCAACTAACAACTAACTGTAGGCCTTTTGGAAAATAAAACGAGAGATATATTTTTATTAACAAGTGTGTTTCGTTCGTCATTATCTTTGATTATGTTTCTGCTGGTATTTGTATGAGAGTATATAACATATGAGTATTTGGCGCTGAAGGCCAGTTCATGCCCACATGGCATGATTTCGAACCTCGAACATCGTCAAGGTTGTTTAAACCTAGACGATCAAGGAAGCGGCCGATAAAAAGAAGGGAAACCAAGAGAAAATCTGAAACAGAATGAAGAATTCAACGCATCAAGAAATTAAAAATGAAAAGCTGAAATGAATCTGAAAAAAGAAAAAAAACCAAGAACGAAACAGATCGGGCGCGACACGAAAAATGGAGAAATGAAAAAAAAGAAAACCAGAATAGACCAACAACGAAAAACAGAAAAGATGAAAAAAAAGGAGAAACATCGACCTTATTGAAAGAAAAAGAAAATGAAAAACAAAAAAAAAGAGAAACACTTCAAGACTGTAAGTAAATTGGTCATTCTAAGAATATTGTAATTTGTTTTCTCTGTCGTTCTTATTAGGGGTTTTTCTGAGAGACTTTGAAATGATTATAAAAAAATAATAATGACAAGTTGAAAGAATTATGAGTCTTGTAGGCTTATATATTAATGTTTATTTGGCCTTTCTAAATGATAAAAGAAACCAAAACAAACTCCATGAAATACAAGAAGCTATCGGAGAGTGGCCAACAGGCTACAGAAGTAACAGAAGAGAAGAAGTAATACTTGCCAGATTGCGTATTGGGCACATCCACATTACTCATTTACACCTGTTAAAAGGGGGGGATGCCCCAGTGTGCCCATCATGCAAAGTACAACTCACAACCAAACATATCCTTCTAAATTGTAACAACCTTAAACATATCCGCACTAAGTACTATCAAGCAAGAAACCTGAGGGACATCTTTAAGAATACAAACCCTGAAAACATTTTTAATTTTCTAAAAAAAAGCAACTTTTTCAGTAAGATATAACCAAACATCTCTATAGAACCGCTATTTTAATGACTGAAATTAAAAATAACCTTTTTGGCATTAAATGACCCACAGGGGTTGATATGCCGTTAAACAAAACTCAAACTCAAACTCAAACTCATAAAAGAAATAATTTTAGAAAAAAAAACGATTGAGCCCTACATATATAGCATAGAAAAATGATGAAAACTAATATATGTAATTTTAAAAGGGTGTAAGGGAGAGAGAAATAAAGGGAAGGAGAAAGATGGAACTGTGGACATAATGTAAACTTCCACTTGGGTTTTTATTTTTTATTTTTATGAATGTATTTGATAGCCAACAAAATTTTTGTGATTGAAATTTTGTAGTAACGTGTGAATGCTGTCGTAACGCATAGTAATTTGAAATTAGGAGTTTAATCCGAGCTCCAGGAAGGATTCGGAAATCGGCGATATTTGTCTGGAGAATACTCATATACCTTTGGATCCTTAGTTAGGACTGTGGGAAGGATTCGATGTTGGAAAAGTTGTGGAAATTGGAAGCGTTTTGTGAATTCACCTAAGAATGGGTCGAGAATTTGAGGTACTGGTTAGTGGCAAGACCGCTGTTTTTGTGAATTCCCCTAAGAATGGGATTGAGATTTTATTTGAGGTACTGGTTAGTGGCCAGAACGGGTTGTGAAGGTCCCCCTGGTTGAGAATTTGGGGGGTTTGGTAGGAAGCCAGACCGTTGTGTTGAAGAGGATATTTTGAAACAGGGGATGGAAGATTAGGGAGTATGTGTGCAAAATCTTGACGTATCTCGTTGTATGTACCGAAAAATGTATGGACTCGGTTTTGAATTGTTCATTGTGGAAATACTTGTAAGAAATTGAATAAACGGAGGTGCGCGAACCCATAGTTACTATATTAAGGTAAAGACAGAGAGAAGCAGATACAGGGTTTTAAAAAAATAGATCCTCGTGACCCCGTATGCTTTGACAAGCTGTCATGTTGTGGTTAGTAAACACAATCAGGGAACTCAGGTCAAACAGGTGTGTAACCAGAAGGAGATCACGTGATGAGAACCACACGGTCAGATTTGGACAGAGTGCAGAGAATCGCAGTCGAGCGAGGGGCAAGCGTTGGCACCCCCTGGCTCCTGGAAGAAGATATGGGAAGAAGAAGTCCTCTCACTGAGTATATGTCTCTCCACCCATCTCTCACATACCACAGAAACACCAATCCTTTAGAGAATGAAATGAGAGATATTTTTATAAAGAAGTGTGTTTGTTCGTTCATTGAAGTTCATTAATTATGTTTGATTATGTTTCCGCTTATATTTGTATTATGGCTATACAATACAATCCCAGGTCGAGTCATAACAAAGACTCAAAAAATGGTACTTGATTCCTCCTTGCTTAACACTCAGCATTATAAGCTATGGATCGAGGGTAAGGTGGGGCAATCCAAGGAAAGGAGTAGCACCCTTCCCTACACCTTAACTTTTTGTTGGCGACCATAGTCGAGGGTGACCCGAAGGTTCCCTTTTCGATACCTACAACACCAAGGTGTAGGGGAGGGCCATACTCCTTTCCCTGGATTGCTCCACTTTACCCTTGATCCGTACCTTATAAGGCTGAGTGTTAAGCAAGGAGGAATCAAGTACCATTTTTTTGAGTCTTTGGTATGACTCGACCTGGGATTGAACCCTGGTCTCCCGGGCCATTGGCGAACACTCTAACCGCTAGGCCAATGTAGTAGCTATTAAAAAGGGAGCCTTCGGATCGCCCTCGACTACGGTCCCCAACTTTACTATATCATAAATATTATCAAAACAAAAAACAAAATTTAAAGTTTTATCTCATTCAAAAAAATATTGTTTATTTAACATTCCGCACACAAACATTATCTATAATTTTCTATTTGTGATTGCTGTCTTTTCCATGTCGATATGAGTTCTATGTATTTCTTCTTACGTTATGAAGCAAAACAAATTTCCATGTATCCAATTGTACGTGTTGCCTGTCATCTCAAATACTCCCTCCACGTCAATAACAGCTGTCAAATATACCTCTTCTCATGTTATGAAACGAAAAACAGCTTTATATTTTGTTGTGCAGGTTAATTTTCTATAATCCCAGCCTATCCTTCACCACAGTTGGTTTTTGAAACAATACGGTGTAGATTTTCATATTAAGAAAGATTTTATATAAAAAAATGGATTATTTCTACTTTTCTGTTTTTAATCTTGAAGCGAAATCGAGTGAAATATTAAAGTACATTTTACTCTCCTTTGGGAAGAAACGTAAAGTAAGAGATAAATTATAAATTTTTAGCAAAATATTGATCACGAAAATTGTTCTGCCGCAAAGCCATAGAAAAAATAGTTTGCTGGCCTTCTGATTGAGATCCGGATTAGAACAATAAAAAGAACATTTTTATAGAATAAAATTAGAAAAATTCCTGTCTTGATCTTCGTTGCTCACATAATGCACTGCAGCATGTGTACTCTCTGTATCTGAGTCATCGTGATCAGAATCAACTTTGTAGTCCCGAATTAGACTTAATTCGAAGTCTGATTCACGTATAATTTCTTCCAGAACCTATTCAGCAATTGATATTGTTTACCTCTCTGTGTTCCTATGACAACAATCTCAATGAAAAATATGGCAAAATAGTCAAATTCTTATCATCATTATTAATTTTACTCCTTGAAAATTTTCCCCTGGAGTTTGAGTGACAACAAGTCTTCTCAAGTCTCCAATATCAGCAATGCTGTAGTTTGGATTTTCTCCACTCGTCCTCTTATTTCTAAATCCTCTTGTCTTTTTAATCCCCATGTGACTGTACAAAGAGCACCAATAACAAATGGTATAAATATTACTTTGATGATCCACAGTTTTTCAATTCCTTAGCAAGGTCGAGCTTCTTATCCTTCTTTTCGTTTTCTTTAGTCTGTGGTCAGAAATCCTCTTGTCTTTTTAATCCCCATGTGACTGTACAAAGAGCACCAATAACAAATGGTATAAATATTACTTTGATGTTCCACAGTTTTTCAATTCCCTAGCAAGGTCGAGCTTCTTATCCTTCTTTTCGTTTTCTTTATTCTGTGGTCAGCCGGGATAGCAACATCCACAATTCTTCAAGTTATCTTTTTCTTTTTTTTTCTTTTTTTTTTTTTTTTTTTTGCTGATTATTATAAGCATGATCGTCTGGCCGAGATTAGGTAATCTGTTTGTATCTCAAAGTCCCAAAGGAATTTGTGCATCTCATTCGCTAGGACAGATTCTGGGTTGTGCATATACTATTTGTTCGTTTAGTCAGATTTCAATTTCTTGAACAGTTCCTAGTGGATCACCTTCCCCACCCAGTCCTGTCTAGTCTTATCCTCTTTCTGTGCTAATTTGCTGCACTCGCTTATTATGTTATTGATCGTTTCCTCCCTCTCACCGCATAACCTACATCTGCTATTTTGTTGCGTCTTATCTATTCTTGCTTTGATATAGTTGATCCTTATGGTGTGGTTTAGTGCTGCTATATTCAGTTTCTCTCTCAAGGTTTCTTTTTCTTAGCCCCGTCCACGTTTTCTCATGTGAGATGTCGCTTGTTGGTCGTTTAAAATGCCCATAAAGTTGTTCTTCTTCTAGCTTGTTTTCTGGTTATTTCCATTCTGCTGATCCTCGGGTCGTCAGTATTGTTTCTGGTGGCTGTGATCAGTATTTCCCCGCGCTTATCTATGTAGTCTTCGAGTCGTTTTATCAATGCATTAACGCTATCTCCAATGCTGGCAAGTCGTCTTCCTCCCTTTTTTCTTGACACATATAGTCTGTAAACGTCATCTCTGGGATGTAAAGCCTTATGCATCATTATTAATTTTCTTGTTCTCTGGTCCATTTGTTTAAGGTCTTCTCTAGTCCACTTCAAGAACGGTCCCGAGTATTTTACGAGGGGGACAGCCCAGGTATTTATCCCTTTTATAAGGTTCCGGCTATATAGTTTGATTTCAAGTAGCTTTCTTGTTCTCCTGAGATACTCTTTTTACATTTTTTCTTTCATCTTCCCTTGTTTGATGGTGTCTGCTTCTAATATTTGTAGGTTTCCTTTTCTCAGGGCGTTCTGATTTTTTCTTGATTTGGTAGTTCCATTTCTTCTTTCATGTGTCGTTTCCCGCTTTTCATTACTGCAATGTGCATTTTGTTCTACGCCAAACACCGTTCCTATATCTTGAATGTATATTCTCATTGTCTGTATTAGGGTTTCCAATTCTTTTTCGTTTTTGACAAACAGTTTGATGGCATCCATGTATATTAAGTGTTTGATCCTTTCTTGCGATGTACTGAATGTGTATCTGGCTGTGCATTTCTTGATAATGTGATAGAGTGATATCTTCGCAATTACAAATAGTAATGGTGATAATACATCTCCCTTGAATATGCTTTCAATAAGTTCCATGACTTTTTTGTACAGGAATTTAAAATTGTCGTAGACTCTTAAAAATTCAGTATGTTATTGCTATACATCTTATGAGATGACTGACCAATTTTTATGATTTCAGGTTCAAATGAACAACTATAGCAACATTTGGAATACACCCTACTAAAGCCTAATTGTCACAGCTGGTGAATTTCAAAAATGCAATCTGGACGTGAGGACACTTTAGAAGAGCGATATGCAATAGAATTCTGTTTTAAACTTGGAAAAAATGCCACAGAAACGTATGGAATGCTTCAGACTGCTTTTGGAGCATCTTGCATGAATTGAGCATCAGTTTTTGAGTGGGAAAAGAGATTCAAGGAAGGCAGGGAGTCTGTGAGGGATGATGAGAGGTGTGGGAGGAGTAAGGAAGTCAGAAAACCAGAGTTGATTGGCCAAATAAAGAACTTCATGGATAAAGACCGTCGTGTGTCTATAGTGACAATAAGTGCACAGTTGGATGTCAGTGTGGGAACTGTACACACAATTATTCGCGAGGAACTGAAGATGCGGAAGATTTGCGCGAAGTTTATTCCAAGGGTGCTTAGAGAAGATCAGAAAGAAAGACGTTATCATGACAGCAGGGAGATTGTCGAGCTGATCAATTCAAATCCCGCAGTTCTTGATGCTCTGGTGACCTGCGATGAAAGCTGGATCTACTGCTATGACCCAGACACCAAGAGACAGAGTTCCTAGTGGAAGCATGCTGGCTCTCCCAGACCCAAGAAGGCCAGACAGAGCAAATCCACCCTCAACTTTCGATAATCTCTTTTTTTTTACAGCACTGGCATGATTTACATGCACTGGGTTCCCACTGGACAGACAGCCAACAAGGAATACTATGTTAAGGTTTTAAAGGAGTTCAGGAAGAGATTCCTAGGGAAGAGGCCAGCACTCTTCAAATCGGGTCAGTGGCATTTCCACCAGGACAATGCACCAGTCCACAACTCCATCCTTGTCACAGACTATTTGAGCAAGATGGGCATCATGACAGTTCCTCGCCCTCCCTGTGACTTTTGGTAATTCCCTAAGCTCAAGGAAAAACCTAGACGCTGTCGTTATGAGACAATTGAGGAGATGAAAGAGGCTGTGACGAAGGTCATTGATACGCTCACACAAGAGAACGTCCATGGGGCCTTCCGGAAGTTGTTGGAACGGTACAACAAGTGCATTGCAGCCGGAGGAGATTATTTCGAAGGGAACTAGTGTTTCATGTGTGTACTATCATTAAAAGTGCTCATACGAAAAAAGTCTGGAAACTTATTGTGCTCCTTGTACCTCTGCTAAGCTTTTTCCTCCTACTGTCAGTTCCTCTCTCCTGGTTTCCATTGTCTTCTCAATAAACTGTATGACTTCGTCGGGTATCTTATACATTTTGAGTCTATGTAATATCCACCTTTGGGGGACCATATCTTAAGCCTTTTTGTTGTCAATCCAGGCCATAGCTAGATTTTTCCGTTTCGTTTTATTCTCGTTTAGTATGTGTTGATCTATATGTAGTAGTTCTACTGTGCTTCTGGTCCCTTTGCGGCATCGCCTCTGTTCCTCGGGTAAGAGCCCGCGACTTATCAATAATTTGTGCCGTTAGTATTTTCCTCATCATCGATAAGCACGTTATGGGTCTTTTGTTGTTTGAGGGTGTCTTTCCGAATCAAGGTGGTGTTCTCTTTGGTCATCCATTCAAGTATCTCAGTTTTCTGAATGCATTTATTAACTTCAGTAGCCAGTCTGTCCTGGCTAGAGGTGAATTTTTAAAACCAAAATCCCTGTATGCCATCTAAGCCAGGGTTTTTCCAGTCTGGTACTTTTTAACTGTTGACTTGAGTGCGTCGAGGTGTATTCCCTGCTGTTAATCCATTCGGCTTTTTTGTTATGATCTTTCCGTTTCGATATTTTGCCCCCAAATCTTTTTGCCTCGTTCGCATCCGGTTGCTGGTATGTCTTCACCCATTCTTCCCCTACTTGTTGGTAGGATTTTCTTTCGTTCTTTTGGAAAGTCCTATTTTGTTGGTATTGTTCCTTCTTTCGCCTGTACTTTTTGATTAGACTCTTCGAGTTGTATTTTTCGTTCTAGTTGTCGAGCTTTTCCACTTCGTCCGAATATATTTTCATGTTCTGTTTCAGTATTTTTGTTTGTTGTCGTAGAATCTGCGATTCTAATCTGAGTTCCTATCAGGGTTTTGACTTTCTGTCTGTGGTCTTCAGGGATACCCCGATTTTTTCACTGACTAATTTTGCTCCTGCATATATTAAATCGTTTAATTCCATGATGTTGTTTGTTCAGATATTTGTCAATAAGTCATTCACTTTCTTGGTTTCGAACTTGACTGTCCTCCAGTCTTGGTTCCTGAGAGAAGGTAATGTGGTTTTCTTTTCAGACGTGATTCTTTTTATGACTCTTTTCATGATTCTTACATTCATTTATCTTTCTTCGGTCAGTATTTGCATCTTTGTGTTTGCAGTGTTTCGGTCACTATCATTTAGTGTTAGGTTTTTGTTAGCCGTTTCTGGTTTTCCTGAATTTTGTGTCTCGGTTACTGTATTAGGGGTCTATTGATGTGTTTACCTATATGCTGATGAATTTCCAGTATTTCAAGGTTAGAAAATCAACCATTCTTTGTTATTGTCATAACCTGGTCAACGAGTCTTTAGTCTGTTGTCTTAAATCTAGCGAATTCTGTCCAAATTTCTATCATTCTTTTTATATACCCTCTTTTTGTCGGGTTGCTCCAAAAATAACTGTATAATACAAGTTTTTTATCTTCCCTCGTCCATTTTCTACACTGTGATCTCTGATTTGAGTGGTTAATTTGTTCATCATTTGTGTACCTGAAACAGTCGACTTTCACAGGATGCCCTTCGTTCCCTCAAGTTGACTATCAAGGGAGTACCTGCCGATCATGATACCCAAATCTTTTGTCTGGACCCCATGGTGAATTATGTTTCGATTTGTCATTTTTCATGGGTAGTATATTGTGGCTATACTAGACCCTAGGGTTCTTTATTATCTGCGCGCTTGATACAGATGTGACCGAGAACACTTATGGTAAGAGTTCTTTTACAGCAGATCACAAAAAAAGATTTCAAAATTCCGAAGTTTTAACTTAGTTTAAGTCCACAGACAGGGTATTTTCATAGTCTACCTCCTACAATAAGCCCCTGAGCTATTTGCTGGTATTCCTGTATCGTCATTTTGTCTTTTGTATTTATTGAAATCTCATTTTTACTTAATCTGGCCCCCCTTCTTACATATTTAGCCGGTCTCGTTGCGGGTAGTAATTGTTCTCCCATTATTTGCGATTTCCAAACATCCGCTAAATGCATTATTTTTCAACTATCTCAAGGAGGTACTGGTAAACGATATAGAAAAATAAATTAGACGTTCAAATCTAACCCATGCCTTATAATAATAATTATTATAATTCAATAGACTACGGGACACATGCCCTCGTGCAGTGTTTCTATAGTTGGTCTATAAGCGATAGAATCCATGATGCAATTATGCATTCGGTCAAAAGTAAAGAAAACAGAAACAGTTCTAAATCAATAGATTCGTTTCAATTGTATATGTACGTGCGTGAGCGCATTTTATGGGCTTGGGATTTAGGCTTGGCAAAGATAAGCCATCTCTCTATGTTAATACTCATATAAGGAAGAAGTAAATAAGAAAAGACAGGTATTAACAATAACAAATATCTTATATTTTTATAGATATGCAATATTTATTGAAGGTTGATGAAAAGAAAGAAAGATGAGCAATGTTTTTAGGAAAGTCTCTTAAACAGCAAAAGTCATCGGAAGATATCCTTTTTATATGTGTGCGTATGTGCATGTTCCAAGATTGAAGACAACAACGATGAGAATTCCGTCGATGCGTGTGTATGTGTATATATGTGTTTCAAGAAAAAAAGATAAGTAATATAAAGTGATTATTATGAATCTGTTGATGTGGATAACACCGGGGGTTGATGTGGTATGAGGTAAGAGATCAGTAACGTCTATTATTTGGACACGCTCATTCTGTGGTCTTGATTCCTCTATTTTGAATTGAAAAAGGTATCTCTTTTTATTGTCACCGCTGAATCAAAATGAATCAACCGAAAAGAGTTTTGCATTTAGGTGAGAACACTTATGATTGGTTAAAAAAAACTGTTTTGTATCCATGTATTTTACCGAAAGAATGCGTGAAGCCTCCTTGCGTATGGCCCATTCTATGACATAATTCTCTTGAACGTCGCAGGGTGAACATCCGATTCTCTGTATTACCAATCAATTACCGCTATATAACTTCTGTCACAGTAAGAGAAGTTTTTCTTCTTCTACTTCTACTTCTTCTTGCATTTTTCTTACATTATTTTTCTTTTTTCTTTTTTGGCTTTTCTTTTTTCTTTTTTCTTTTTTTTCTAAATAATGGCATTTTTTAATAAATTTTGTTGTATAAAAACAAAATCGAGGAAAAAAGTATTCAAAAAATTAAACCAAACAAAATATTAATATTAACATTTTACGTAACAAAATTCTTTCAAAAAGTGACATTTTCCTTTAATTTTAAGGTATAAAACATTACATTACGATTACAATAATAAGAACTGTGGTAAAAAAAACAAAGTTTTTTTAATTTGTTAAAAACAAAACCGATTACACTTGATATATAAACAGGAATTTTTTTGCGTCACAGTAATACGATAAAAGGAAATTATGATTAAGCGTATTTAGCTGATTTTAGAGAGTATTACATTAACTTTATGAGAAAAAGTTATATAAAGTGTATTAAACATTTGTCACTCAAAGTTTATTTAACATTCTTCCTTTAAATTTTAAGTGAAAAGTATTAAATCAATTTTAAATAAAAATTTTGAATAAACTTCTAAGTGGACCGAATCTAAGGTGTTTGACAAAAAATATTTTGGAAACCCAAAAAATAAAATGACTTCGACTAACAACCAAACTCAGGGAAAAATACCATCTGAATTGTCTCTGAAATTATTGTTCATTATTCCCAAGAAAACTCACCAAGCGGTGACCCAGAAATGGGTTACATTTTGTCTTTTGGGGGGATAAAATAGACGTTGCTTTCTTGCATTAATCATGTAAAAATCCATAAAATGTTTCCTAAAAACAGCAAAACAGTCTCAAGGGACAAGGAAAACAGTATTTAGCATAACAGGTCAATATTAATTATAATCATTTGTCGTTTTTTTTTTTCATTTTTCAATGCTTTCTCCTGATTAAAAAAAGTTTTATTTATTTTCAACTTGAACAAATGCCTCTTTTTTATTGCTTTGTTTTGTTTTATTTGTTTTGTTTTGTTTTATTTTGGTGGGGGGTTGTTTTGGTTTTTACGTTTTAATATTTGTTTTATGTTTTTCTTTTCTCTTTGTTTTTTCTCCCTTTTTTTTTCTTATAGCCCGTTGCATACTTTAAGCAAACTCAACACTTGGCGTGAAGAATGAAGTGATCTGCTTGTGAATACTGAATAGATGACAAAAAACACAGAACAAACCCTGTGAAAGAAAGAAAGAAAGAAATTGGTGGGGAGTGAATAAAGGAGTAGAAAAGAAAAGAAATACCATGTTTGAGTTGATTCCGGTAAAAGTTTATTCCTGCAGAAGATGATTCCTGGATAAGTCGATCTCGTGTATAGGTCGGTCTTTGAGTTGGGATCAGTATATGAATTTTAACCTTTTACTTAAAACGTTTTATTTATGTATATGTCGACACCATTTTTTTCCTTTATGAATGGGTGATAATAAAGAAAATGTGAGAAAAGACAAATAAATGTTTTGAAAAATTCGTATAGCAATGAAATAAGGCAAACAATTAAAGATATAAGCGAAAGAGACAAATAGAACATTGCAATGAAGGAAAAATGCAAACAAAGACTCCATTTTGGGACAGATGAATGAAATAAAAATCTTAAAAAATCAAAAAAGAAGAAAGAAAAAGGAAAGTGTTTAAGAAAATAATGAAAAATTAAACACAAAAATCGCAAAGAAAGAAAGAAAGCCATCCAGATCTTTTTTTTTTTTTTTTTTTTTGCTTTGACGCAGTACACAAACGTCAAAATATCGACTTGTGTGTTCTTGACAAGACGCTGTTTAGGCAGAACGACGGGAAAGCAAAAATGGATGAGAGTTTTGGTACTTATGCATCTATGTTACCGCGATAAAGCCGAACTTTCACGAGCGTTTCCGGACCGATAACGGAAAGAATCGGAATATGCTGACAAAACACCTAGCCAATCAAATTTAAGCAAGCAGACGATAAAATAATTCAATCAATTTGTTGACAAAGTTATGAGAACAGTATTATTCAAGCAATTTTAAACAACATGAATTTATCGCAGCTAAGTGACTAACTACAATCTGTGGAAAAAGTGATACAATTCTACCAAGAAAAAAACGTATTGGCAAAATTAAAAGTTGCCTGACATGGGAGCATCCTTGCCATTTTTAAAATTAGAAAAAGCTATGCCTGGAAATGTCGAAATACCAAATGCAGGACGTGGACTGCATTGCGCGAAAAGAAGTTTTTCTCCTGGTCCAAACTGGCCATTGCTCAAATATCAAAATTGATATATCTGTGGTCGCACGAGATGGTTACAGTTAAAAATATAAGACGAGAGAGCGGCATTAACTCAGCCCATATCCTGACAGACTGGTCTTCATATGTTTTGTCGGCATATTCCGATTCTTTCCGTTATCGGCCCGGAAACGCTCGTGAAAGTTCGGCTTTATCGCGGTAACATACATGCATAAGTACCGAAGTTTTATTTGAACGAATTATGTTTGTAGATAATTTTGGATTTCCTGGGTTGATATATGTGGGTTTCCATGTACCGATATTTTGATTTTGTCTTCAGATAGAAATTTTTAATATGAATGCTTTGTAAAAAATACAATGGAAGAAAATATTGGATTTTTCAAAATTGAATTGCCAATTTGCTAGAGCAAATAAAGGTATTTTGCTATCTCTTTTTACATTTTTCTTTCTTTTTCTTTTCTTTTTTTTTTTTTCTTTTCGGCTTCTTTCTTTTTTCTTTTTTTTTTCGAAAATGACATTTAAATTGATATTTCATTTTTAAATAATGTTTTTGATTATCCAAGAAAAAAAAACATTAGATTTTATCATGTTTCAAGACCATTCATGATTTTCATAATTTTATAATGAATTTAAAAATTAGTGGGTATGCTTATCGTAGGAAACGGAATCACCGACCCGAGTCCCAATCCTGGACTAAGCTGTTTGCGTTTCGCTTTGTGCTAATGCACAAATCCATCTGTTATCCCATCCCGCTATTAGTAAATAATAGGACAGACTGGGTTCTTTAGCCTAGATAAGGCAGCTAGACTAGGAGAAGGAAAGCAATTATATCATCTTAACTCCGCTTAAAAATTGACCTTATGTCGTAAGTCGCACGTAGCGTAAGGGTTTGGATCAATGATAAAACTGAATTAAAATTGAATTTTAAAAAAGAGAGAGGATTATACGAAGGCAATGATGCGGAATATAAAAGGGAAGAACCAGTTGTTCGGTCTTTTCTCTACTGATGCCGTAACTATAATGCTTTTCATTGTAAAATTAATAAAAAATAAAAATAGAGCTTATAATCCTGTTCCCTACCTTCGTAGGTTCCTAGCTGAAAAAGAATTATATTATTGAACAGCTTAAGCAACAACTATATAGAATTGGAGGTTTCCCCGGTCGGAATGTAGACCATTTGGAAATATATATTTACCCAATCCCTCCGCCACCAGCTGGGTGCGACACAATGCCAGTTTTGAAGCGAATGCAGCTGGGTTTAATTCAGAGTTTTCTTTCTCTTAAACTGACTGCTATATCAATGTCAAAAAGTCTGCCCGACTATTTACTCATAGCTAGATACGCTACGTGAAATATGAGCAGTCTGAGATTTAAACTCGAGTCGCCGAGTCCATTTCTTTCGACGATAACCGTTGCGCCACGGACTGAAAGTAAACGCTTGACAGCCAGTTGTTACAAACGAATAGATATTCTACCGTGGCATTTGTTAGTCAGATGAGACTCATGGATCTGTGCCAAGATCTGGATGCAGGCCAGAGGAAGGGTCTATAGAAGACCGAAAATAACATTAATATTAATATTGCGAATTGTTGTAGGGTTATTTTATGCTGAAGTCAGTTTAAAAATTATGGTCTCCGATTATATACTCTACAAAAACTATTTTCACAATCATTTTCAACAATTAGATACTTAATACCAAGTTGAAAAAACTATATCTTAGGAACCAATCTATTGATATAGTTTATAAAATTCCATATATATATATATGCACGCACGTGTGTGTGAGAGAGAGAGAGAAAGAGTGGGAGGGGACTTATTTCTGGACTGCTGCGCATTCACATTTTTGCTTAAAAAGTTGCTGTAATGTTTGGTTATAAAAAATTCCTAATAATATCAGTTTTGATCTCTACGAGAAATAATAAAATCCTGGTAGTTTTTGGTTTATAAAAGAATCAACTTTTTATTTTTGAAAATTGTTTGGAGTGCACAAATTGAAAAGCAATATAGTGTACTTTAGGGTAAACTCTTTTTCCCGAAGTGGAAATACCTATTAGGATCCCATCTAGAGGTCAAATAGAAACAGTTAAATGGTTTCAAGTATATAAATGTGTGCAAACAAATGACTTTTAAATTAAATTATATGTATTACATAGCAATACTTGAAACTATTTAACAATGTGCAAACGAATAAATGATGTTGAACAGAATTCCTTTTGTTTAATAGCAATACTTTGAAACCATTTAACAAAGTGCAAACAAATGATCTCGGTTACAAATAATATATATTTGATATATATGTAAAAACAGGATTTGGCATTAAACAACCAATAAGGGTTGTTATACCGGAAACCACAACTGACCAACCAACTCTTTTAACATTATAGATTTACAAAAGAAATGAATTGTTCATATCGTTGTGGTCCTATGCTAGTCACGGAGCCTCATGTGGTGTGACTACTAGTCACATTACTTGTTATGTCTATTGTGTTCGTGACTACCACATTAGCTTCTGGCTGTTTACTTTGTCAAATCCTTCCGTGCCCACATTGAGTTTGAAAGATCCACGGAAAGGTGTTGACAGAATTCAGCCGGATCTTCTTCTTATGAGTGGCTAGAATGTCTAGCAACTCAAAGAATAGAGAAAACTCGTTGTTTAACAACAACAAAACGTTTTTATTGAAACAAGTTTGTAAATAACAACAAACGAGGTTTGCTTTCCTGGCAAACAGAAGAAAGAATATCGACAGAGGAAGAATGACGATGAGGTGCTGTTAGAGTAACACTATCGTCTCTAAAGTCTGGAACTTTGAAATTTTGTAAGGTCTGAAGGTTGTTCGGAGTACTTCGGGTCTCGAGTGGAAGAGATGCTTCTTTGGCAGTCTTGAGTTTCTTCTTGGTCCCTTTTTCTTATCCTCTCAGAGGATTCGTTTAATCATCCCATTTTTAAAGATCAATATCTGGACTAAAAATGGTTTCTGATTGGTTGTCCAATAAGAGACAATTAGGAGTCATATTCCCATTGGTCAGCCAATCCTAGTTTAGGATTATATCTTACAGGTACGGGGAAAACTCTTTTTAGATGCTTTGATCAATGGGAACAGGTTTAGAGCAATGGGGTTGAACAAAAAATTTTCTCAGCCTCACCTGACTGGATGAGGCATGCTCAACTCACCTTTATTTAGGGTGGAGCAAAATGAAATCTCCCTTTTGACATTGACCTTCAAGATAAGGACTCGAAAAATATATCTTACGTAATGACCCGTTTCATCATTGTGATTGATGAAGTTAGTTGACAACCGAAAAACTAAATAAATTTGTTAACCTTTAAAATCAAAAACAATTGTCTCGCACTTAACTGACCTTTAGGAATGATCAACCAGCTTTTTTTTTCTCTTTTGAATTAAAAATGAAAGTTTTTAGAAAAAAATTTAAATCACTAAATACATTCGTTTTACTGATATCATTTAACACGTTGCATTTTACTTGAAAACGCCATGGGATTATCTACGCTTGCCAGCCGGATGAATTTTCCGAAAGATTGCAATGAGTTAACAGCATAAGTAAATGCCATTTTGACAAGAAAAAAGATGCTAATGTAGTTCCAATCTTTCCTTCTGGATGGAGTAAGATGAAATGTGTTTCGTTGGTGATTGAGGACTTGGGGCTATTTTCATATACATAATGCCGTTTTGTGTCGTTTCCACATAAGCAGGACACAGCACTTAGACAAATATTGATCACAACTAAACATAACAAAGTGAACATGATACCCAAGTAGATTAAGAGTTTGCTTTGTTTGTTCATTCGTTCGTTCGTTTTAAGACATATCATCTCTTGTTGGGTTATTTAATGCTGAAGTTAATCTTTTTATTTGGTTTCAAATTTCTATTCCTATTCAATAATTGTTTGCAGACAGTTATAGCTTTGAGTAACTGTTCTGCACCCTGTTATATGATTTTAAGTATTAACATATGATTCAAGTAATTTATACAGTTTCAAGTATTCCTAACTGATACTAATAATCTATACTCAATTATATAGTTTCAAGTAAAAATTCTTATTCAATAATAACAATTTGTTTGCACTTAGTTATATAGTTTCAAGTATTCCTATATTGTGTCAATAGTTTTAGATACAATTGTATGATTTCAAGTATTCCTATCTCGTAAAAATAATTTGTACCTTGTATTTCAAGTATTTCTTCCGAATAATTTTCAAATAGATAGAACCCGAACAAGTTCAAGCACTTTAGTTTAGAGTGGGCCTGGTAGTAAAGGCAACGGAAGATGACCTCCACTTGATACAATTTAGTGTCTTATCTAGGATACCCTTTTCGGTGTGTATTACCCTTTTCGATGTGTATTACCCTTTGGCTGATAGATTGCAAACCACGTAGGCAGAATGGGCGAATTTTATTTCTATGATGCAGATACGCAAAAACACATACATTCTTTTTTGTATCTCCGTTCCTGTTTACGCATTAATGAAGTTGTTACGTTATCAGAATTGTCTCTTAGATTTTTCCTGGACAAAGTATAATATTTTACGGTAGAAAAAGTGAATATTTTTTCCTGTGGTTGTAATCCATCAAATAACACCAGAGGAAGAAACTATATACTTTCTCAAAACAAGATAGAAAATTCAGTGGATGCTAAACTCAAGAACACATCTGCTTGGTGGATCTGGGAAGACAGTTAAAATTCTCTGATCACATCATACAAACAACACTCCACCTAGATATGCTCATCTTCTCAGATTCAACCAAGCAAGTGATCATGAGGAATTAATAGTTTCGAAAAGGGAGTAATAGTCTGGAAAAGTTTTGGAGAAGAAAAGGTTGTCACTTGATTCTGGTGATGAAAGAAATGTACAAAAACTTTTTTAACGATTTGTTCCCACATTTATAACTGCGTTAATAATTCAGGTGTGCCATCTCTGCGTGTTTCCAAAACATCTTTCATTGAGAGGGGGAAACTGTCAGCATCTTCCAAGGAAAATATCGAAGCCTCTAAAAAAGGAGCGTTTAAAACATGAATAAACTTCTGTCCTGTAGAAGGGGGAGTCTCCGTGGCAAAATGGCTAAAGTGCTGAACTGAGTCAGGCTGTTTACTTTCGGACTAATACATTTGAAGACGGTATGAACTCCTTTATTCACCCACAGCTATTGGTTAAATAGTGCTGTTCTTCTACCAGAAGGGCTTTGGCATTAAATAGCCCACAAAGATTGATATGCCATTAAGCAAAGAAACCAAACCAAACCGCACTGTAGTACTGTTGAAAGGTAACTGCTCAAACTCAAAACGCAAATCTTCTCATCACTTGTTTCAATCTAGAATAACATCTAACTCCGCATGTCAATCAAATTTCAAAACTTCCGCTCGAGTGAGGGTGAGTGAGAGGAGGCAGTGATGTTAAGCCATTACATAACACAAGCAATAATGCGATGCTTACAAATTCCTAAATATCTCCCACCTGTTAGGTGTTCACGATCACAAGAATCAAAAAATGGTCAGTTCAAAACATTTGGATACCATATGAATTTCGTTCATCGATTGGATATGTTAAGTTACCAGTTTATTTTTTGTTGCGTCTTTTTTGACATGTCAACTCTTGAAAATGATTTTAAAATTTTTCTTCACAAAGACGTTTTTCCTGACGATGACATCCTCAGGTCGAAACATTTAATAACTTAGACGCCCCGATGAAGATCTAAAAACCAAAACGTTGGCAAATATTTCTACGAATAAAATCATCCTCTGAAGACCTTGTATTTTTTCATCTTTATACATTTTCCGATATATATACTTTAAAACCCAGGAAGATAAATGGATTTTACATCTATAAAGCATGAACTATAAACGCCCTGTTCCCAGGGCTTAGAATAAGCCAACTGTACTTCCAATGAAAGAATGTCAAATCCAAAGGGTTCCTGGATAGGGCTAGACTGTATCCAGTGGTGAGGCTCCAGTTCTTCAGGCTCGGGAGTGTGTAGTCATCCCATCGCAAGTCCACTCTGACCACAAATAGTAGTACCTGCTTGGGTCCTATTTATGGATCAAATAGATCTATTTGAAAATTATTCGTGTACTAATAGATGAAAACTTGAAACCTTATGACTGAGTGAAAATTATAAGGAATATTTGAAACTATATAATTGGGAAAATTATAAGTATTAAACAGAAATACTTGAAACCATATAATCGTTCGCTAAAAGAAAACTGACTTCGGCGTTGAATATCCGAACAAGAATTGAAATGCGGTAAAATCAACAAGTCATAAACTTAACCAATTCTAACATTAAATCAGCTCCACAATAAATTTAACCATCCAAAAAAAAAAAAATTTTAATTCCCAAATATTTGTGATACACCCCTTTCACGACCGCCCCATCTTATCAACTTCTTTGAACCAATACTATTCATGGCCAGTGATTTATCTAGTGGGTCCACTGGGGTAGTTCACATTTCTTTACGGCCACAAAGAAATACAACCGAGAGAGTCGGAGAAAGAAAAAGAGAACACTATGGGTTTATGTCAGCTCCAAGCGCAATAAAGGGATTTTTGTGACACCTTGCATTCCCTCTGCATCTGTAGACTATCGCCGGTGCGTAGTTTTCGCGAAACTTCTACAAAATGGCACCAACAATGCCGACATCTTCTCGCGTTGCTCAGCCTGGCCTCTGTGTTGCTCATCAGGTTTTAGCAGTCGCCTTTCTGACTTCTGTTGACTCTAACATTCTCTGGACAGTCCACTCAAAGCCGACCGTTCTCCTCTCCCCTCCGTTGTCGACTGCCTCGCTGCGTCTCCCTTCGCCAACTGACCCTCTCTGAGTTCCTTTGCCAACTGCTCCTCTGGCTTCTCTCGAACCTGCCTTTCCTTCCCCACTTCCAGTCTCATCGGAGATCTCGAGCTCAGTTCTTTGTTTGGTTGCGCGCCAAAACAGATAAAGAAATCGTCTGCCTGGTGTACCACCCATATAGTATCACATACCACCCCTTCTTACCTTTGTCATTTATTCACAATAAGTTACAGAACATATAACATTTAAAAAAAGTAAATATACAATATAGACATAATTGCCACCATGCAAGCTGTCACGCCATTCAAACGGAGCCCTCTTTGCTTCTTTCACAAAAACACAGGCAATAGAGGTTACTCCACAAAATTACAATAAAACCGCTATGTGCTGGGATGGCGTGCTCCCTCACTCCCTGAAATCACTCTCAAGGAGAGCTTTTGATCACCCTCAACCAATTGGTCGGGAAGGACTGTTAACCTGCCTTCTACATTTCTCTCTACGAGTCAAGGGCATTATGGTCTCTGTGGTTAGCCAAATGCTACGTCAGGTCTTAAACACTCTCACGGCCTCAACATATCCGACCCTCACCACCTTGCTGCTATATTTTGTCTCAGAGGACTTTTAAACACCTCTATTTCGCGTCCTACCCCCAACAATACTCCATATCCAGAAACCTTGGAGGACTTTCAAATCACCTCCATTTTTCATACCACCCCCATCAATACTCTATATCCAGAGGGCTCCCTGCATCATCAATCTCAGCAGTTGTTTATGTGTTGCATCGGAAGAAACCCTCATGGAGAGATCACAGCATATATGGCCCCTGGTCCCGTAATTCCAACCCGGTAACAGTTGAGCTAGGAACACTTTTCGCCATTCCAGCACTCTGCCAGTAATCTCCATGGATTTTCAAAAGGATAAAAAAAACAATAACAATTAACACCGTCTCCCAGATCGGCCAGCCATGACCAGCCAGAGGGGGAAGCAACCGGACACCGCCCCGCGCCCAGGCATCATCCTCCCAATCCCGTCGTCAACCGTCTCTTCAAAGTACCACATTCATCAAAACTTGTTAATCAGGCCTCTTGCCTTCTGAAACCATCAATTGCATAATTTACGACCCTTCGATACCCGACCCCGAAACGGAGGCGCTGTGCAACCTACCCCCAGGGGACATGACGAGACGAAGAGAAGAAGCGCCAAGAGCAATTAAACTTACAAAAAAAAACAGAAAACCCATGAAGGTAAAAAAAAAGCAATAACAAAAAACAAACAAATAACAAGAAAACAAACAAAACAAATGACAAGGCAAGCTCAACCCCAAAAATCAACAAAAACAAGGTAAAGTATAACAAAAAGAATTTTAAAAATCCACACTAACTAAACAACAAAAAATAAAAATAAAATAATAATTCACACACCAACAAATAAAATAAGTAAAAATAAAATAACTCCAATAGCCAGTATATAAAAAAATGAAACAACGAAAAAAATCATTCTCGAGGGATCTCTGTCACGTACACCACTACCTGTCCCGCCTTTCCTTTCTAAATTTTGTTTCTCTCCTTCCCTTGTGATTTCTGTCCACCTCCACCATTTCTCTTTGCTTCTTTCTTTCCTTCTCTCCTGTCCACTTTGACTTCTTCCCTCTACCAGGGGTGATCAGGGTTGTGTGGAGGTGATAGCGTTTGCCGCCAATCGTTCAAGGAACTTTTTTATAAAACAAAAACTGTCTTTTCTTTTTAAAATCCAACAGTCTACTTTTTCTTTTTAAAACTGAGACAGGCATGGATGCAGTGACAAAAATTCCTTACCTTAAGAATCTCTCTTTCTTTCTCCTTTCACTCTCTTTGTCTCTTTCATTTGTCTCGAGCTCAGGCCTTTGTTTGGTTTCGCGCTAAAATAGACAAAGAAATCGTCTGCCCGGCGTATCACCCACATAGTGTCACAATCTACACCATCTCCAGATGATAATAATGATAATAGGTGTCAAGAAGATAGGGAGGAAGAGGACTTACCAGCCAGGACACATTGATACAACGACTCGAAGACTACATAGAAAAGAGCGGAGGAAGAATGATTATACTCAAACTCCAGCGAAAGACCATCAGTTAACACTGACGTGAAAAACTCTCAAAGATAATAATAAACTATCTCAAAATGCACAAGATATTAGACGAAGTCATAACCTTTATCGAGAAAACCATGGAAACCTGGTGTGTGGAATTGACAGCAAGAGAAAAAAGCTTAGCTGAGGCAAAGATCCAGAGAGGCGTATTCCAGAGATATGCACTATCAACATTACTATTTGTAATAGCGATTATGACACTCAACCACATACTCAGGAAATGCACGGGCGGATACAAACTTAGTAAATCGCAAGAAAAGATCAATTACTTAATGTACGTGGACGACATAAAATTATTTGCCAGGCAGTGAGAATATACAGTTAGGACATAGGGATGGAATTTAGCGTAGAAAAATGCGCCATGCTAATAATGAAAAGCGGGAAGCGACACGTGACGGAAGGAATGGAACTACTAAATCAAGAAAAATTCAGAACGCTCGGGAAAAGGAAACCTACGAATATTTGGGAATATTAGAAGCAGACACAATCAAAAAAGTGAAAATGAACGAAAAAATATAAAAAGAGTATCCCAGGAGAACAAGAAAGCTACTTGAAACCAAACTATATAGTAGGAACCTTATAAAAGGGACAAATAACTGGACTGTCCCCCTCGTAAAATACTCGGTACCATTCTTGAAGTGGACTAGAGAAGAGCTTAAACCAGAGAACAAGAAAACTAATGACGATGCATCAGACTTTACATCCCAGAGATGATGCTGACAGACTTTATGTCTAGAGAAGAAGGAGGAAGACGATTTGCCAGCATTGAAGATAGCGTTGACGCATCGATACAATGACTAGAAGACTACACAAAAAAAAGCGCGGAGGAAGACTGATTACAGCCACCAGAAAGATTACTGACAATACGAAGACCAACAGAATGAAAATAACTAGAAAACAAAAAATGGGAAGAAAAACAACTCTAAGGACATTTTAAGCCACAAACAAAAGACATCTCACACGAGATGGACATGGCTACAAAAGAGAAACCTACGAGAGGTACTGAAACTTTTCTAAAAGCAGCACAAAATAACGCCACGAAGACCAACTAAATCAAAGCAAGAAAGAAAAGACGCAACAAAATAGCAAATGTAGATTATGTGATGATAGAGAGGAAACGATCAGTCACATAATAAGCGAATGCAGCAAACTAGCACAAAAAGAGTATAAGACTAGACACGGCTGAGTGGTGAAGGTGATCCACAGGGAATTGTGAAAGAAATTGAAATTAGAACAAACGAACAAATGGTATATGCACAACGCAGAATCTGTCCTAAAGAATGAGACGCCCAAACTTCTCTGGGATTTTGAAATACAAATGGATCATCTAATCTCGGCCAGACGACCAGACCTAAAAAAAGAGAACTTGCCGAATCGTAGACTTGGCTGTTCCGGCTAACCACAAAGTAAAATTGAATGAATAACTCAAGATATGGACGACAACCTGTCAACAGCAGTCCATACTTTTCCTACATGCATGTTGACATCGCTTTCCGAAGATGAGATGTTGCTACCGAAGTATGAAGAATGAATTTGAAGGAAGTGACCTCCTAACTCTGAATAAGTGTGAGGCTGCCCGCACGAGCAAAAGGAACAAAGAAACAGGAGAACGACCAAGCACTCCCTGTTTCTCGAATGGGGTAGCTATGGACAAGGGGAAGTTAGTTTATAGTATTACGATTCTTCGGACTATTATCCTCATATTTATTTATGTCTGTATAACGTTTCGGCCGATATGCCCTCCGGCCTTCTTCGGGTATCTCTTTTCGAACTCGGAAGTATTCTTGTCGTAATCGGGATTTGCCACGAAACTTCGAACCCAACCATTTATTCGATCCATAGGGGTACTCTGCTCTCGTTCCGCTATTCATAGCTGGGTATAAGTGTTAAGCTGCGTTGATTATAATTCCATGTTATTGTCACCCTTAACGAGGATCGAATCTGCAGTCCAGAGAAAACTGTCACTTAGAACTGTTTAAACCCAACGCTTATATCCACTGCGCTACGTGTCCACCAGGACAATCCAGTGTCAATTTTGGGGTCTTATAAACCTAACCACATACCTTGGACATCAACTAGTTTGGCTAATTTTTTTGTTTTTTTGTTTTTTTCTTAATGCAACCTGGCCTTTTTAATTATAGGTTCCCATATTGTATTCATCCCTATACTTCGTCTACTCAGGAGGTTACTATAGCCTATCATATGTGCAGATTCTTTAAGGCGTCTCCTCTTCCAATTTTCTTCTCTATCTATTATTTCAACTTCCTCCCATAAGGGCAGATGGTTTCCCTTTTCCCTCCATATATGGTCAGCCATACCCGATTTTTCTATTTCTCCTCGTACCACTGCTTTGCGGTGTTCTTCTAGCCTTACTTTCAGTTGACGGCATGTCTCACCTTTGTATACTTGGTCATGTGGTATTCTGTTGGTGGTTTGACTCGTAGCAGATGTCTGCGAAGAGTTGACTCACTTCCGAATGTCGTCCTGATGTCGTATGGATTACATATCTTTTGAATCTTTTCCGCCAAACCTCTCACATAGGGGAGACAGACTGTGATAAGTTTTCGGGTATCTTCCTCTGTCTTGTGATCCAGATTTATCGTAGCTGATGTTATGCTCTCCGGATAATTGTTCCGACGGAGGGTCTCCTTCAAGCTGTCCA
Organism: Sepioteuthis lessoniana; assembly: GCA_963585895.1. Classification (NCBI taxonomy): domain Eukaryota; kingdom Metazoa; phylum Mollusca; class Cephalopoda; order Myopsida; family Loliginidae; genus Sepioteuthis; species Sepioteuthis lessoniana. Next base: position 41,445,251 of record OY757927.1, read on the forward strand.
TTTCTTTCTGATAAAACTCGTCACTGCTGATGGCTTTTGCTCGGTGTAGCAGGCAACGGACGATTCCTTTCATAACATTGTATGGATGGTAGGAGTGGAAGTTGAGGTACTGTCCGGTGAAGGTTTACGATACACAGATGTGCTGAATCCATGCTATGTGCGAGTTATTAGTACATCTAGGAAGGACAGTTTATTGTCTTGTTCCTTCTCCATTGTGAACTGTGTAGATGGACGGAGTCAGTTGATTAGTGGAAGTGACCGGGGCTAAAAATGCAGAGTCAGCTGGTGCACGTAGAACTAAGGTGATCTATTAGGATCTGTCCAAGTAAAATTAGCGTTGGATTTAGGGGAAGAACTGAGCCAAAGGAAAGTCCAAAATAACACACACCCTTCCATCTGTGAGCAAGTCCAGTCTTCCAAACTTTGAATTCAAATTTTCGTTTAATTTGTCTTTTGTGACACAACCACGGACACTGTGTAATAAACTCACAATGTAGTGAGCAGATGCACAGCGACGCTGAGACATATTCATCACAAGGGTTCCGCTTTCGACCCGCTCGAGAAACGACTCGTTGGAGAAGATCCATTTCCAGTAAAGGTGGGCACCAGGTGAGGTATATCTCAATAATTCGGAGCTCTCTCTCTCTCTCTCTCTCTCTCTCTCTCTCTCTCTCTCTCTCTCTCTCTTGGCGGCTTGCTCGGAACTTATTTCCTCTTGCTAACTTAGCCTTCAAAGTAATCCTGGCAGACATGCCCGATTGTACCCCAAGTAGATATGATTTGAAGGAGACGGCTGAGCTCGTCTTATACTGTCACAAGGTTCACTCGCCTATGACTACATCAATGAGGTAACGGCAGCTCGACGTGGTATACGTTGTTACCAATGTGGACAGGTATGAAACGGATGGTGTTTCTGGCGATCTTAGTCGTGACTGGAATGATGATCTGAACGACGCAGTTGAAGGAATTGTATGATAATAAGTCTTTTTTTCTTTTTCATCAAGATCTGATTAGATTCTTCAAGCATCAACTTAGGGTGAAAATCAGATGTAACAGAAAAAGACTGGATTGCATAACATTCGACAAAAGATGGGTACATGCAGCAAGCTTAATCGCGAGGATGGAGGCTAAATAAGAGAGATATTATGGAAAGCTTTAGTGAGCACCTCACTTTTTAGCTTCAAAGTCTCTTATCAGACAGTAAAGATTGTTGCAAAACATTACTCCAAATCTCTATAACGTAGTGTACAAGTATTTAGGGGAGATTTCGACCCTAAGAGTCATCAATATAACCATCATCGTCTTCATCATCATCGTCAGCACACAACATCATTATTATCGAGTTAGGAAATACATAGCGGTCGTTTTAGGATTTGGTTTGGTTTCTTTGTTTAATGTTATATCAGCCTTCATGGGTTATTTAATTCCAAAGCTATCCATATAAAAAATAGCGGTGTTACAATTTAACACATAGTTGTGAAGGATAAGAGGTTCAGTAGCTTTCCCAAGGGAATGAATCGGAGAGTAAACGCAATAGCGCGACTGGAGTTCGAATTCACTTACTTCGAGACTGCAGTCCACTACTTTAGACATTACGCCACGGGGACTTCCCCAAAATCTGTATCATAACCAATTCATTATTGTGAAAACAGGATTTTCTCGGTAAAGGGGCTTCTTTAGTAATTCAAATCATTATCATTTGTCACAGAAATCGTGAGAGTATTATAGTGGTACGTGAAAAATACTGTAAAGAAGTGATTCTCCAGTTCCTGTGGCTTGAGATATTGAGACATCTTCTTGCAGATGGATGTGCCACTTGTTAACAGTGCTGAATTCTTGGCATCGTATGTGGCTTACGCAAACAAGTGGAATGAATTTTCGTCTCGTTTCTGTCTTATATATTGAATAATAGCTAATATATGTGTAAGGGAAATAATGATATGGTTTATTAAGAGAGTTACTTCCCTTTAATTATTAAAAACTTTTTAAGAAGTATTCGTTCACTGAGAGATAACCAACTTCTATTCTAACTACAAAGCGGATAGTGACGTATTTTTGGTTCTCCTACCTGAAGGGTGATAGAAAGGAACAGGGCTGTTCTTATTGGCATCGGATTGGCCAAAACAGTTGACTTGCTGCAGCTATGGTGGTGGGGGCTTCCCCCACCACCATAGCTGCAGCAAGTCAACTGAATAGTTGGATAATACATCTTACAATAAAAATTGAAAAATAAAAGAAAGAAAAAAAGACGCCTCCACCAAAAAAGAAGGGAAAATCTAAAAATCCCTGGCAAAGGAAGAAAGAAAAAAAGCTTCAGAGGAGTAAAAAAAATTATGAAAAAGTAGAACTTACAAAACAAGAGTCAGTTGTCTGAATTTTTTAGATAAAGCTTGATGACTTTTATCATTAACGGTTTTCGGGCTATTGTCTTCATCTTTATAGTTATTTCTACGACGTTTCGCCTGATATGTTCTCCAGCCTTCTTCAGGGGTTTGTCGAACTCGAGAACCTACACGGAACTTCGAACTACGTCCTTTACTGAATCCACGGGGGTCGCCTGTTCTGATTCCGTTAGCCATAACCAGGTACAAGTGTTAAGTATTCCTGTATTGTTACTCGCCTGTAGTCAGGATTAAACCTGCAACCTCCAGATGATTGTCTCCTTAGAAGCTAAGGGAACTAACGCCTATAACCGTTACGCGATGTGTCCCGAGTTTGACAAACACCTGAAGAAGGCCGGAGGACATATCGGCCGAAACGTTGTGGAAATAACAATGAATATGAAAACAATAGTCCGAAACAGTCGTTGTTAACAGTTTGCAGATTTACTGCATTTAAAGGACAAGGGGAATAACTCCCAATAGCTGGAAAAAAGGGGGAATAATTTGTGAACAGATTTAAATGCTGTGGCTCAAATAGTAAACACGATAATTTATTTATTCATTTATTTATTTATTAAGTTCAAACGTGAATGCTAGCCACTTAAAAGTATGCAAAATTTACCCAAATTTTTGAGGGGAAGCATCTTATGTAAATTTGATAATTATATAAACGAATTAATTTCCATGTTTTCATTTTCTATAAACTATTTTTTTTATATTTGTATGTTTATTTACAAAATCCAGTAATTGCTTCTGTCTCATGGGCCGCCAAATAGTCGGGGACTGAAAATTAATCTTGGAAAAAGCTTCACTTGGGACTTGATCTAGAAAATCCCTTTTTTTTTTTTTTTCTTTTTTTTTTTTTTTTTCTAAAGCAATAAGAAGTGTGAATGTGTTTGAACGTTCTGTGTCATAAATGAAATTCCATTATATTTTTAAGCGATAAGGTCAAAAAATTATCAGAAATATAATAGAATTGTATTGTAATTGTGACCCATACCGCATTATCAATAAGGCCAATTAGACTGAAAAAGTCCGCCAAGAATATTCTTTTTATTACTTTCCAAATTTGAAAAAGTAATATTTATTTAATTAGTCTTATAAACCATTTTTAACAGCGCAACAGTTGAAATAAAATAGATTCTCTCTGAGCGGCTGGACTCCTGACCTTGATAAAGAGGGTCTAAGTACATTGTAAGAATAAAGCCACCTGACAATTGCAACACTTACCAAGACTTACAAACGCTGTGAAACTGATATGCATTTCCAGAGAAAGGGAGGCAGTAAGACAAAGAAGCATTCAAATAGGGAAGCACTGTGGAACATCCTACAGAAACTTAGGGTGCCCCGATCACTTCGTTATGCTCGTGTTTGTCTCGCACATAGGAATAAAGGCATCAGATAACTTAAAACCCTTGGAACCATTTGAAATCGGGAATGGAGTCAGGCAAAGGCTGTGTTCTAGCCCCAATACTGTTTTTGATTTTTTTTCTATGATCTTGTCTGATACCTTCACTCATTCCACCCAAGGAGTGTGAATACAGAGTAGACCGAGGGCAAACCTGCTCAATGCCTTTCAATTGAAGTCTACAAGAAAGACCAGAAATGATCTGGTATGCGATGTCATGTTTGCTGATGACACTGTTTCGTCGCACACAATCTCCAAGATACACAGAAAATAATCACCCGTCTCCAGAGTGCAGATTTTTACTCCTCTTATCCTTCCAGAATTTTCTATTCTAGCAATATATATATATATATATATATATATATATATATATATATATATATATATATATATATCGGTGGTGCCTTCTATAAGTTTCCAGCCTTTTTTGTACAGGCATTTAAAATTGTCGTAGACTCTTGAAAATTCAGTATGTTATTGCTATACATCTTATGAGATGACTGACCAATTTTTATGATTTCAGATTCAAATGAACCGCTACAGCAGGAATTGGAATACACCCAATTAAAGCCTGATTGTCACAGCTGGTGAATTTCAAAAATGCAATCTGGACGTGAGGGCACTAGAGAAGAACGATATGCTATAAAATTCTGTTTTAAACGTGGAAAATAAATGCCACAGAAACGTATGGAATGCTTCAGACTGCTTTTCGACCATCTTGCATGAATCGAGCCTCAGTTTTTCAGTGGCATAAGAGATTCAAGGAAGACAGGGAGTCTGTGAGGGGTGATGAGAGGTGTGGGAGGAGTAAGGAAGTCAATAGATCAGAGTTGATTGGCCAAAGGGTTAGGGTTAGGGTTACTATGTTGAGGTTTTAAGGGAGTTTAGGAAGAGATTTCGTCGGAAGAGGCCAGCACTCTTCAAATCGGGTCAGTGGCATTTCCACCAGGACAATGCACCAGTCCACAACTCCGTCCTTGTCACAGACTATTTGAGCAAGATGGGCATTAAGAAAGTTCCTCATCCTCCCTATAGTCCAGACCTTGCTCCCTGTGACTTTTGGTTATTCCCTAAGCTCAGAGCCTATCGTTATGAGACAATTGAGGAAATGAAAGATGCTGTGACGAAGGTCATTGACACGCTCACACAAAAGGACTTCCATGGGCCTTCCAGAAGTTGTTCGAAGTGCATTTCAGCCGAAGGAGATTACTTCGAAGGGGACTAGAGTTTCATGTGTGTACTATCAATAAAAGTGCCCACACGAAAAAAGTCTGGAGACTTATTTAATGATCCTCGAATATATATGATGAACAGGTTTATTAACCACCAGGAAAGATTAAAACAAAAACAAAATAAAACGTAGTTTGACAAACACGTGTGTATAGCAATGTACAGAAACGGTGACTGGAAATGAAAGCCTAATATAATTTGGAGCTGTGAGCTAAATAAACACACTCGTGGACAGTTGTTTAATAAAAGGGGTTATTCTAGTAAAAACAACGCTAGGAAGAGAAGAATAGAAGTTACGTTCTTGTAAGAGTTGAGTTAACGAAGCGTAAAGAAATAAAGGTTAACACTTGGGATGCTAGTAAATAATGAACGCTAAAGGGAAATATTACAAAATGTCAAATAAGTGCGATAATTCAAAAGGATAAAAGCAATATTTCTTAGCGACGATGCCCGAAATATCGGACTTATCAAAAAGGAATAGGATAGCGCGGTGCAAGTAGCGAAGCACTAGTCCCCTCAATAAGGGAATAAAATCATATGTCATCTCCCGGATACTAGTCTAAAAAGAGTTACCTAAAACGCAAGGGCCACTAGAAAAGATAAACGATAGAAAATCTAATCTATGATGTAATATGACACTCCCCGCCTGGCATATTTAGACGTCATTAACTTTCTGTCATTTTATTGCATCGGCTGCCAAGGTAGGCACACTTTTAGCATGAGACTTTGGATTGGTCTGTGAGATAAGTTTTTTTTTTTTTGTTTGTTTGTTTATTTGTTTGTTTTTTGTTTTTGCTTTTGTTGTTTGTTGTTTTGTTGTTGTTTTTGGGGGGGTTGTTTTGTTTTGGGGGGGTTGTTTTTTGTTGTTGTTTTTAGAGCTGTAACCCACCAGCTAGTCAGCAAAAAATACCGCTAAAGTGGGCAGTGTGAGCCAGTGCGGATTGACATCTTCATCTAAGTGTAATTATTACAGTCAGTGTTGTAATGGTAATGGGACGGGTGTCAGTGCCTCTAAATTCGCTATATAATCATCATTGTGGGCGTCCAGTATTATAGTAATGGTTGTAGCAGCCGTTACTAGGGAAGCAACAATACCAGTACTGCCATTTCTAGTGGTCACCGCTGTGGGCAACAGAGATACTCAAGAAGCTGCCCACTCAGTTGTAAATGTGGTTGATATTTTCATTCGTGAAGATGATTCTAAAGTATCTTCTGTCAGCAAAAAGGAAATTGCCAATGATGTAAAAACTGTACCGGTGGCTATTGATTTCACTACACTCGTTATATATACAACAGTTTTAGCCAAAGATGCTTGTGTTACTATTGTTGTGAAGATCGTTGAACTCTGAACATCGTTGAATCTGGTAATGATGTCTTATATTCTTTCAAGCAAAGAGGTTGTAGATTCAACGATGGGAAGCGATTTAAAACAATCAGCAATATAGGAATCCTTATTGACTAATTGCTCGATTACCCTTCTTGACTGCCTGTATGAAGCAGTACGGCTGGAGATCGGCTATTGCCGAAGATGTGGAGCCTCATCTGGTATTCTGCGGTTTCTTTGTGAAAACGAATGAGAACAACCACGATGTTACTGAAGTCAGTTCTATTGAAAGAAAACATTGTGCTTGGCGCTATACGGATATTTCCGCGTTTCTTGCTATACAGCGAAGATAGGGGGATATCAACATTCTTCTTTTTCAAGCGAGAAAGCTGCTTCAGCATGGCCTTTCTCAAACATCTTCCTCATGAATGAGAGAAAATATCCCTGGCTTTCTGTCGAGACCACGTCTCAGTGAAGAAACTTGTCTTTCTGCCAATATTATACAGGAAATGGTATCTAGGAAGCTTAAAGGGTAGTGTAGCAATCTAGCTGTTATTTCCGTCCTTCACAGCTCTCATTTTTATAATGTTAGGGAAAGCAACGTCCTCAACGAAAGGCGTTAATTTTTTTCTTTGGTACGTTGGAAGGTGGTCGTCCACTCCATAAGAGTAAGGCCTATCGTTTCAGACATCAATATTTTAACTCTCCTTAACTTGAAAGGTTCAGGCAGGGTTCAAAAAGGGTATGGCGTCCTCCTGCAGAGATATGATGTGCGAAGTGCACATATTGTGGAAGGTTTCCTAAGCAAACGTCATCGCCTACTATGACCAACTCAGAGTCGTGTCTCTATGCTTATGGAGTATTGTAGGTGCTGTTGATCTATCTACGCACCGTAGACACTGAGGGTATCACGTCCTCGAAGTAGTATGATAGCTGTCTTGGGCTCCAAGTTTGAGATGAGATGAGTTATTGGTTTCAAGTGAGGATAGTGAATGAAGGTTCGTCAGGTATTTCATTGCATTCAACGAGGCTTGGAAGTGGGAGGCTGGCCTTCCATCCAAGTACTCTATATGGAATCCCCTTGCTCTTCTTCCTGCAGTCTATAACACTACATCGCAAGTTTTTAGGAAGTAGAGAAAGCTGAGACTATAATTTTTGAAGATATCAAAAAACCTAAGCGTGCTAAAGATCTCTTGCTCTGCTTGTTGATGATGGTGTACATCTTTACCGCTTTTTCCGGTTATCCCGTCAGGTATTAATGAGGCTTATCTTCGGGGACGACTTTCCCAGGAAGTTACCGCCATAAATCTGAGTACAATGTGAAAACACTCCAGCTGCTATTTGAAAGTTCTCCTCCACACCATACTCTGTGTCGGATTTTGTCACAATAGTTAGAAGTGGTGGCTCTTGATAGGGGACAATGCTGTGTTCCTTACTACTGCATTCGTCAGAAATAGTGTTTGCCCAGCAGTATATTGCTATATATATGGTAGACGAGAAACATTTAAAACGAATTTCCTAGTTCATAATAAATTAATATTTCGCGCTCTTTCTTGGGTTTCTCCAGGAAACGCGACATTTCAACAAGGAACGTGGTTCAAGGGACAATAATGGATTGTATCTGCGGCTTTCTTGTTCAGCCAACTTATAGAGTAGAGGACTGTTCAGTTTTATTTATCGATATAACTTGCTTACGGAGCTTCTGTCGACTAAGGTGGATAGAAATCCCTAAGCATTGCACCCACCCCACCCGCACCGGACACTGCTCGAGGACTTCAACGCCTAGTAGCCAAGCTACCATTCTAACTTTACAAGTGGTTATCCGTCGGCTCAAAATAACTTTATCATGTTGATCTGTCACCCAAATACCACGAAATGTATTTTTATCAGTTAAATTTTTTAAGGTAGATTTTTGATCTGAAATTTTGTTAGGCCAGGTTTATTGTAATTCGTTTACTAATGGGCGGATGATTTTCTGCTTCATCGATGTTTTCATTATTCTTTTCGTAAAGTTTTGGTCGGTTAACCTCCGGCCTTTTTTTTTTTTTTTTTTTTGGTGTCAACTGGCCATTGCGAAATCAAAACTAGTAAATGACTAGAGTGAAACAGAAAAAGGATAAAGGTAAAGTGAGTGGGCAGTGATAGCATGAGGATACATTGATGGTCTCTCTCTCTCTCTCTCTCTCTCTCTCTCTCTCTCTCTCTCTCTCTCTCTCTCTCTCTCTCTCTCTCTCTCTCTCTCTCTCCGTTCATCTTTATCATCAATAATCTTGAGAAAGTCATCAATTCTTCTCTTCTCGTTCTAGCCAGTCGAGTCTCCCTAATCTTGGTAAAGCAACCAGTCTGGGAGAAGGATTTTGTTCAGGAGAATCTTTGAGATACTATGACCCCATTCTTCTGTTAACAGCTTATCCAAAAAGTATGGCTGGTTCTACACAAGCCTTCACTGCTACAAACGTAGTTATCGGTCATCATTGAATCGATGGAGTAACATTATATTCATTTATATATTTTCATTTGTTGTTCCCACTGAAGTGAAGCCACATTGTCAGCGAATTTTATACAGTTGTCAACAAATCTTGTATTATTATTACTATTAATGATTTTTAGACAGTACTTGTAAATCTACGTTTTTGCATTTTAAGGATCTTTGAGAGAGGGATTCAACCAATGAATCCCATTGAGTCCCTAAAAGCACTAGAATTTCTCGCGTATAATATAACATATAATGGTTCAATCCATTTTGATAAAGTTTATTTAATCGAAAAGAAAAATTGAAAAAAAAATCTTATGTAATTATTTTCTTCTGATTACTTAATACAGGGGGATGTAGAGAAAATAAAAATGTGAACATTAAAATTTCAAGAAAACCCACTGAATTGTCAGAGTGGGCCTGGAAGTAATAGCAACGAAGGGTTGACTTCTCACAACCCAAAACTTCAGCACTGGAGTCTGACCACTGGATTCAGTTAAGTGTCACCCCCAAGAAATGAACTGGTTCTTGGTTGACCTTGTGAAATGAAGGTGCATGTTCTTTTTTCTAGTTTGGAATTAATGGTACATGCAGAAATAAACAATTGAAAATGGATAAAATGAAAAGATGGGCGAAATTCTAATTGAGCGAATGAATGCAGATTTTATTTTCGAAGTTGCAAGAAGCATACATCTCTTTGTTCCGAAGAATGACCATAGAAAGCATGAGTTCATACGCGCGTCTTTCACTCAAAGTGTCTGAAAAGTTGATTTATTTGGGAAAATATCCTGAATTATTCTTTGGGTGCGAATCCATGTGATTTGAATACTTTTTGTATGGTCGGTTCAGTAAAAGAAAAAGAAGACCTACACATATTTAGTTTTTGTCATCTTTTGTTTTGTTTTTTTCGGGACGTGTGCACTTTTCATATGTGGAATCCATCGAGCTCAAATGCATGATCATCACATTCCGTCGTTGGAATGCCAGAACTTTTTTTACGGATCTTTTACAAGAATGTATTACTGATTATAGAGTATATATATAAATTTGTTAGCGAATTACAAATACTAAGTTCGACAGAATAATCTCCTGGCTTTAAAATTGCCAACGCGTAAGCGCTTGTAGCAGAGAACAAGTGGGGTGGGAATGTTTTTAACGACTTGCAGCAACAGTGCCATTTCAGTTGACATCGTGCGTTTGTAACTGAAACTTATTTTAAGGATGGTGACTATCATTACAACGTGGTGACAACCTCACCAGAACTATCTCCTTGATATTATTTTCTCAACAAACATTTAATCTTTAATCGTAAGTGAAAAAATCTTACTTTTTTAACCATTACAGCGGAGACAACTCAAAGTTATTTCGAAATGAGTTATGGTTACTGGTAACTGGTATTTATTAAGCTACTCATTTAATAGCTATTCAATTCGTGATCTAATTTAAACAATGCTTCATCTGGATTACTCAATAAGGAACAAACTCATAAACAATGGCATACAAGACGAGCAAGTTACGCAATATCTAATGTTTTAAATTACTCTAGCCCAATTAGAGATGTATACAGTTTTTATTGACGAATATTTTTTTCATCTCATTAATTTATCTTTGTGCGAGAGGTAGAGAAATAAAGTCTTCTTATAATAAATATAAAGAATCAGTTAATTTAATACTAGATATAAGTTACACGCGCACTCTGTGTGTGTGAGAGAGAGAGGGGGGTTCGAAGCTTAGGAAAAACCTCACCCTTGATGTGAAAACTAGTCGTTTAGAGAGACGGCCATTCGTACGATGCAAAATTTCGCGATGGCAAACTCAACTCCATAAGAACGTCATTTTCAAATGTTTATAAATAAAAATAGTTTTTTGTATTGGTCAGTAATAAAAAGAATCATTTTCGAATGTACTTTAGAATGCTGTAAAAATCTGTTTAAAATCCTTCTTTCTTTGTTATGATGAGCCTGGACTTGGTGCAAACTAAGTAATGAAACCTTTAAAGTCAGTACCAACCGAAATTTGCATAGCAATGATATTTGTTTCAGTAATAATAAACATTTACTGTGTTCATAAATTATGAGTTACTACAAGAGAAAGGAGGCTTTGATTTTAGATTAGAAATATGTCATCTTCAATTTCGGTGCCGATATAACCTTCTCTCTCTCATATATATATATATATATATATATATATATATATATATATATATATATATATATATATAAAGTATTATTCGGTCTAGTTAAACCGGAGTTGAGAGGAATTCCATCAGGACAAAAAAAAAACATTCAACAATGAACATTTAAATTTTCCTGGTAAAGAGCTCAATGTAACTGACATTACAGAGCAATTATTTCTTTAAGAAAAAACAAAACCGGTCACATAAGGCTTATAAATTTGTTTCCATCCTGTTATGTGTTAATTTTTTTTTTTTTTCGTGTTTTTTTTTTTATTTTATCCAAAACACATAACAGGATGGAAATAAATTTATAATCCTAATGTAACCGATTTTGTTTTTTCTTAAAGATATATATATATATATATATATATATATATATATGTGTGTGTGTGTGTGTGTGTGTGTGTGTGTGTGTGGTGTGTGTGTGTGTGTGTATTTAGAAGTTAAGAATGAAATTAGTTTAACTTAGAATAGAGATAAGCTATTTTTTTAGCTGTGGTTAGGTAAAGGTACTGTTTCGTTAAAAACAATGATAGAAAGAAGTAACATCAGTTTTAATTCTATTGTTTCAGGAAAATTTAATATCTCAGCAATAAAATAAACATTTTGCATCGTAAATAACATAGCTATGTTTTTGTTTTACTTATTTGTTTGTTTGCAATACAGTTTAGTTTGAAAAATTAAATCAATAGGAATGAAACATACAAAAAATTTATATTAAATATTTTACTCAAAATTATGATGTACAGGGTTTATTTCGTTCGTTTGTTTGTTCCGTTTTTGTTGGGGGGGGGTCTTATCTTTTCGGTGTGTGGTAATAAACTTATTGAGCTTTCCCTGGAGCTTTATTGGGTGACTCTTGCAAAAGATCAAGTGACAACAAATCTCGGTGTTCTAGTGTTCTCAATATTCTAGCTGTTTTTTGCTGTATCGGATTTAGTTAAAAGCTACAGCTTATGACTTTATAATCTGTAGAAATATATAATATAATATAATATATATATATATATATATATATATATATATATATATATATATATATATATATATATATATAATATATATATATATATATAATATATGATATATAATATAATATATAATATAATATATAATTATATAATATATAATATAATATATGATATATAATATAATATATAATATATAATATAATATATGATATAATATATAATATATAATATATGATATAATATATAATATATAGAAATATATGATACATCGAGTAACTAATGCAAACCTGCTTGACGCTGGCGAAATGAAAAATTGGGACATGTTTAGCTTTCTATTTGAATTACGTGAAGGATTTGGAATTGGTGATATTTTGCTTTGATTTTAAAAAGAGAAGAAAGCCGGAGACGTCGTTTCAAAACACGGAAGAGAGAGTGGGGAGGGAAATGAGGCAATCAAAGGCGCGCGAGCACGCACACACACACGCATGCGTATTTGTATATGTCATTACTCTTCTTCTTCATATAAATGGTAGTTTAGTTATAGCGATAGAAGTAAGGAAAGACAGTTCATAAGTCCCATCTCCGGGGCCAGTCTACGAAACGTAGGAGGAAATTGCTTTTAACTTACTTTTTGAGGAGGCATACACTTTCCTATATCTGATTATTTTAGTTTTTCGTTTAAAAATCAAAATATAACGCAAGAATAGTTGCTAAACTTTTTAAATGGGATTTTCTCAAATTATTAATCTAAAATTTAATATTTCATTCTTATTGCCACTTATTGTTTGAAAAAATGCATGCAAAAACTGCACGATTATAATAAAAATTACTGACTATGCACTAATAACATTGATTCCTCTGTTTAGAGAAATGAAATGAATGACAAGATAGATAGATAGATAGATAGATAGATAGATATCATTTGAAAAAGCAAAAGATATATAAACAGACTGGAATGGATAGATATTGATAGATGGTTTTCCGCAAGACTAAGATAAGCTTAGTAAATTATTATAAGGCGCCTACCACAGTTCGGTGGTGAACCATCTCGTCACGTAGACCAATTAGCTAATGATATGAGATCGATCCTCACCGGGTCTCCTGCTACTACTGTAGCTATCTTTGCTAGACTAACTTAAGCTTAGATAAACAAAATATGATAGACAAAACATAATCCATGAATTATCAGTTTTTGTTTTGTTTTTTTATATATCTAAAAATTACAGAACAAATTGCTTATGATGGCCATCTCTTCTGACTAAGCGATCAAAAGAAAGAAGATAGCTTTTCCCAACCTTCATGTTTCGATGAGTTGATTTTAATCATCAGTTAATTTCTACTGTATATCTATCAAGTGAGGTTGAACAAATGGGTATTCATGCAAGAAAAAAAACGAAAATTTTTAAAAGGGTTGCCAGAAATAGATTTTTTTATCAAGAGAGCGAACACTTACGACTCAGGTAACGTCGCCTGAGTACTGCTAATATGGTGGTAGTAGGGTCACTCTACTGTTTTGGTCGGGGCGCGAATACAAATGCACCGTGCAAATGAAAATGGTTTATGCGGTAAGAATTAGCACACAAAAAATGAGTTTACATCACACTCAAGGAGGAGGCCGAATGTTAATCAGCTTGAGTGGAGGACAGACCTGCAAATAGTTTGTTAATGTTTTGGAAGGTATATTAAAAAAAAAAATTTAATTGCAGGACTTTTATTTAATCGAAATTAAATATATACAAATATCTCTATCTCTAGATATAGACAGATAGACATGCACAGACACACACACACACACACGCGTTTAGTTTAGTTTGCTTTCTTTGCTTAATGGCATATCAACATTTGTGGGTTATTTAATGCCTAAAGCCATCCTTATGGAAGAACAGTAGTGGTACTATCTAACTGATAGCTGGGAGAATAAGGGGGTTCATATCTTTTCCCAGGGTCTATATCCCAAAGTGAACGTAAAAGCCCCTCTGGAGTTCAAAGTCGATTACTACGATTCTGCAGTCCAGAAATTTAACCATTATACCCACCCCCGTATATATATATATATATATATATATATATATATATATATATATATATATATATATATATATATATAACCCCACCACACGAAGAGGGTGCGATTCAAGGTCAATTTCTTAAGCAGAGTTAAACAAGAATTCAGAGGTTTTCTTCTCTTAGACTAGTTGCAATCCCAAGGTTAAAGAGCACAGTCTGTCCAACTATTTGTCCTTAAATGAAGGGAAAATAGTTGGATTCATACCTTTCCTGGGAGTATTTGTTCTATGTGAAATTCAAACTACCTCCTCCAGGTTGCTATGTCCATCTTCTACGACAATAACCATTACACTCTCTGTGTGTGTGTGAGAGAGAGAGAGAGAGAGAGAGAGAGAGTATATATATATATATATATATATATATATATATATATATATATATATATATATATATATATATATATCATATTAATGATTTTATCTCGTGTTTTGTCTGTACTGACTTTATCAGGATGCCTTACTTGTTAATACATAAGTTTGAACCATACAAAAATCTCATTTATCTCAATCTATGAATGCATATGCAACTTAAAAATCGTTTAAATTTAAATTTGAACGGGATATCCGGTATTTTATTTCTACTTGTTAAATTTGTCAATCTTATATACTTAAATTGACAGTTTGGGATAATCTTTTCTCTGCTTTTCGAAAATCAATCCTTTAAATGCAATATGAAAACTAAAGACAAATATTGCAATAATGAAGAGAAATATTTCTCACTAAACTGAATTGAAATCAAAGAATTAAGGACACATAAAATAATAACATTTTTCTTCTTTTTTTCCCAAAAATTATGCAGGTTGTTTGGGGAGATTTTCGTTTCATATGCAAGTAAAAATAATAGTCGTTAGTTCTTGTCATATCACTTTTCCCCAAAAAGATTATACTTTCTTTTTTAATTGCTTTTATATTTTAAAAGATACATCTTTTTCGTTATCTCTAGAAATGGATGGACCTTACAAAAATAAATAAAGATTTAGTTTTTACCAGATATACGAATTCTTACATAGAAATATGAAACAAAATGTGATAATAATAGGTAAAGTAAACAGATAAATAAATCGTTAACTTAATGAAACCGATAAGGTTTTCTAACATATTGTAATGAAAATAGACAATTATGTTTATACCAGGTTTTATCAAATTTAAAAGCTTAGAACGAATCAAATTTCTTAAATTAAACTAATAACAGGTAAAACTAATATTTTCTAAATAAATATAATCTTAAAATAATGCATTTATTTCAGACAAATAAGGCTGATTGGTTCCTTTTATACATCTTGTAGAAAGATGCCAACTTCGAACTGGGCCAACACACTGATGGTAATAGATCTGAATTGAGAGTTTACAAAATAAAAACCTCATCTAAGCATTGTTTATCAACTTTATCTTACAGAAAAATTAATGATTTACAAATTCTTATGTTGATATAGAACTGTCGACAAGAATTTCCCCAAGAATTTTCAAGAATATATTTTCCTTCTCTAAAAATACAAGCGAGAAAAATGGCGGAGCTGAAAAAGAAATTGTGTTTGTTGTTGCAATCGGACCCTCCATAACTGACATATATCAACGTGTCAGACGATGAATTTTCTCCAGATACTCGGCATACGATTATTTTTTCATTCGGCATCAATAAAATAGCAATCCATCGAAACGATTTTGTAAATTTCAACTTTGAATGAAGCCCACTGTGATTTCGATTAATCGACAACACGTCGTATTTTTTAAAATAGCAAGAGACAGAAAGTAGTTGGAAGAGTAATTTCTTTTGAATGTTACAGCCTAATGTCTTGAGATTAGTGTGGAATTGTTGAGGAATATGTTTCTATCAGAGATGACACCTTAATAAGTGATGAACATGTGAAGAAGAAACACATCTGATGTTGAACAGCTGCCATTTTGATGCGTCGGTGTCAGTTGTGTTGTGTGTTTACAACTACGTCCGCGCGTTGTCTATAAATATAGAGAAGCCACTCTGGCTGCCACCACTAGAAACTATCAGCTTGTCGAGCAGACTACTCGCTTCTGCGTGCTTGTCGCAGGTACAGTTTGATTCACTACGCTTAATATTATTACCACTACTACGATGGCCGACACCGAAGCAGCTGCAGCTCCTGCCCCAGCAGCCCCTGCCAAAGAGAAGAAGACAAAAACTGCCAAACCAAAGAAGGCCGCTTCTCATCCACCTTACCACCAGATGATCACAGAAGCTATCACAGCTCTGAAAGAAAAAGGAGGATCTTCTCGCCAAGCTATCCTCAAATACATCATTAAAACCCACAAAATCAACGCTGACAATGTGTCTGGCACCCAACTGAAACTTGCCCTCAAGCGAGGTGTAGCCAATGGTCAATTGAAACAATCTAAAGGAACTGGAGCTTCTGGTTCTTTCAAACTTGGAGAAAAGAAGAAGGCTGAAAAGAAACCGAAGGCTAAGAAACCAGTCGCCAAGAAAGCCAAGGTTAAAAAGCCAAAGAGTCCCAAGAAGCCCACTAAACCAAAGAAGCCCGCTGCTAAGAAAGCTAAGAAACCCAAAGTAGCAAAACCCGCTAAGAAATCCGCCAAGTCTCCGAAAAAAGTCAAGAAACCCGTTACGAAAAAGGCTGCAAAAGCCAAGCCAAAGGCAGCAAAAAAATCGAAAAAGTAAAGGGAAAAAAATCGAAAAAATGGATATTATTTATTTAATCAAAAAAGACTTGTAAATATTTGTACAGGATCATTCGTAGGACTGGTTAATACCTGAAATCATTTCTCACTCCCCCCCCCCCAAACTTCGACATTAGGACAGTCTAGAGTTTTCATTGCTTTAAAATCTCCAGAATATTTCCTTGAATCATCTGACTGGTGGTGGGGGGGGTTTCCCCCCCTCTATCATGTCCTGTCAATAGTATTGTATATATATATATATATATATATACCATCTTTTCATTTCCGTACATAAAAAAATGAATTTTTGAAACTTTTTTATTTGTTTTTTTTGTTTGTTTGTTTTTTTATATATGCTGGTTTATTTTTGCGCATGTTATCTTCTGAAATGTAAATTGCCTATAAAAATCTATTTTACACTGTCATATCAGCTGTGTTTTCTGAGATAACTAGAAAATTTTCCTAGTTAAAATGATTTCTTTTGAACACGTAAACGTTATACGGTGTACTCGCTATATCCATGGACAACATGATGCAGCGCTCGCTGAAGCAGGAAAAATTCCGACTTGCATCAATACAGGTAAGTGAAGTAAAAAGACTTGACGTATCTACTAATTTTAAAAGCGTCCGTTCCCTTGTCCTACGTTAAACCAGCATGGTTCCTGTTTCTTCGTGACAATTAGGAGTAGGGAAGAAAAACCTAGTCGCCTCGCGTAAAATATTTCGTTTATATAAATCGGCTAAAAAATCTTGATTCAAATGAAAACTTTTAATTCGTAACAAATCTCCGCCTAATTTAAAGAAAAGCTTAACGTGTTCATATACATTCATCTTTTGCTCTAGTGAACTTATCGATTTGGGGGGGGGGCGAGGGAGGAAAGATTGATGGTTAAGAACTTTAATTTTGAGGCTAACCTATCCAGAAATTAGAACCGTTCAATTTCGATCTTACTAGTTCGTAACATTTTTCAAACCTTAGTATTAAACTAAGCGAAGTTAACTTTTAATCTGAGCCTTGTTTGTGTGGGGTGTTTTTTGTTTGTTTGTTTTTTGTTTTTTTTTTCCCTTGTCATTTTATCATTGCTCAACAAAATTCGGCTGCTGTTATGCAGTTTTATATCCTCGCTTCCTTTCAAGGTACCAGTTTTGGTACATTGGGCACTTTATACATCAATTCTTAAAGCCTATATTCATTTAAAAAAAAAAAAAAAAAAAAAAAAAAACACTTGTCGATTTTTCAACGTCCGAAACTAATTTTATATTCTAAACACTAAATTACCTCCCTTTTTGGTCTTTTTTTTTGTTTTTTCTACTTTCGGATCAAATTTCTCACATGTAATACAATTATTTTTAAAATGAAATCTGAAAATTTTGTAACGAATAAGATTTAGAAGAAAGAAATTTTTTCTTTTTTTTTTTTTCTAAATACATCTTTAATAAAACAGCGACAGAAATGCAAAGCCCGAGCACAACTGTTAACGTTTCACTTGGTAAAGGCATGAATCCATCTCTTCTACCAGCTTTAAAACAAGCCTTCCCGAGTTAGTAATTTAGTTTTTAATTATTGATAAATGTTATGTCCGTAACAAATGTCTTGAGCATTAGAGCGGCCAAAGATCTTTAGTACTGGGTTCCACTCCGGAAAAGCCGTTATTCTTTTCCTGAAGCCAGAGCCTCAGAAGTTGAACGGTTGAGCTGCAGCCCAGAGCAGTGATGGTTGGGCTGCTAAGCTGTGCGTGAGGCCCACCATAATTGGTCACAAGAAAAACAGAATTAGTTGAATTTTAAACAAAACAATGACCAACTGATCAAATATTCGTCTCGGACTTCGGAATAAAATTTATACAATAATTACAAAGAAAAAGCCGTCTTAATAAAAATGAAGGAAAATTTTTTCTGAAATAGGTAAATTTGAGTAGAATCAATTAAAAAGAGTAATTAGAAAAGATAAGTTGAATTAGCTGGATGCATCGGAGAGTCACAAAGTAAGGTAGAATATAACCAAACCGTCTTCAAATGCAGCAAACAACCATTTCTTTTTATAAAATTAAAGCCAGTGAAGCGCTTTATAATACGCGAAAAAAAATTCATGTGTTATTTTAGTTTCTGAGAAGGGAGGCTACTACCTTCGATATTGAATCCTGCATTTGAATAGGACGAGACAACTAATAGATACTTAATAAGGAGCAATTGCTATCTGAAATTATCAAGTACTCGTAAAAAGGGTTAGCGGTGAGAATTTGAAATTATCAAAAGCTTAATGTTTCCTGTCACGACAGTGAAGTGCTTAATTCCCACACTCAGCAAGTAGGGAGTTCTTTGAAAGTGCCAAAAATATGGGGGAGGGAGAAAAACCATAACTTCCCAGTTAAAATCGGTATTTGTGGTGCCGCATCAAATACTCCAGTACACCGTCTCTGGATATCGATATGTCAAACTCCGCGCTCTTGTACCGAACAGTGTGTGTGTGTATATATATATATATATATATATATGTGTGTGTGTGGTGGGGTGCGAATATATGTATATAATCATAGGCGTAGTGTGTCTACAAATGTGTTTGTAATAGTTCAAAGGGGAAGTTAAACAAGTCGAGAGGTCGGCAGATTTTAATAAAATTGCGGATTTCTCTATGGGAACGAAGGGTTCTTTTTAATGTCTTATAAACTGAACCTTTCGCTAATGGTACGGTCAGAAGTCAGGGATCTCATTTTTTTTTTTTTTTTTTTTAGTGTATTAGTTCAGGAAGATTCAAGCTGGAAAGGCGGTTTTCAAGGCCCTCTTTATTCAAGGAAGCGGTCAGGAATTAGTGCAGCAGAAGACCGAGAGAGTAGGTTTGAGAGTTAGCCATTCAACATGTGAGAAAACTGACCAGCACCCAATTTTTTCGCCCGCTGTCCATATCGCAATTATTCCCTTAGACTGAAGAGCGAAGTGTTATACGCCATACCCTATCCTCAGGATTGCTCGGAGGTGAATAAAGATGACAATGTGTGTAATTAAGTCTTCGTTTTTTTTTTCTTTTTTTTTTCTTTTTTTTTTTTTTTGTGAAGCTGACCCATGACTTACAGTTTCGACCAAAATCGACGGCAGAACATCTTTTTTTTTTTTTTTTTTTTTTTTTTTTTTAAATAACGTGAGGATAGACATTGATTAACTGGCGAAACTGGATGGGCCACGGCTCGATACTACCACAGCCAGAACGTTAAGCTATTAAATCATTTCATTCCTGCCATATGTCTTGTCCAAGACTAAAATTGGGTTTGCAGCTATTAGGTGGCGTTCGTTTTTGTTAATTATTTGTGACTTAGCAGCCGAAGTCGACTACCCGACTATCAAGAAGGAAAGTGACCGGACTGCTTCACAACCAATCTACATAACTTCATCGTGGCTTCCTTAAAAGGTTGCGAGATGAAAGCTTGCTATGGCTCTTCACAATAAACAATGAATTATCACAAGGAGTTTTTGTGAAATTGGAGTACTGACGAAAGCGATATGAAGTAAAGAGGCGATGACTTTGCTCCAAGAGAATTACGTAGAGGAACGCAATGGTTTGAGGCTCCAAGGGCAATACTGAGGTGCAATATCTTGAATTTGTTCATGGTGTATGCCTCCAAGATAGGGTTGTGAGAAAAAGGGGTAAACTGATTCAATTACTGACATATTAATGAAGATATCTTGAAATATGGTACGAGTAATGGAATTTGTTACTTCCTTGGTGTAATTTAGTGAGTTGCTTGATGAAAAATGATAGTAAATTGGCAGTGTCACTATATGAGAGCCTGTTGTGAAGACATTACAATTTTGATAAGATGCAAAAAGTGGGATACATGTAAATCATTTTTGATTGATCGATGAATATTGTGTCGTGTTGTGTATCATGTAAAATTGAAAACAGCTGTACATAGTAATTTTAAAACGATAGAAAAAAGAAAGTGTTGTTTTAAAATGGGACAAGGCATGTGGCTCATTGGATGATCTGTTTTGGTGCTGGATGGTCTGTTTTAATGTTGGCATGTGGATAAATATGTGATGTATTGGGTTGTTTGAACTAGAGAATTTTTTTTTTTAAGTTTTCATGTACACGGTTTTTTTTTTGCTTTGCTATTTTCTCCAGATGGACCTGCTGAGTAAAAGAAATAGAACGGTAAGGTCATGATGTCACAATGGAGATGACTGAGTGTCACAGTGATTTTCTGTTCAATTTTTATGATTTTAAAATAATAAAGTTTGACACTGTCAATTTTTTAGCGTTATCTAATGTATGCATGCCCCAACCACATACCTAGGTGGAATCAACCATTTTGCATGACATACCCCGAAGAAGGTAAAAGCTCTACGTAAGGAATATGATTTTTTTATATGAGTGAATTTACTAAAAAATAGTGATGGTGTTATGTAAACGAATATGTAATTATTACTCGGGAATTTTCCTACAATTATTTTTGTTATAGAAATACGTATATGTAAAAGTTTTCTATCTCGTAAACTGTATCAAATAGTTGTGTTGTAATAAAGAAAGACTTAAAGATCGCAATAATATAGCAAATCCTTACCTAGGTTTTATTCAGCAAATAATGAAAGTTACACAGAACAGAACTACTTCTTGACAGACGTAGTTCTTTTTACAAATGTGAGATGGACGATAGGAAAAGTTCACAACAATCTTCCATGACCATTGAAAATTGTTAGTAATTTTTTCAAACACAAGACAAGATTAAATCCATAAAGGATTTATAAAGATTTTTTTAAAAAGAAAAATATTTAGATATATATAGCAAACCTTAAACATTTTAAAGGAAAAGCTAAATAATAGGACCAGACAGTCAGGAGTTTTGCGCGAACGCTAAGATCGGAATAAGAGGGTCAGGTTATATCTCGTGCAATGAGTTTAGGTTTCATTTACATGTGTAATTGTAATAGATTCGGTTTCGATGGATGTTGTATTTTCGTTGGGATCTTCTTAAAATGTCTCAGGATTTTGAGGAGGTCTTGTACTTCGGTAAAGCGATATTGCACATGATCAGCGGGACAAGATCCCTAAGAGATACTATTGTTTCCTTTGAAGACAAATGAGGGCATGAAGTTGATTAGCTTCAATAATTTTAGCCTCCTCCAAGTAGGGTCGCATTTCGATTGTCTGTCATGTCGATTCAGAAAACTTCTTGGTCGTAATGTGAGTTCAACCCGCCCTTATCCCCACCCCAGCCATGGGTTAAATGGTATCACTGCTGTTCTTCTAAAATGATGACTTTGGCATTAAATAACCTACGAAAGTTGATATGCCATGAAGCAAAGAAACTAAACGAAGACCTTTGTATATCTCACACAGTCCTTTACCTTGAGGGTTATATGGAGTGATGCGGCTAGATGAAATTCCATGAAGCTGAAACCTCTGAATGTATGTACCAAAAATGACAAAGATTTGAGTGACGATATATTTGGACAGACAAAACCAAAGAGGAAGCGAGAAAATTTGTCTCTTACCGTAAATAAAAGCCGGTTACTAGAAGATAGCAGAGGTACTTTAAAATCAATGCAAAGCCTTTCAAATGGTGTGACATTATGGACCTTTGGTGTAGTAGATTATACAGTTAGAGATATGTGTGTACTTATACATGTATATGACGGTAGACATAAGTGAGTGTAGGTACATAGGTATATATGTGTCTATGTGTGGGTCTACACAATTTACACGGGTGTGTGTGTAAGCATACATTGTGTATTGTGGGTGTGGATGTATGAGTGTGTATATATGTATACATATGGGTTAGTGTAAATATATATGTGTGTGTGCCCATAAAGGATAATGTTGACTTAAAGCTCAAAATAAGAGAGATTCACTTTTTATGTTAGACATGGTTTTTGCCGCTGACCGGTAGATGAAAGAGATTCATCATTTTTTGTATCTAAATTTGGGCGGTTTATATCTGGAAACAGGAATGGTTACAGATCCATATACACGAGTCGAGTTTTGAAAACTTGCAGTTTGAGTTCAGTCCAGAGAAGAAATGAGTTCGTTGTCGGTGAACAGAGACAAGTTTGATGCATAAGATAATCAGTACTTTGCGGTTCCAGGGACGTATCAGCGGTAAGTAGGAATTAACGCCATACACGGGGTAGGGATAAACAGAGTTATAGAATGGTTCTAAAGTGACGCACACACCTATCCGTGAGTAGATCAAATCCCTCGAAAACTTCTCTATGGAGAAAGGCAGGTTTCTAGTCCTTACAAAATAAACCATTCGCGTAATGCCGGAGTGACAAATGAGTTGCATATCTTGTCTAAGGTATCTGAACTTACAACAGGGCAATGAGTTCTGGATGAAGCATCCATAGTAACATATCTCCCCATGCAGTGCCTAATTTCATAACTGCAACTTTCACCTTTGAATTTTCTCTTTTTTGATTTTCCCAGCCTGTTTCGAGTCAAACATGCTACTGATATCTGATCAGGAACTAAGGAAAAATGACATCCAATTAGGTAGTGTCTACGCTTACGAAAAGCTTCTACATTTGTTTTAGCTTCTTTATATATGGAAGACTGCTTTTGTTCGCTGATACTTAAAATCATTGAAAAGAAAGTTACAGGTCTACCTGATTGATTCAAGGTAACTGCAGTAGTGTGGTTAGAGGCACCTGTCTCTTCAGTGAAAGGAACAACCTGCTCATTAGAATACACTATGGAATTTTCTGCTTCAATCTTCAAGTATTCGAAGGCTTTTTTAGCTGTCTTTGGTAGTGGAAAGCTATTGGTTTCAGAATAATTTGCAACCCACTGAGAAAAGTAGGAAAACATAAGCCAATGCGTAACAAAGAGAATTAATATCTTAAGGAAGAGGAGATTCCTTAAGTGATCGAAGTCTTTCGCGGTGTACTTTAATTTTTCTTTCAGATATCAGCCTAGAAGGTCTACTAAAGAGCTAGAGAAAGCATATTTACTATGACTTTAGATTAAGTTTACCTTCTTGGCTGCCACCATAAATTTATTGGGGTCTTCATTGGGTTCTTCCTGACTCCTACAGCAGATTGATATATCATCTAAATAGGCAAAAGTGTGTGTGTGAGAGAGAGAGAGAGAGAGAGAGAGAGAATTGTCAGCGATAAATTTAACTAGCCATCTGCTTCAAAGATAGTATAAGCTTTATCTTTATCAGTTATTGAGACCTGATGGTTTGTAGATTTCAGGTCTTATATTGAACTACCGTATTTACAAATTTCTCGATCTTAGTAGCCATTGAAAATGGTGAATCTGTTAACTCTCTGAGAATAATTGACCACTATTCTCTTTTTATGTCACACGTTAGTGTTCACTACGTGTTGGACTCGCCAAGGCGAAGTGCTAGGTTCGCTGATTCCTTCGGTAAGCAGTTCTTTACTTACTGCTATGAATTCTTTGTCCGGCTTCCTAGACTTGGTAGCAATTAGGTTACCATTTTTGGCAAGATTAGCAAAAAGTCAAGGCAGAGAAACATAATCTGCACATATTTAATGGAGCCCTCTTTTTACTAAATTTCACGCAGATACCTTCGTTTTGAACAACGATGTTGAGATTTCAGTTGGGTCATTGGTGTTACTTTCAGAGAGGGCTACTGCACTAAATCTGTTAGAGGCGTAGAGAAGGACTCCGAACTTTTCTGAATTTGTTCAAGAGCTCTAACTTGGTTAAAGCCTGTAGAGATGTCTGAGGCCACATTCACAAGTAGTGACTGACGAATATCAGTAGACTTCAGTTCACTTATGAAGGCATTTCATATTGGCTTGTGTTTATTTTCTTCAGCACTGGCTGCATTGTAGTTACAATTACCGCTAAACGCCTCAGGCTTTTCATTTATATATCTAATGTCTCTTCTGATTTTTGCCGGTATGTAGATAGAATATGCCAGAAATACATTTCATTTTTATGCAAATCTTATTATTGTTGGAGTTTATTGATGGCCCCTTCGTAGTTGTGGCAGTCAGAGACGAGCTCATAAACAGAGGGATCAATAAAGTTGATGAGTAACGCTCGTCTCTCGGAGGCGTACTAATCGATACTCTGCAGAAAGTTCTCAAACGTTGTATATCAGTGCCGCTAATCTTTTACAACTCAAATAGAGGAGTGACTTAATAGCTGCTGACGTAGAATTTAGTCCATGATTATTTGCTAAATAATTTGTCATAAAAAACACAAAGATCACAAAAATGTAATAAAATTTTGCTTAGATTTTATTCGGCAAATAATGAAAGATACACAGAACAGGACTACTTATGAACAGGCGTAGTTCAATTAAAACGAAAGTGGGAAGATAGGAAAAGTTCATTACAAGTATGTAGTTCCACAATGGCAGCCTCAGTTTCCACAGACGAGATGAAAAACAGGTCTTGCTTCTACTGCATGCTGAATTAAAAAAGAGAATAATTTATCTTTGCGCGTTTACTTTTATACCAGGATATGTCTCTGTGGTAACGACATTGTCGCTTCCTACCGGTGATGTGAAGAGTTTGTTACAAGCAAGGAAGTAATTTCATAATTATTCATATTAAACTCAAAAGTACATCAAGAAACTAAAATTCACTTTGTTCTATTTACTTTCACTATAAAAAGAAAATTTGTGAAATCAACTTTTCTTTTAAAAACAAATTAACACAAATGCATCACACAAGTGAAAACAAGTGTGAAGTTGAATTCTACTTTAACCTGAAGAGATCGATATCTCGGTCATTGTCCTCTGTAGAAGGCTGTTACGTAGAATGTATATCGCCGAGGGCAGTTTGGCACTTAACACTCCACAAAATGAATCCCGGTCAAGACTCCTATTTCGGGCGTATGATAAACAGACAAATAATGTGGAGGTTAATTCGGGGCTAGACTGACCTCAGTAAGGGGGTGCCAATTCGCATCACATACACCACCAAGTCCTTTGTCTTCCTACCCTCTCAGATCACGGAAGAACGAACTTCTAGGTTAGATAATATTAACTGTAGACAGATTTCCAAAATTCTCTTGTAATGTTTAAGGAGGCAATAAGCGAGAATTAATGAAAGCGGTACGAGGCTGAGACAAGAAGCATGCGAAGGAGTCAAATCGACAGAGGAAAGAACGCAACCAAAAGATTTCAACACAAAGGTGCATTTAAAATATAACAAAATTTTAAAATGGGATGATTAAACAAATAATGATGAGATTTAAGAAACAGTTCCTTTTTCTTTTCTCTTTTCTTTTTAAAATACCGGCAATATCAAACCAACAAGAAAACATCAAACAAAAATGTCTCAACAGTTCTTTTTTTTCTTCTTTCTCTTTCTTCTTTCTTTCTTTTTCTCTTACTTGAGTAAAAGTGTCTAAGCCGCCCGACTGAAGCGTGTAGCAATGTTCATTCAATAAATTTAACTATTGATGAAACAGAACCTTTACAGTTTCTCTCTTTTTTTTTTTTTGTTTACAGTTTCTCTCTTTTTTTAAATAACTTTTTTTTTAACTTTCCAATATTTAAGAATTGTAGAAGGAATTCGGTTTGAGTTGTACTTATCTTTGACGGGTTCTCAATTTTCAAATTTCTTTCTCTCTTTTTTACGGGTGAGTGTCTTTCCCGGAGCTGGTTAACCTCAGCGATTTGGTTCTAACGCTGGCTTTTTCCAAACTAAAATTCTCCTTCAAATTTCTCTAACGTGTGATGGCCTTTTTGGCGCGAAGAGCCTGTGGACCAATCATCTGACTTTTCCTCTTCCACCGCCTCGCCGAGTCAGGCCACATGATTGACGAATACTTCTTTCGTTCAACAGACGAAGAGGCACAGAGTGCAGATAGCTGGCCCTTTCTTTGCCCTACTATTTTAACGGTCAGTCTTAATGCCAGTGGATTCAAATAAAGAAGGGTAAGGGAATTGACCCCCACCTTCTGTAGCATACCACGTCACACAAGCTAGAAAATTAATCGGTGAGTGATCAAGTATCCCTTTCATAACCGAGTTTACGAAAATTTAAAAGACTAAAAGTGACCCAAAGTAAGCTTTAATTCACTGATGATATTTTGTGAATTTATTCACTCTGGCTAACTCAAAATTAGACTACATAGTTTAAGTTTTGTGGATATAAACCTACCTACAAACAATGTTTGAGCGTCATCCCACATTTTCTTTTTCTTTCTTCCATAAGTTGGCGACCATAGTCGAGGGTAACCCGAAGGCTCCCTTTTCGATAGCTACTACACCAAGGTGTAGGGGAGGGCGCTACTCCTTCCCTGGATTGCTCTACTTTACCCTTGATCCGTACCTTATAATGCTGAGTGTTAAGCAAGGAGGCATCAAGTACCATTTTTTGAGTCTTTGGTATGACTCGACCTGGAATTGAACCCAGGTCTCCCGGGCCTTCCATAAACCTCTTGATTTTTTAGGCCAATTTTTTTATCGAATTGATGCTGACTTTTAGCGCGTGCGTAAAGTGTCATCCGACCGTATCAGTGCATAAGCTGAGTTTAGCAGCTGTCATAGACCGAGGGTAAAGCAGAGGACACTATATAGGTTACAAAGGCGGGACATCAAATTTATATCATTATTCAGAGAAATTATGTATATCTTGAATTATTTTCCGCATGATTATATAAAAGGATATATTGTAATTATAAATCGTGATTTAAAAAATAAAAAATTCGTTGGGCTGAGATATATTGAGGGTTACGAAAGATGCTGACAAACATGCATTTGTATTTTAAACTCATACAAACAATAAAAGCTACGAAGGGAAGGAGTCTAAATGTTAAGCCTCACTAATGCAACTGCTTCGTTTCGAGTCTGGATTCTGATTGACTTTTAAAATCTGTCTCTCTTAACATGTGATATATTTCACCCAATCAGATGACTCACTTGTGGCGTAACGGTTATCGTAGTAGGATGACCAGGATTTAAATCCTGGACAAAGTTGTTTGCATTTCACATGGAAGAGTAAAAAATCCGTCTATTCTCCTTCCATCTATTGGCAGACAATGCTCTTTAACCTTAACATGAAAAACTGTCTAGATGGAAAACCCCGAATTCAAATGAGTTTTTACTCTGTTTAAAAATTGACCTTGCGTAACATCTTTCCCGTTGCGGAGGGGTTGAATAAATATATACATTTGGATAACTTCCTCGTCTAAAACAGAAACCAACTTTTTAGCTCGGTATCGGTAACACCAAATTTAATCAAGAGTCATAAATGTATTTAACAATTAGAATTCTACCCTTTCTCATAACTGTTACGTGACATCATCTAGCATCTCACTAGCCAACACCTATCTTCGTTTGAATTGTGACTGTTAGTCGATGTCAATCAACGCTTTAATGGCCATAATAAAACATATATAAGCTAGTTTACACCATTCCTTATACAGTCCAGTCAGCTGGGACTGTTGAATACACCGACTGAATCTGTAAGACTCCCTCAACAAGTGTCCTGAGATATGACACTAAACCATCTGATGGTGAGGCTACAATCCTGGAGCTTGGGAGAATGTGGAGTACCCCTTCATTGCTATTGCTCACTGGTCCACTCTGATCCGGTGTGGCAGCACCTGATCGGGTCCTAGAACTGCTTGACCATTTAAACTGCGTGCAAACAAATGACTTATATTAAATCGAATTGTTAGAAATAGAACTTTTTGAACATTTAATTATGTGTAAACAAATGAGTGGGGTTTAATTGAATTGTTAGTGATACACAACAATACTTGGGGCCATTTAACTGTGTACGAATAAAACTATAAGTGGGGGAATACTTAAACCCGTTTATTTGCATGCAAAATAGAATTATTGGTATTAGATAACAATACTTGGAACCATTTAACTGTAAATGAATGGATAGTGTTGAATAGAATAATTAGTGTTAAATAGCAGTACTTGAAACTAATTCACTGCGTGCAAACAAATGATTAATTTTAAAAAAAAATATTTGTATTAGATCACAATAATTGAAACCATTTAACTGTGTTTTTCTATAATTTCTACAATAAAAATCCTTGTGTCCAAACAAATTAGTTCTAACGCATTTAAAAATAAAATTACCTACAAACTATTTCTTTGCAAATCCTACACGTATAACCATTTAACTGTGTACAAACAAACAACTGATGTTAAATTGTTACAGTTACATAGCAATACTTGAAACCACTTGACTATTTTCTCACAAATGATTAATAGTAAATAAAATTATTCGTGTTTGATTGAAATACTTGAAACCATTTAAGTGTGTGCAAAAAAATGAGCTCAGGCTCGTTTAAAAACGTTATCAACAAAATGCGTTTACAAATCATATATATTGAATATACATATATAAAGAGGATTTGGCATTAAATAATCTGCAAGTGTTGATATGCAATAAAATCCAGACAAACAAACCATTCCCTATATGACTTATCGGCTTGGTTTTGGTTTAGTTTAATTTATTTGTTTTATAGCATGTCCACTTTCGTGGGTAATCTAATACCAAAGCCATACTTGCAGAAGAACAGCAGTGATACTATTAAACCCACAGCTGGGGGTATACGGAATTTCAAACCTTTCCCAAGGGTATTAGACCAAAAGTGAAAGTGTATTTCAAACTCACTTACATCGAGGCCGCAGTCCAGCATTTTAACCATTACAACTCGGGGATTCCTTCGGTTTGTCGACAGAGCTTAGAATATTGAGGAGTAAATCCATCCCCACAAAAAGGATGTAAAGATAATTTAATAATCTTTTAAGGAAAATGTGGTAATTTATAAGAATAAATTACCACATTTTCCTTGAACAAAATTTGATAATTCTTATTTTTAATCAAAATTTAATAAATTCTGTTTCATTTTTTCCTACAAAGATAGCAAATAGTTTCTGTGTAGAAAAAGATGTTATTTAACTGTTAAAAGTTATCAGGCAGATGAAAGATAAATTCTGATATTGATAAAATGAAGATAGTCTGCAAATTCGGACGATACAGTTGAAGGTTTTCAAGATGCTAAAAAAATTCAAAAATCCAGAAATCCAATCCAAGAAATCTTATTTAATACAAAAAATATAAAACGTTCTCAAGCGATATCTTAAAGATAAACAATTAACAGTTTTACAG
Source organism: Sepioteuthis lessoniana (assembly GCA_963585895.1). Classification (NCBI taxonomy): domain Eukaryota; kingdom Metazoa; phylum Mollusca; class Cephalopoda; order Myopsida; family Loliginidae; genus Sepioteuthis; species Sepioteuthis lessoniana. The sequence continues at coordinate 41,474,988 of OY757927.1, forward strand.
TATTAAAAAAAGACAAAATTGTAATGTTAATGCAATTTTTTTTTAAATAAAGACAATTTTATAAGAGTTTTCCCCCTTTTGTTTACGTTTGCTAATATGCAATCAGAAAAAAACCTCGAAAATATCATCATCATCATCATGTCATGCCGCTGGCACGGATATCCCTGACCCTCTCTCGCCACTTCTCCCTATCGTTCATCGCCTCTGGCAGGTCTTCGGAGCTACATCTCGTATCCTCACATACCTGCAGTATGTATGTTCGAGCTGGTCGTCCTTCTTTTGCTCGGCCATATGTGGGGGTCCATAGAAGTACATCACTTATGAGCTCATCCTTGCTTCTCCAGCAGTGTCCTGCATGTCTGGTTCGTCTAACTTGGATAGTTTTAGTGATGTGAGGCAGGTGGCCGTATAGTTGGTGCCTTGTGGGGTATTGCCGCCAGGACTTGTTCAATATTGCTCGCAACATTCTTATGTAATTGCCGTCTAGCTTCTTCTCCAGCCGTTTGGTTAGCGTCCAAGTAGTGCATCCATACAGCAGTATCGACACGACCGCTGCCTGGAAGAAACTGCATTTAATTTTATCGGTCAGGTCTGATTTCCATATGACCGATAGCTTATCGATACCTGTCCATGCCTTCGTTAGCCGTATGTCGATGTCTTTTTCAGTTGATGAGACACTGCTTTCTAGGTAGGTGAATTTGTCAACCAGTTTCAGAGAGGTTCCTTCTAGTGTGGAAATGTCGCCTGCTTGATTAAAGCACATATATTCAGTTTTGTTTGCATTGACATGGAGGCCAATGCCTGCAGCGGCTCGTTCCAAACTATGCAGTAGTGTTTCGGCTTGGTTGGGTGTATTTACCAGTATCGCTAAGTCATCGGCGTAGTCGGCATCGGTAATTGTTTTTGCGGGGTACCTTCTGCCTCTTTTCTTTGTCAGCTCGAAGCGGTATTCTCTGATTTTATCAATCCATGTTCTAAGCACGTAGTCTAGGCAGATGATAAAGAGGTATGGGGCTAGCGTGTCCCCTTGTAGTATCCCTGCTACAATGTCGAAGTATTCTATGTCTCTATCCGGTAAACGTACTTTCACTAAGGTGTTTCTATAGAGAATCGTTATTGCTGCTACGGTTTCTTTTGGTAGGCCGTATGCTAGTAGGATTTGTTCCATCTTCCCTCTGTGAGTGGAATCGAAGGCCTTGGTGAAGTCGACAAATAGTAATGTCACCTGTAGGTTTTTTGCCCGTACGCATTCAAGGATTC